>BPTQ01000008.1:166568985-166943750 GCA_019973895.1 Chrysanthemum seticuspe
TGAAAAATTGAAGAATGTTGAGGTAGTGCAGAACACAACAACTGATAGTATACCTGAAACTATGGTTAGTACTCTTGTAACTACTGATGCAGTTTTAGACTTGGCTATTGTTCCTACTACTGACACACCCACTGCTATCATAACCACTTCCACTGTTGTCATAACTCTCTCTATATTACCACCTAAGCCTAAAGAAGTAGAGAAAGAAGCTGCAAGTACATTGATTAATCTGAGCAAAACATCATCTATTACTACACCTATCATTGCATCTGCTTTATCTGTTCAGTCTACTGCTACTAAACCCAGAGTTAAAAGTTTGGTTATTGGTGAACCTTTGAAGAAGAAAGTGGTTCAATCTGATGTTGGGAAAGGTAAAGAGGTAGTACTGAAGTTTAAAAATAAAGTAGAACAAAAAGCTTATGATGAAGAGTATGGAAGAAATTTGTTAGCTGAAAACCAAGCAGCTTTGGATAAAAGAAAGAAAGAAGAAGAGGAAGCTAGTGAGAGATGGTTAGCTATATGGTATGAATCACAAAACTATCTTCAAGCTTCTTTACAAATACTTGATGAGTTTACTGCACAAGAATGGAAACTGTTGGATGATAAGGAGAAAGCTAGATTGATGAATGGATGGGCAAGGAATGTGAGCAAAACAGAGAAACAGGTTATAAGAAAGAAACCTCCTACTATGGCTCAGATGAGGAATGTATTGATGAAGATTATTAAGAATTCAGGCATATATGTTTCTGATAATCTCAGTAGGTGTTCATTTGAAAGAATTTTGGAAATTTATGAGAGATGTATGAGGATTAATAAAGATGATTTCTGTCCAATGAATTCTAAAAAGGAAGAAGAGTGGATTAAAAAAGATGATGAATGGATTCAAAGTAAAAGAAAGAGAAAATCTGAGGTTCAGGAGACATCTGATTCTAAAAGATTGAAAGTTGTTGAAGATGTAAATCAAATCATTTCTTATGAGTTTAAGCTTTTAATTGGAAGTGAAGGAGTTTGGAAAATTCAAAGACTCAACAATGAAGTTTCTGAGTATAATAAATTTTCACAGATGCTTCAGTATTTTGATAGAGATGATTTGATGAATCTTTGGATACTTTACAAGAATAAATTTGGTGAATTACATCCAAATGATTATCATGAGAGGCTGGTTTATCATAATTTGAAGATTCTATTTGAACCTACTCATGATGAACCTGAATGGCAAGGACTCTACAATGGTCAAGTTACTAGATGGTTTTTATATCAAACTTGTGGAGTTCATGTTTTAACTGTTTCTGGAAAGGTTATTCATATGCTTGTAGAAGGTGATTATCCTCAACTGAATAAGCATCCAGGAATAATTGCTCAGATGTTGAAGCCTGGTTGTATCAAGATGTTAGTATCTTATGATGGTCAAGCTTATGATTTGTTGCGGAAGTATGAGAAGATACTTAGGTTACGTATTGTATATTGTATAGGGACTCCTTAGCCTATAAAAGGAGGTCCTAGGTTAGGTTAGATATACGTATGTTTTATATCTAAGGTCGATACACTTCAAGGTTGCAAAACCCTAATACTGTAAGAGTATTCGTAATAATAAATAATATTGAGGTGTTGAATGTTAATTGTTCTTCTTCTTAAGATTAAGTATTAAATTCCGCGTGATACTTAATAAGTTCTCTGTTCAAGTCAGTTTCTATATTAGATCGTTTGCTCAACTGGGATCAACAAGTGGTATCAGAGCTTGTGATCTAGAAACTGTAACCAAGAAGAAGTCTGTTAATCTTTACTCAAGTAAGTTAAGATGTCTGAAGAAACTCACATGGTGACTGCTTCAAAAGTGCCCATGCTCAAACATGGTGAGTATCAAATCTGGAGGATGCGAATGAGGCAATACATTCGTATGATTGATTATGCTCTATGGGATGTTGTTGAAAAAGGAGACACTCTTCCTTTGAAGGGTGTGGATGGTAAGGAGGTTGCTATTATTAGTGAACCTGATAAAGCTAAGAGGAAGATGGAGATCAAAGCTCACAGTATTCTCTCCATGGGAATACCTAATGAGTTTGCATTAGACTTTGATCAATATGAATCTGCTAAAGAGTTATTGGATGCTCTTGAATTAAGGTTTGCTGGTAATGAAGCTACTAAGAAGTCAAGGATGAATATGCTCAAGCATCAGTTTGAAACCTTCACTGCTCTTAGTGGAGAAAAGATTGATGGTACATACAGTAGGCTTCAAAAACTCATCAGTCAACTGAAGGCAGTGGGTTACAAGTTCCTTCAAGAAGATATTAATTTGAAGTTCATTAGGAGCTTATCATCTGATTGGGCTATTCATACAATTGTGTGGAGAAATAAGACGGACTTTGCTACAATGACTCTAGACAATCTCTTCAATAACTTGAAGGTTTATGAGTCTGAGAACAACTTTTCTAACTCGTATTCTTCTAATCAAAACATTGCTTTTGTATCCACTAATCACAAAAGCCCACAAGATGTATCCACTACTGCATATGGTATAACCACGGCTATTGCAAACAATACCACTGTTAGTGATAATGTTAGTGATGGTGCAATCTGTGCTTTTCTGGCTGATTTAACTACCAGTGTTACTGTGCTGAATCAAGATCTGGATGAAATTGATCCTGATGATCTTGAAGAGATTAATCTTCAATGGCAAATGGCAATGTTGACTCTCCAAGCAAGGAAGTTTCTGAGGAGGACTGGAAGACAGGTTAAGTACGATGGTCAAAGGAGAGCTGGATTCGACAAAAGCAAGATGGAGTGCTTTAACTGCAAGAAGAAAGGTCATTTTGCTAGGGAATGTCGAGCTCCTAAAAGAATTGAAAGCATTAAGAAGACAACAGAAGAGCCTGCTACTTCGTCAGCTTTGGTTGCTCAGGATGGACTTGGTGATTATGATTGGAGTGATCAGATTGAATAAGGTCCAAATGCAGCTTTTCTTGCTAGTGAAGCTTCAAAAGAGCATAACTCTGGTCTAATGGCCTATGCTTCATCTTCTGGTTCAGATTCTGAGGTATCTAATGATTCTAAAACATCTAGTTGTTCTTTTAAATCATGTTCTGATAACTTAGAGTCTCAAAAGGCTATCACTGAGAGTATGAGAAAAGAAGTAGAGAGATTGACTCTAGATAACTTAGGATATAGAGTTGGTTTAGAGGGTGTGGAAGAGAAGCTAAAATTCTGTATTAAATGTGAGTTTGAGTATGTAGAAAAGATCAATATACTAGGTGGTGAAATTGATCTTAAGAACAGAGAGATTAAAATGCTTAAAGATAAACTCGCAGAGGCAGAAAGTGTGAAAATTCAGGCCCTAGATGAAAAAGAAAAACATGTTGTTAGGGTTGCTAAAACACAATATGCTTCTGATCTAGTGAGGAAACCAATAGGTCAAAAACTGTTCAAAGATGGTACTGGTTTAGGTTACAATGATATGCCACCACCCCCTTTGATGAAACATGCACCACCTACTAAGGAACTGTCATTTAGTTGTGAATTCAGTTTTAATAAACCTGTTGAAGAGATTGAAACACCTAAGATAAGTTCTGATAAGTTATCTGATGCTCCCATAATTGAAGATTGGGAATCAGATTCTGAGGATGATAGAACTGAATCAACTAAATCTGAAAAGATAGAGACAGTTAAGAAAGTTGATTCTAAGCAAGTCAACCTTGTACCTAGATTTGGAGCTAAAGTTACCAAGAAAGTTGTAGAGTACAGGGAAATTCCTAGGGAACAGATGAAACAATATAAACCTAGGGGTAATCAAAGAAGCTTAAATGGTCTAATTTCTAACAGATTAGGTGATGAGTTTCAATGTGTTAAAAAGGCTTGTTTTGTGTGTGGTAGTTTTAAACACTTACAGAGAAATTGTCACAGAAACAGACCACAAGTTTGGAATCACTGGAGGAGGGTAAATCATCAAAACTTTTCAAGAAAAACAAACCCTCGTCCTAACAGTAACATGATTCCAAGAGCAGTGCTGATGAGGAATGGGAATACAAAATCTATTGTCACTGCTTCACCTAAATGGGTTCCAACCACTGCTAAGCAAAATGTAAACACGGCTAAGCAGTGTCAAACCACTGTTAAGCAAAATATCACCACTGATGCAAAAGAAGTTTTAACAATTCCAAAGGTGATAACTGATACAGTGGTTGGAAATCATTTTTATGCTGTTAAGGCCTCAGCAAGTTGGCAGTGGAAGCCTAAGACTAAGGTTTTACCACATGTCAACTGTGCATCAATGGACCTAAAGAAATTTGAATATTTTGATGCACAGGGCAGACCCAAGTCCGTACTGGCTTCGGTCCACAAGAGGAACTAACTTGTATAATTTTATGTGCAGGGCAATCTTCAAACTGAGCTAAAGGATAAAGGAGTTTTTGATAGTGGTTGCTCTGGGCACATGACTTGGGATGGAAGCAATTTGGAAGATTTTGAAGCTTATGATGGAGGATATGTGGCATTTGGCAATGATCCAAAGGGAGGAAAGATACTTGGCAGAGGCACAATCAGAACAGGGAAGCTAGACTTTGAAAAGGTCTATTTGGTACAGGGACTTAAGTACAATCTATTCAGTGTTTCTCAAATGTGTGATAAGAAAAACTGGGTACTTTTTGGGGAAACTGAGTGTGTGGTGTTATCTCCTGAGTTTAAGATGCCTGATGAGAAGTTTATACAACTTAGGGTACCTAGGAAGGAAAATATATATTGTTTTGATCTTAAAAATGTTCTTCCTAATAGGTCCTTATGTTTGTTTGCTAAAGCATCTGTTGATGAGTCAAAACTGTGGCATAGAAGGCTAGGTCATCTCAATTACAAAACAATCAATAAACTGGTAAAAGGAAACTTAGTGAGAGGGTTACCTTCAAAGGTTTTTGAGTGTATGGAACTGTGTGTGGCCTGTCAAAAAGGAAAACAACATAGAGCTTCTTGTAAGACCAAAACTGTAAACACCATAACACAACCACTGTTTATGCTTCATATGGACTTATTTGGACCAACCTTTGTTAGAAGTTTGAACCATAAGCAGTATTGCCTAGTTATCACTGATGATTATAGTAGATTTTCTTGGGTATACTTTTTGGCTACTAAGAGTGAGACTAGTGAGATTCTTAAGAATTTCATTACTAAGATAGAAAATCTAGTAAATCAAAAGGTCAAAGTAATCAGATGTGATAATGGAACTGAGTTTAAGAATGATATGATGAATCAGTTCTGTGTAGCTAAAGGTATTGAAAGACAGTTTAGTGTTGCTAGAACACCACAACAGAATGGTGTAGCTGAAAGGAAAAATAGAACACTAATTGAGGCTGCTAGGACAATGTTGTCAGAATCTAAGTTACCAACTACCTTTTGGGCTGAAGCTGTAGGAATTGCATGTTATGTGCAAAACAGAAGTAAGGTAGTGAAGCCTCATAACAAGACCCCCTATGAGCTGTTACATGATAGGAAGCCAATGATTGCATTCCTAAAACCTTTTGGGTGTCCTGTTACCATTTTGAATACCATAGACTACCTAGGCAAGTTTCAAGAAAAAGCAAATGATGGATACTTTTTAGGCTATTCCACAAATAGTAAAGCCTTTAGAGTATACAATAGGAGGACTAGACTTGTAGAAGAGAATTTACATGTTCAATTCAGTGAAAAGACTCCTAGTGTTGAGACCAAAGGACCAGACTGGCTGTTTAACATTGATATGCTAACCAAATCTTTGAATTATGAGCCTATCATTGCAGGAACTTCCACTAATGCTGATGCAGGTATACAAAAGGATTCTGAAGTAGATACATCTTTCAAGGAAGCTGATTCTCCAAAGGAGTTCTATTTGGTTGAAAAGTGGAAAGCTGGTTCTGTTCCATCCATCATTCACAAGCAAGGTCCCTCTGGTGATGATGTACTGAATTCTGGAGGCAATGTTGATCATCATCAAGATAAGGATGAATTGTTGCAAGATAACTCAGTGTCGGTAGAAGAAATTGAAAAGAAGAAAAAGCAGTCTGCAAGCACTGCTAAGCCTACTGAAAGTGCTGCTAGGCCATCTGTAAACGCTGACAAGCCATCTTCTACCACTGATAGTTCAAGTGAAATTCCGGCTACAAGTACTGGTGATAGTACTTTCTTTGGACCTAATCCAAAGCCACTATTTGGTGATGAGGAGTATCCACATGATCCTGATATGCCTGAATTAATAGAGATTGATACTCCTACTGATGATGAAGACATGGATGAATTCTTCAATGCTAATTTGACTAATTTGGAAACTGTGATTAATGAAAGTCCAATTACTACTACCAGAATTCACAAGATTCATCCCAAGGAACAGATTCTTGGAAATTTGAATACTCCAGTTCAAACAAGAAGCAAGGTAAAGAACAATGAACCATTTCCTGAACATGGGTTCTTTGCAAGATCTCTTCACAAAAGAAACAGTCATAAAGATCTGTAAAATTGCTTGTTTGCTTGTTTTCTGTCTCAAAAGGAGCCCAAGAGAGTAGAAGAAGCTTTAACAGAACAAGGTTGGGTAGAATGAATGCAAGAGGAGCTTCTTCAGTTCAAACTTCAAGAGGTTTGGACATTGGTTGATCTTCCAAATGGGAAGAGGGCTATTGGGACTAAATGGGTATTCAGAAACAAGAGGGATGAAAGAGGAATTGTTGTGAGGAACAAGTCAAGGTTGGTTGCTCAAGGATACACACAAACTGAAGGTTTGGATTATGATGAAGTATTTGCACCAGTTGCAAGGATAGAGGCTATTATATTGTTTTTGGCTTATGCTTCATTCAAGAATTTTGTTGTGTATCAGATGGATGTTAAAAGTGCATTTTTATATGGCACTATTGATGAGGAGGTTTATGTTTGTCAACCTCCTGGTTTTGAAGATCCTGATCATCCTGACAAGGTTTACAGGGTGAGAAAGGCTATGTATGGACTGCATCAGGCTCCTAGGGCATGGTATGAATGCCTATCTACTTATTTGATGGACAATGAGTTTAAAAGAGGACTGATTGATAAAACTTTGTTCATTAGAAATCACAAAGATGATATTTTACTGGTTCAGGTTTATGTAGATGACATCATCTTTGGTTCTACTAACAAGGAGCTATGCAGAGATTTTGAGAAACTTATGCATGATAAGTTTCAGATGAGTTCTATGGGAGAACTCACTTTCTTTTTGGGGCTACAGGTTCAACAAAGGACTGATGGTATTTTCATTAGTCAAGACAAGTATGTAGCAGATATTTTGAAGAAGTTTGGGTTTCAAGATGTAAAGAGTGCAAGTACACCAATGGAGACTCAGAAACCTATGCTACCAGATGATGGAAGTCCCAAAGTTGATTTGAAGTTGTACAGATCCATGATTGGATCTTTGATGTATCTTACTGCATCTAGGCCAGACATAATGTTCTCAGTATGTGTATGTGCAAGATTTCAAGTAACACCCAATACCTCACACATGAATGCTGTTAAGAGGATCTTTAGATATTTGAAAGGTCATCCTAAATTGGGCCTTTGGTACTCTAAGGATTCTCCTTTTGATTTGGTGGCCTACACTAATAGTGACTATGCTGGAGCTAGTCTGGATAGGAAGTCTACCACTGGAGGATGTCAGTTCTTGGGAAGCAGATTAATTTCTTGGCAGTGTAAAAAGCAAACTATTGTGGCTAACTCTACAACTGATGCTGAATATGTGGCTGCTGCTAGTTGCTGTGGTCAAGTTCTTTGGATTCAGAATCAATTGCTGGACTTTGGGTACAATTTTATGCATACTAAGATTTACATTGATAATAACAGTACAATTTGCATTATCAAAAATCCTGTTTTACATTCTAGAACTAAACATATTGAGATAAGACATCACTTTATTAGAGATTGTAATGAGAAAAGGGTTTCATCAAATGATTGATTTCCTTGTTCACAGTCCCATTCACTATGCTTTAACGGTTGAACCTACCATTCTTAAAGCCTAAATACGTCAGTTTTGGAAGAATGCTAAACTTGAAGAGGTTAATGGTTTGGAGGTTTTTAGTACTAAGGTGGATGAGAATGCTATTTCTGTTTCTGAGGAGATTATTAGAGACGTTTTGCGGCTTGATGATGCTGATGGTGTTGATAATCTTACAGATGTTGAGATTGTTGCTAGTTTAGAGAGATTAGGTTACACACACAGAGGTGACAAGGTACAATTTTTTAAGAGTTTGTTTTCTCAACAATGGAAGTTTTTGATTCACACTTTGTTGATGTGTATGAGCAATAAGACCACAGGCTTTAATGATTTTCCTTCAAAAATTGCTACTGCTATTATTTGTTTGTCTGATGGGAGGAAATTTAACTGGTCTCGGATGATATATGAGGGGTTAGTGCAGAATATTAGGAAGAAGGGTAAATATTATTTGTATCCTAGGTTTGTTCAACTGCTTGTGGAACATCAAATAAAGGAACCTATTGAACATGTTAGAAAGTATGATGTACATCGTATGCTTCCTAGAGTGTTTGCACATATGCGGAATCAGCCACAGAATGTTGTCATTAGAGATGTTCCTTTATTTCCTCACATGCTTGCTTTGCCTACTGATTCTGAGTTTAATGAAGGTCTTGCATCATGGACTAGGCGCACACAGGGCACTAAGCTTCCTCAGGCTAGTGTTAGTGGTATGGTTAATGAGGCTGTCACATGGAGTGGAGGTGACATGATTGGAAGGGCTTCCACTACTGATTCATGCTTAGATGCTGGTCAGGATAGTGGAAACATCAATAAGACCCAACCTTTGGCAACTCCTAATGTGGAAAGTTCTTTGGAGCTTAACACAGGTGGAGGTATCCCTAGCCAACTGGCTGCTAAAGGGTGCATAGATGATCAGGCTCGGTCTGGTGCTATGTTTTCTATATCCAAGGATTCACCTATCGGAGCAGTTAACACAGCTCGAAGTGATGAGGATAGATTGGAACTTGACACTGAATTGACGGTTAATGACTTTGTGCATGATGACTTTTTCAATGAACCACCTCTCGGACCAGTTCACACAGGTCGAAGTGGGGAGGATATTCTTGAACGTTTAAATGAATTGACGGTTCAGTGTGCTAAAATGGAGGATAAAATTTCAGGTCTACAGGAGTTAACTGTGCTTAAGGGTAAGGATATTCGGAGGTTGAAGCATAGGGTCTTGGTTTTGGAGAAAGTGAAAAGACCTGGAGTTGCTGTTTTGAAAACTTTGCGGCGTAAGAAAAAGAAGGTGGACTTCTCTACTACTCTGAATGTGAATGATGTATCCAAACAGGGGAGGAGTGATGGCATGAATTCAGGGGAGGCTGTGGATGTATCTGTTAGTGTACCTATGGAAGAAGATGTTGATAGTGGAGATCAAGATTTTTTGGTTTATGATAAAGATGGGAATGAGGTTGTTCTTGAAAAATTGAAGAATGTTGAAGTAGTGCAGAATATAACCACTGACAGTATACCTGAAACCATGGTTAGTACTCTTGTAACCACTGATGCAGTTTCAGACTTAGCTATTGTTCCTACTACTGTCACACCCACTGCTATCATAACCACTTCCACTGTTGTCACAACTCTCTCTATAATACCACCTAAGTCTAAAGAAGTTGAGAAGGAAGCTGCAAGTACCTTGATTAATCTGAGCAAAACATCATCTATACCTACAACCATCATTGCACCTGTTTTATCTGTTCAGTCTACTGCTACTAAACCCAGAGGTAAAAGTTTGGTTATTGGTGAACCTTTGAAGAAGAAAGAGATTAAATCTAATGCTGGCAAAGGTAAAGAAGTAGTGCTGAAGTTTAAGAATAAAGCAGAACAAGAAGCTTATGATGCAGAGTATGCTAAAAGTGTTGAAGCTGAGGATAAAGCAGTTTTGATGAAGAGAAAGCAAGATGAAGAGGAAGCTAGTCAGAAATTGTTAGCTACATGGTATGAATCACAAAACTATCTTGAAGCTTCTGAATTAATATATGATGAGTATACTGTAAAAGAATGGGCTTTGTTTGATGATTAAGAAAAAGCTAGACTTTTGGGTATATTTGCAAGGAAGGTTAGTAAAGAAAAGAAGCGAGTTATAAGAAAGAAACCTCCTACTGTTGCTCAGCTGAGGAATGTATTGATGAAGATTATCAAGAATTCTGGCATATATGTTTCTGATAATCTTAGTAGATGTTCATTTGAAAGAATTTTTGAGCTTTATGAGAGATGTATGAGGATTAACCAAGATGATTTCTGTCCAATGAATTCTAAAAAGGAAGAAGAATGGATAAAAGAACATGATGAATGGATTCAAAGTAAAAGAAAAAGAAAATCTGAGGTTCAGGTGACATCTGATTCTAAAAGATTGAAAGTTGTTGAAGATGTAGATGTAAATCAAATCATTTCTTATGAGTTTAAGCTTTTAGTTGGAAGTGAAGGAGTTTGGAAAATTCAAAGACTCAACAATGAAGTTTATGAGTATAATAAATTTTCACAAATGCTTCAGTATTTTGATAGAGATGATTTGCTGAATCTTTGGATACTTTACAAGAATAACTTTGGTGAAGTACATCCAGATGATTATCATGAGAGGCTGATGTATCATAATTTGAAAATTCTATTTGAGCCTACTCATGATGAACCTGAATGGCAAGGACTCTACAATGGTAAAGTTACTAGCTGGTTTTTATATCAAACTTGTGGAGTTCATGTTTTAACTGTTTCTGGAAAGGTTATTCATATGCTTGTAGAAGGCGATTATCCACAATTGAATAAGCATCCAGGAATAATTGCTCAGATGTTGAGACCTGGTTGTATCAAGATGTTAGTATCCTATGATGGTCAAGCTTATGATTTATTGAAGAAGTATGAGAAGATACTTAAAGCTAGTAAGTGTTTGGCTACATCCTCCAATTCAGATGTTTTGAGCTTAAAAGAAACTTGAAGAATTCTGTTGGAATTTATCAAGTTTAGGGGATGATTGTTGGGTTTTAGGTTCCTTGGATAAAGAATTACTCTAAGTACTGGAATCACGGACAGGCTTGATGTAACCACGGACTGAAGAGTGTAACCACGGATGAAGACAACCGCGGCTAGTAGTATTATGTAACTACTGATAGTATATAGTAAGCACTGCTAGTCTTGTATAGTCGGTTAGTTTATTGTATTAGATAAATATGGAAAAGATATTTATCTTGTAGGTTACGTATTGTATATTGTATAGGACTCCTTAGCCTATAAAAGGAGGTCCTAGGTTAGGTTAGATATACGTATGTTTTATATCTAAGGTCGACACACTTCAAGGTTGCAAAACCCTAATACTGTAAGAGTATTCGTATTAATAAATAATATTGAGGTGTTGAATGTTAATTGTTCTTCTTCTTAAGATTAAGTATTAAATTCCGCGTGATACTTAATAAGTTCTTTGTTCAAGTCAGTTTCTATATTAGATCGTTTGCTCAACTGGGATCAACAGATTACAACACCTACATTCAAATCAATTCCCCGAGGACAAAATTAGACAATGTACTGTCATTTAACAAATCGAAAACCCTTAAAGCAAGAATGCAATTAATGAGGACTTAATGATCAAGAATTTCAATCTCTGAGTTCTCAAATAAAAAGTGCGAGGGAACAACTCTATATATTACATTTAGCTACTTTCGCTAAACTCTGCGAATATCATATTCTTTTAATTACTTATAAATTGCAATCCCAACCATCTCCAAAACATTATAGTATTAAGTTTTGAAAGAAAACACAATGCACATACCAACTCTTTTGAACCTCGTCCAAGTCTCTCTTTCCACATTCAACAGCAGTAGTGTCTTCAACATAATGGCTTTTGGGTTTTTACTCTAATTTGTTAACTCATCTCTTATGCAAGAGCTTTAATCTTTCATTGTTGACTTCTCTATTTTACACTTTGTTGCCTAAAATCGAGTGTCACCGCCCGTGCAACACCCGTCCATCCCAAGTTTGTTGGTCCATGCTTATGATCAACTTATTGAAACGTCTTGCATACTTGCTTCACTTGAGGGTAAATATGTATATGTGAATCTAAAAAAAGTAATAAGTTTGGAAAAAGCAATCTCAAACTCATTATTGAAAACAATTTCTTTCACTTTTAAATGCTCAAAATAAAGGCAATTTCCTTCGATAAAAAACTCAAAAATGCTCAATGGTTTTTTCACCATGATTGGGAGTACTTTGATATTGGTATTGCTAAGAAGATTTTTGGATGTCCTTTTTTGCTTCCTGTGCCAAACCGAAACTGGAACACATGCCTTTTGTTTTCTAGGTTCCTTAACGCATTCGGGAGAGTGTATTATGGTTGCAGTTTCGTCAGTTACAATGGCTCAAAGAAAATAGTTGCGGTGTGACGAATGTGAAGATTTAGAATATGTATACTATTGTTTGCATTTATTGGTACAATATTAGTGTAAGTACCTGTAGTTGGGCAATGGTTCTTCACCGACATCCTGATAGTGCCAATGTGGGAACCCTTCTTCTAGCTTCCTTCTGCATGCCCGACATCTGTTGTAGTACCATGGCGGTGTTTCATCGATCCTTAATATAAGGGCTTCTTTAGTGAACCTAATGTGATGATTCGCGTTGCATTACAACTCGTCCTACTTTAGTTGGCCCCGTGAAACTCACACAATCTATATCCATATGAGAACTAATCGCAGCTCCGCTGTCTTTCCAAATCCTATTACAACATTAATCACCCCATCAGGAATACCCGCCTGGTTAATAGCCATGATAAATCAGCTACACTCAATAATTAACATATGTAAAAAATAATAGAAATATAGTTTATTGTATATTCAGCATGTACCTGTTTAGCTAAATTGGCCAAATAAAGGGCGAAAATTGGTGATTGCTCAGCGGGCTTGACCACATAACCTATATTTCATCATTACCTGTTTTAACCCAAACCCACGTGAACCGTTACCTAAATAATCTATTTTGCACCTATGCCTTAAAATTGACCCAAATTTCTGTAGCGACTGAGGGTCAGAGAATTATTCTGCATTGTTAAGGTCCTAAATTTATGTATGAAAATATAGTACGTGGAAAATGATGTACAAATTTAGCAATTAACTACGAAAAAGTTGGAACCAAATTTTTTTGAATTTTGGGGAATCTGAAACTGCAAACAACTAGGTACTATGGCAATGCTAGAAACAGTCAAAGAATTATCTGAGTTTCCTAGCCTTAATTAGCTGCTAAACATACACTTTTCTTCCAATATGAGAAAAGGGGTGCCAGTGCTTTATTGATGGAACTGAGAGGGTGTCCTCCATCTTCGGTAAAAGTCAAAGATACGTAAATTAAGTACTTTCAAATCGTTAACAATTTGACATACATTCGTATTTCGACTACACCAGTTTCAGTAGAATATAATATAGTATTCTAGGATAAGAAGATTGATTTGATGGTATTGCTTGATGTTCATTGAAACTGTTATGCAATCGTTGTATGGATATCATCATGTTACATTTCAACCGTTACACAATTTTTTTTAACTAAAAAACCAACTTCTTATCAAATACTAAAATTACCTGGTGTCTTCCCAGCTTGATCTCCGGATAATACCTCACAAAACATCCAAAACATCCTTCACGGTCGCTATTATTCCAGTATAATAGTATTTGCTTTAGTTTCACATATTCTTTCATCAGACCTGTAATAAATAATGTGCCATAATAATTTTAGAAAGTGGATGATCTTGATTGTAAAGATCATAATGGAATACTTATTGGTATACCTCACAACTCTTTTTCTATTTGCAACTTCATTTTCTGCGTCTACTATGTATAGTTGACAAAATTTGGGAGGTTGACCCGGCTCAGGCAGAAGACTACCAATCGAATGATGATTCAGTCCATTTAGCCTAAATACAAAAGGACCACGAACTTTGATGTATCAAATTTTGAATTTAGGAGGCTAGGCATGGTAAACATGAAGTACATATAAAATTTGACCTACAAAGTTTTTTTTAAAAATGCATACCAACTTTCTACAGTTAAATATACCTTAAGATCAATGGTTTTAGAATCATTTCCGGCGAGAGCATCCTCATTAATTTATAGAACAACTATCCCCCATCTTGCACACATCTATATATCTCTAAACAGCTTCTATTAACCCAGAAGAATAACTTACCTCTCTCAATAACTCTGGGGGGAAATCCAACTGACTCGAATGACATAATTGGAGCGGGAACATTGTCACACTATGGAATCAAATTCGAGATAAGTATAATAAATTGACGAAGAAAAGTTACCTAGCCAAAAGAAACTCTGTTATTCACACCTGGCAGATGAAAAGAAGACACTGGGGCTTATGAAATATAAGACGAATTGGAATAAGCTAATAAGCCCACATATAAGCTTAAACAAACATCCCTAAAGGAACTGTAAATTTATTAAACCACGTTCCTTTCCAACTCATCCAATTCAACGATATTGATTGCAACATCGAGGCCAACTTTGGCACCACGGTCTTGGTGAGCTATATGCCTCATGGCACCATCAAAATATTATAGATTAAGACCCGTCCCTATCCCAATCTACAATATTGTTCCAGCCTTTTTTCCTGTCAAATTTGCAAGTAGATGTGACTTTAAAGTTTTTTTCCTGCAAAGTTTGCAAATAGCTTCGACTTAAAACCTAAAATCTTATAAAAAAACCAAGTATCATTTACTGACTTGATTACTAACCACGGTCTCATAATTTTTCATTGTTCTATCCATAGCTCCACATAGAACTAATCATACCAATCCAGTCTTGAAGAGTGAACCCCAGTTAACCTACCTGTGATTGATTATGTAAGTGCTTATCAATTTAACCTATAAGTAGTTCTAACAGGTTGGTTAAACAGATTATTTGCCTATTAAATAGTAATTAGTACTTAAAAAGAAGGTTGCTATTTGCTTAATTCTTAATCAAATAATTAAGCAATCGAAAACATAGATAATCACTCTAGACATAACAGGCTAACTATAAAAAAGTTGATTTTTACCTGATTCTTCAATGGTTACTTTACATTCAATGTACCAACAATATTTAATGCGTTGCGACAACTTGATCTGCAATCTATCCCAATTCCCAAATCTGCACCAAAACAAAAAATCATTGTTAAGCAACATATGCAAGAATAAAAAGATAGTAAGGAAAAGAACTATAAAAAGGTCAGCTTAGTAATGTTACCAATGCTGATTCTTTCTGATATGATCTGAACCTGTAATTTATAAATAAGATCATGCAATTCAGAAAGGAAAAGTTAGATGAATGATTGTAAGGAAAAAAGGATATTAGGGTTTTTGAGAAAAAAATTATTATGAGAAAAAATATATTCTGATACACAAAAAAAACAAACAAAATGAACTAATGAACTATCTGATCTTTGAAAAATTTCAGTAAAAAATTGTTCAATTGCAGCATGGAAATTGATGAAAGAAATTTCAATTAGAATTATCCAATATATCTTATAATAAACAGGCAATGTATTTCATAAGCATCTACATATTATATCAAGTCAGTAAACAAATCGTTGTTGTTACTTTGTGTTTCTGGCAAGAACAATGCAATCTCGTCTACTGATTTATCACTTAACAGTGGATGCAGTGGCATTGGAATTCAACGGTCTCAAGTCATCAACTTGTATATGTACACCATACTTTTGAAAGGCAGACCTTATCCAGTGATACAGTTTCCTTGAAAGTTCGACATACTTCTCATATAGTCGAAGCACATTCTCATCGCCCGGGTACTCTGAATTGGCATGTTTCAAAATATCTTCAAGATCGTGCTTTTCATCAGATATGATTGAAAGCTTCTCTCCAATCCTCCTATAAAAACTCTGCAATAAAAAATAACATATAAAATTAAAGTTAGAAATAAACAAAGTTTTCACAATAATCCTATTATCTATAATGCATTTAAAACTTTTATTTTTAAAACTCTTAATAATAAGCTTACACAAACTACTAATTTTAGACATTTGCCACATCAAAAGGCATTTAAAGTCAAATCAATATACATTTAAATTTTGTAACTACTAATTGTGTCATTACACCCACTAAATATTAATATTCTACATATATAAGCATTTAATTTCATCAATAACTAAATTTTTTCATCTTTTAATTCATACAATAACACTTAAGGTAATACTTCGTAAGATTATTGTTTAGTAAGTTAATAAATGTGACAAAAATATTAGAAAATTTGTTAACATATATGTTTTGTTACAAAGAATCTTACAAGCGTAGACCAAATAAAAATATATCGGATATACCGTATTGATGTGCTACGTGTGTACAAGTTTTAAATTTATAAAAGACGATTTACCAATTTTACCAATAACACATGCGAGCAAGTGCACTCGTCCGTTATAGCAAGATTTTGAAGGTAAGTTGGGATCGTTCGCAGGGATTTGAGTGAATCTGATTAACAAGTCTAAATCAACTAAGGCAATCCAAAAGCATATAACTACGAAAATAGATATAATGAAATTCAGATGATTAAAAACTACACTTGCTTAAACTAGTTTCTTATCCTTGATTAGTATGATTGTGTTAACCTCTTAACATGTTGGTTATGATAATTAGTTGGTTTACTAATCTATTATTCTTATGAGTTAAACCTTCGTCAAGATTTTAGTTCATAAAAACAAGCATTAAGTTTAACCAATCAATTCAAGATCAATTCAAGTTTCATAAGTTTATTTTCACAAACTTAAACACAAAAACATCCATTTGCTTTATCAAATTTGCTTAAGAAATAGTCAATACAAAAGGTAACCGATTATAGACAAAAGGTTACAATTGATTGTCAACAACTAATCTTACGACCTTTTAGATGTTTCCAATCAATCCAATCTTGATAATCAAAAAGCGTTCTTATTACAATCACACCTTAGTTCCTTTGTTTAATCAAGAATAATGGGTAAAAACAATCATCCATAGACAAAATGATTATAACTAGTTGAATAACAATAAGTTCTTTCGACCTCTACGATTACTATCAACTAGTCAAACTTGATTAACAAATGTCACTATGAAACTTTAGCACAATTGGATCTTAGAATCAACTTGAAATTGAATTAACAAATGTCACATGACCAACCGATCCGGTTGGTCTTCTACTAGTGTTCCAACCGCATCAGTTGCGGGTGGCAACGATCGGTTGGACTGGCATCATAGGCACGTTTTTGCCTTCATCCAACCGATCCGGTTGCGGTTGCAACCGATTTGGTTGGTCTTCCTGAGTGACGGAAAATCGACCTTTACTTTATTCTGACTTGTAGAGCTTGGTTCTTCAATCATCTTGGTCTTCTATGGTACTTGAAATACTGATTTGTGCTTGACATGCTTCACTGAAACGGGAATCTTCCATTTGTTGAATCATTCTTTTACTTTTCCTTCCGTTTCCCTGCACTTGGTTATAAACACTAGACAAACATCTTTTGATGCGATTAAGCACTGAAATCATACAAATATAACCAAATAACATGTACAAAAGCACACATAACGCTACTGAAAACATGTACAATCTGAGCGTTATCACGTATGTTAAAATTTTAGCAGTGAAAGAACGCAAAAAAGGGTATATACTAAATATCCTAGCTCAATTTTTTTTATATAACAAATAAAATACCAAGTTAGAAAAAATAAAGACAAGATAATCCTTGTATAATTATATATTTTTTAGAATGACAAGATACTATAAAAAATAAAATATAATTAATAAGTTTTTTGAGTTGATACAGGTGCTAATGCACAACAGACACTCAAATAATTCTTTCACAACATTTTAATGCCTAGTTTATTATATTTTCTAATTAGTACAATTATTAATGGAAAAACACAAAAATGTCAACTGAATTCAAAATGGTTAATAAATTAAAAACTATAAATAAATATTACTAAATCATAAAAATTGCCTTCCGAAACCAAAAAAGATACCCCACGGAATTTCACAACAAAATAAACTGCAAATAATAATAATAATAATAATAATAATAATAATAATATGCGCATATATTCTCCTCGGGTCTTTGAGCGTGCTCAGGTTTCATTTGATGCGGCACTTCGTTCCTCATTGGAGCGTATTTTCACTGCTTCTGGGTCTGGTTTTGGTGATTGGCAATGGAGGCTTGCCACCTTACCCTTTGTGTTTGGGGGGCTTGGTGTTTACTCGGCATGCGATGTCTTGAACTATGCATTTCTTGCATCAAGACTCCAATCTGCTAGCTTGCAGACTAAGCTGCTCCGACATTTTGGTATTGTAACTTCTGGGCCTTCTTTTGATGATGCTTTATGCACTTTTAATGCTAACATGGAGATTGATCTTTTGAGTAATCTAAGTGAGATCGCTACCCCAAAACTTATGAAGAAACTGGCAGATAAATATTTCACACGTGTTACTCAAACGGCTAAATCCTCTTTTTCTCTATCTACTCGACAAATGGCTTTATGAAAATCTCAGATGGAGGACCATACTTCTGATTGGCTTAGGGTGGTCCCGATCTCTAGGTTGGGGCAGACTATGAATGCTAGGACCTACCGGTGTGTGTTATGCTATCGATTGGGTGTTCCTTTATTTTCTATTCAGATGCCATGTCCAGCTTGTTCCAGGGTCTTTACCGGGGATATTTGGGGACCATGTTGTATCGTGTGCTGGCATTATTGGTATTAAGCATCGGCATAACGTGGTGCGCGATACCTTGGTTGACATCTGTTCTTGATTTGGGATTTCAGCTCGTAAAGAAGTTGACATTGGGATTAGTGGAGAAAGGGACAAACCCTTACGTCCGACTGATATGTTACTATACTCAAGGGACGGAGGACTTGATGTATGTGTTGATTTGACTGGGTCATCGCCCTTGACGCAAACTTGTATGGTTGATTGTGTGCCTGGTCGTGCGGTGTCTGTGGCTGCACAACGTAAACGTGTCAAATATGTGGCTAAGTGCGCATATATTGGATATGGGTTTCTCCCCTTCTCTTTCTCTTCTTTTGGGGAACTTGAAAAGGATGTTGTGACCTTACTAAAGCGAATCCAAAAGTTCTTGAAGACCCAAGACATTGGAGCACGTGTTGCTTCTCATATCTTTAGTAGGATTAGCTTTTCTATAGGTAGCGGAGTGGGAGCCCAGTTAGTATCTCGGCTTCCCACTAACTTCTTGTAAATCCTTTGAGTTTCTAATAAAAGTGATGTTTATAAATAAATAAATAAATAAATAAATAAATAATAATAATAATAATAAAAGTCTTGGTTTCTTGCAATTGTGTTGTTCATTGGGTTTCCATCCCTTTCTTCCTAAACCAGTACTTAGATTGAAGGTTTCTGTTTTTGGGCTGCACGCTGTTTGAGGTTGGTTTGGTGCGTTTTATCACAAGGTTTTGGCATACCGGTTTGGTATTACGCTTGCGACTCGACACCAGGTAGTTTGTGTAGTTTTTGGGCAGTTATCGCACGGTCTTGGTACGAGCATCTTGGTCGTTTTGGTACGGTCTGTATTGGTACGAACACTTTGTTGCTCTCGGTTCGGTTGTTTCAGGTGTGGTGGTTTTGTTATTTTGTTGCTATGCCGGGTGTTAGATTTCACTGTCCCTTTGTGGGTCTTGGTGGATGTCGGGATGGAGGTGGTAATGGGCTTACTAAAACATCTTTGATCACACATTTACGTGACCGGCATTTTAGTGTTGAGGCTCTTGCTACCACTAAGCAGTCTCTCTTGTCGAATTTGGCTATTTTCGAAAGGACAGAGATTACTCTTAAGCGTATGGGATTGTGCTTATGTGGTGGTTGTTTCAAAACGCATACTTTCCGGACTAAGTGTCGTCATGGTACAGGGTCTGATTTTGTGTCTCCTCCTGATTGTGGTGATGGTGTTGTTCGGTTTGTGTTATATGATCTCACCAAACCACAGGTTCCTTCCCATGTAGCCATTGTTGAGGATTCGGTTTTGGACGTGCTTGGTGGTTTTGATTTACCTCTTCTTGATACTTTATTCTCTAAGGGATTGCGGACTGTCAAATCCATCCCTCCCAAATGTCGGTTGGAGTTCTCTCGTACTTTGAAAAGAGCTCTTGATAAGGTGATCTGCACGCCTGATGACATTTCTTGTTGGGTTGGTTTGTTTGTCCTGCCTCTTTGCCTACTTAAAACCTTTTGCCCGAGGAGTAGTCAAGAGGGTAGGTCGGCCACTAAGCGTCAACGCCAGGAAGAGTATATTGTTAATGCTATTCATGCATGGGTCTCTCCTGGTGGTAGTTTGCAGGTTGTGCGTGAGGTTTTAGCCGAACCTTCCCCTTTAAGGTCTAATATTGATGATGATAGCCTGGATTTGGGTGATCGTAATGTCAAGCAATGTAAGAGGAAGATTTGTGATGGTCATTATACTGCTGCGGTCAGAGTTCTTTCGTCTTCTGGTATTGCACCTTATGATGTCTCTACCCTTGAGGACTTAAAAGCTAAGCACCCTTTTCAGTCTGCTCCTCTTTTGCCTGATATACCTATTGATATTCATCACCTTACTACATCCTCTTCCACTGTTCTTGACATGATCAAAAGTTTCCCTCGTGGTACTTCTTGTGGGCGGGATGGGCTGCGTGCCCAACACCTTTTGGATTGCTTAACTGGTACAGCTGTGGCTATTTCTGATGAGTTAATCGCTTCTATTACCCAAGTGGTGAACCTTTTTCTTGCTGGTAAATGCCCGAGGGTGTTGGGTGAGTACATTGCTAGTGCTCCTCTCACACCCTTGGTCAAACCAGGAGGGGGTATCCGTCCTATTGCTGTTGGGACTGTTTGGAGGCGTTTAGTTTCCAAGGTTTGTGCTTCTATGATTGGCCACTCTTCAGATAGTTATTTAAATGATTTGCAATTTGGTGTTGGTGTGTCGGGTGGAGGGGAGGCTATTCTTCACGTTGTGAATCGGTTGGTTGAGGACCGGGGGGATGATGTTGGTCTGTCTATGTTGTTGGTTGACTTTAAAAACGCTTTCAACATGGTGGATCGGGCTGTTATGTTACGAGAGGTTCGACTTCATTTCCCGGCTATTTCGTGGTGGGTTGAATTCTGTTATTCTAGTCCTGCCAGATTATATTATGGTGAGCATACTCTTTGGTCTCATCAAGGTGTGCAACAAGGTGATCCGCTTGGGCCTCTTCTTTTTGCTTTAGTGTTACATCCCCTGGCATGTAAGATTAGAGATTCTTTTGACCTTTCCTTTCAAGCTTGGTATCTGGATGATGGCACTATTATTGGTGATACCTTGGTTGTGGGTAAGGTTTTGGAGTTGATTATGACGGATGGACCTTGTCGTGGCTTACACCTCAATATTGATAAAACTGAAGTTTTTTGGCCACAGGAGGACCCCAGAAGCAGGTATGCTGGTGTTTTCCCCCCCAATATTTCTCGCCCCTCACATGGTGTTAAATTATTGGGTGGACCTGTTAGTGTGGTTTTTGAGTTTGGTAGTAAGTTGGTCCTGAAAAGGGTTGCCAAAACTATTGAACTTATGGAGGCAGTTGCCAAACTCAATGACCCTCAATGCGAGTTGTTGCTACTCCGTACATGTGCTGGTATTTCTAAGTTATGTTTTTCTATGCGCACATGTTCTCCTCGGGTCTTTGAGTGTGCTCAGGTTTCTTTTGATGCGGCACTTCGTTCCTCCTTGGAGCGCATTGTCACTGCTTCTGGGCCCGGTTTTGGTGATTGACAGTGGAGACTCGCCACCCTACCCTTTGCTTTTGGGGGACTTGGTTTATATTCGGCAGGTGACGTCTTGAATTATGCCTTCCTTGCTTCTAGACTTCAATCTGCTAGCTTACAGTCTAAGCTTCTCCTTAGCTCTGGTATTGTAACTGCTGGTCCCTCTTTTGATGATGCTCTATGTATTTTTAATGTGAATATGGATATTGACCTTTTGAGTAACCCTAGCGAGGTCGCTGCCCCCAAACTTATGAAGAAATTGGCAGATATATATTTCGATCGGGTTACCCAAACTGTTGAGTCTACATTCCATCTTTCTCCCCGACAGATGGCGCTATGGAGTTCACTAAAGGAGGATCATACTTCGGATTGGCTTAGAGTGGCTCCGATATCTGGACTGGGACAAACTATGAATGCCAGGGCTTATCGTTGTCTGCTATGCTATCGGTTGGGTGTTCCTCTTTTCACTGTTCAAGTACCGTGTTCAGCTTGTTCTAAGGTACTTTCTGGAGATATTTATGGGGATCATGCTGTTTCGTGTGCGGGTATTGTTGGCATTAAACATCGGCATAACCTTGTGCGTGATGTTCTTGTTGATATATGCTCCCGGTCCGGAATTTCTGCACGTAAGGAGGTGGATATTGGGGTTTCTGGAGATGGGGACAGATCCTTGCGACCGGCTGATATATTACTTTACTCGTGGGATAATGGGCGCGTTGTATGTGTTGATCTTATGGGATCGTCGCCCTTGACGCAATCTGGGATGACTGATTTTATGACAGGGCGTGCGATCATTGATGCTGCACACCGTAAACGTGTCAAGTACGATGCGAAATGTGTGGATATTGGATATGGGTTTCTCCCCTTTTCTTTTTCTTCCTTTGGAGAACTTGAGAAGGATGCAGTTACCTTACTTAAGCGTATTCGACGGTTCTCTATGACTCAAGACATTGGAGCGCGTGCAGCAGTTCATATTTTTAATAGGATTGGTTTTGCTATTGCTAGAGGTGTGGGGGCCCAGTTGATTTCTCGGCTTTCCACTAATTTTTTGTAATCCTATGAGTTTTTAATAAAAGGGTTGTTTTTATAATAATAATAATAATAATAATAATAATAATAATAATAATAATAATAATAATAATAATAATAATAAAGTGATGATTTATAATAATAATAATAATAATATTAATAATAATAATAAAGAATGAAGCGATGTTTAAAAAAAAAAAAAAAATAATAATAATAATAATAATAATAATAATAATAATAATAATAATAATAATAATAAAACAAAAAAAAGCAAAAAAGCAAAAAAGCAAAAAAGCAACAACCTAGGTTAGTATAAGTTTATTTTAATGTGAGACAAATATAATGAATAAGATTATTAATAATATTAATTTACATAAAAATAAACTTATAAGATGTAAATTTGTAGTTTCATTAGTTAAGATGATAAATATACTTTTTAAAATTCAATATGGTGTAAATATATAAAAATAAAAATTCAAGTCTAATGATTAAAAGGTATATAGTTTAAAGCCATATAAAATGTAATGAAGTTATCACACGAGCAACTTGCGATTGCATGTTGTTGTCAACCACTGTGACCATGTATCTCAATGTTACCGAGTACTGTCTTTATAGTTCTGTAACATTACACGGATACCTTACTATTTTTATATGATATAAATTGACATTGCTTAAAGATAATAAACAAAAATGTTCTTGATATACATAAAGTCATTGTCACGTAAAACATAAAATTCTAAAACAATAATTGTCAAAATTGTGAATTACAAGGTACCCGCCGCCTCAAAGCGGGTACCATGCTAGTAAAGACTAAATCATCTTAACATTTAAAATATGTTTAAACTTTTCATAACTATTAGGTATTCCTTAAATGTGATTTAATGCATAACCATAACTAGGGCTATGATTAAACATTCCGTTATTAAAAAGATAACATTTATAATTTTATATCACATAGTTCATTTCCATAACAAGATAGAGTGAATCATCTTAATATGAAAGATTATGTTCAAACTCTTAATGATAATAGAAACTTTGGTGTTCTTTTGAGAATGATTTTAATGATTAACGATTGCCCTTAAGCCAAATACATCATTCTTATTTTTTATCTAACGATGCAATTTTTTTACCTGTTTTTGGCAATCATTTAGCGTGTACAAACATGTATTGGTTATAGATAGATTCTCAATGAATAGAGTTTGGCTATTGTACGTTCACTAAACTCTTTCAATGTAAATTGCATTAGTTTTTGTACACGTTTAATATGATTCTAACTTAAAATTACATGTTCGATTTTACAGTTGATCTCTCGATCTCATTGTCAATAGAAGAATCAGGATTCCAATTTGTATATTCTCTTATTAGATAAAATATTTATAGTATTTGATGACCTTCCCATAACCATTTATAAGATGCAAAGTTACATTTCACATTAATTAATCAAATGATTGTATCAGTTTGAAATAGGGCTGAGCATCCGCTCCCGACTCGATTTCCGACTATCCCGAATCCTGACAAGCCGGCAAACACAAACCGAGTCCCGACCCGATTAAGCTCGGTTCGGTTTTGGGACAGTCGGGACGGGACCGGATCGGTCGGTTTGATCAGTTTTGTTTGTTGTTTTTTGGTTTTCGGCCCGTCCTGACCCGATCCCGGCTATCCCGAATCCCGACTAAATTGAAAATACAAACCGAGTCCCGACCCGTTTGAGATCGATTCGGTTTCGGGACAGGATTCGGGAGTCGGTCGGTTTTGCTCACCCCTAGTTTGAAACACTTGCACTACGTATCAATCCATCAATCAGTCAAAGTGTGTATAAGGAAAACGTCCCGTGTGTATTTAGCCTTAGCCAGCAATGAAGTGTTAAATTGATTTGTGCATATTTGATAGCCAGAAATGAAGTGTTAAATTGATTTATGCACATTTGATTTTGATTGATATCAATCAACTCATACATTTGATAGTTGTATCATAATGTCATGTTATAATTTGTTTTGTTTGCTTAAGCACAAATTAACAAAAACAATGTTTCAAATCATCACTTAGAGGGCTGGTAGTCATAATACGAAATAACAACAAAAACTCCGTTATGTCAGCGTCACATTATTTCGACATCAAATAACATAACACGAAAAAATCACCTTTTATCATAACACCAAATAACAACATCTTTTAAGACCCACCTTTTTTAAAAATTAGAATTTACAAATTCTACTATCAACAATTTCATTCATTAAACAATCTAATACTTCATTAATAAAAATATAAATTACAATACGAAATAAAAGCGTTTACAAATAAAAAAAATACACCTAAAAAGATTACGAAAAAAAGTACGAAATGAAAATACCACTATGAGTAAATAAAATAAAACTATTTGGTTGGGGGTGGTGGCATATTATATTTTTCGGCGATATTCTGCTACTCCAAATTGATCCAATACGCAGTAGCCGGATCCATCTCCTTCATATTAATTGTAACAACTCGAAAAGTTTCACGTTAAATATTTATTTAAAACATAAATATTTTATTCCAAAATCGCGTATAATTTTAAACTTTAAATATAACCGTTAAACTATCTGGCGCGTAACGAAAACCGACTCTAAATATTTTTATCACATTAGATTAAATTCGAGTTCACTTTTAATCATTATATGAAATTTTAAATTTTAATTTCAAATGTTACCAAATAAACCATGTGTTTTACGAGCCAAAACTCGCGTTTTAAACATTTTTACTTATACAGACTTGACTTATACATGCATCGTATTTTCTAAGACGTTTAGATAATTTTATATTTTTAGAAAAAGTCAAACTTATTTCCCTCCTCATTTGACCATAAAATCATTCCTTGATTATTTAACATTTCTGATTTTAGACTAAACGTACATTTAACACCAACCGACACTAGACTAGGCCCAGTCTACACATTATAAGTCTTTTTAGGTTCATAATAATCATATTAGAAAAGCCACATTTTACTTTTTCCATTTTCGTGTAATCTTCGTACGTTTTGTGGTTTACGCGTTTATAACCTACGATTTAGGTTTTAACAGCATATACGCGATCCATTAAACTTATCAGTCATTTTATAGGTTAATATTAAATATATTGATGAGTTGAATTATTTCTACAAGTTTCATATTTTTAGGATACCCAATTTTAAGTTCTGAGACTTAAAGACTTACCGTTAGCAATTACCGGGACCAAAACTCACTCCGTAAATAAGATAATACCAAAAATTAACCATCTAGTCATCCATGACTTATGGTGAATGATTCTAGGAAGAGTCATCAAGACACCAACTTGGTGTCTTGGTGATAAGCTTGTCCTAGATTTCAACACATGGCAACCTTAAGCCTTAAGTCTTGCCTAATTTAGCAACACCTTTCACTCTTAACTAGTAAGTAAAGTGACTCATGCATTCCTAACCTCCTCAAGAGACTATATAAACCCTCCTTTGGCTTCTCATTTAAACGCCGAACCTTAAGCAAACACACCATCATCTTCAATTGATCTCATACTTCAAGCATTATATCAAGAATCAAGTCCTTACAAGTAAACTACATCAAGTCCTTTGCAAATCTTTGGTGATTTCTATTGAGTTTAAATCTACTCAAGTAATCAAAGCCTTAGCATAAATCTCATAAGATCACAAGAGGTGTAGAAGATTTCTAAAGAGTAGAGAATTGTCCTAGCCTTGTCCTTGTCCTAGTTATTCCTTTTTTGAAAGCTAAAAGTTGTAAGCCATGGCTTATTTTCATCAGTATCATGATTCATTTGTTTCTCATACTTATGCTATGGTATATATGATCATTATATTGGTTTCATGATGTACACAACCTTACAAACTCAAGTAAACATGCATATAATCTTGTAATAAACTTTATGCTTACAAACTAGTTAAATCAAGTATCTTATACCAGTTATTGCCTCAAAGCCATGAACCTATGACCATGAATAAATAAATGTAGTTATAGAGAAGCTTACAAAAAAAACGTGGCATTTTGAATCGGTTAAAACGGACTTGTGGTTTGACAGTTGCGGCTAGTAAAGTTACAAATAGGAATATTGAAAATCGACAAATAACTTACTGTCTCGATTTTAAAATGGGATTTTGACCCCTTTCTATTTCGAATCATCAAAAACATAAAACACAAAAGTTGTCAAGAATGATGTTTTGCCTATAGAATCGCGACATTTTAACCGGACAATGTAAAAGGAAGGTTGTGCAACACAGGCTGTTTAGACCTAAAACTTGTTTTTATCCAAAATCTTTTCTAATTCGACCTACTTCCCGAACTTGATAATTTACCAAACTTTGTTACTAAATTATAAGCGTCATTTATATAAAATAAAATCATACACTTGACCATTGGAATAGTGTTTTCACAAATGACGGGAGTTATGACCATTTTGCCCTTTTCCACAACTTATAACCAAAAACCATTTTTACCTATTTCCTAATTCATAGCAATGACTTAAGTGTTACATATAAATTCATGACCATAACCATTAACGAAATACAAAACCATATGTCTCATTATAACTCTTATACATATTATGTATTACATTACTAGGGAGCTTCATGTGAGGCGCCTCTTTGGGCTGAACATATTGGCGAGTTGTTGGATTTACGATTTAAAGTGTCCTAGCTCCTCATACGTTCACTACACGACCTCTAGATTATGATGGCCCAAACAGTTGTACGATATTTAACTAAACACGTTTAATAAACTAAGTTGTTTCTATAAACGACATACACGGTCGCTATAAACTACCATGTACAACATCATGATCAATATAATGGCTTATATAGACTTGTTGTATTTACACATAATTATTCCAAAACCTAAGATAATAACATATTTCTAGGTTGTACGTAGAGACTTTCCGGGCTTATCCATCGATTTCGTTATACCCTTAACATCATTAACTCACGGTGAGTTTCATAGCCCCAATTTCAATTGTTTTATACTATTTTAGGGGGAGATACATAAATAACTATTTTCAATTATTTTCATAAACACTCTTAAATTTTAAGGATTACTGTGAGTTTCATAGCCCCACTTTCAATTGTTTTATACTATTTTTGGGAGAGATACATGCATAAGTATTTTCATTTACTTTCATAAATATTCTAAACTTTTAAGGATTACTGTGAGTTTCATAGCCCCATTTTAATTGTTTTATACTATTTTTGGGGGAGATACATGCATAATTATTTTCATTTACTTTCATAAATACTCTAAACTTGTAAGGATTACTGTGAGTTTCATGGCCTCATTTTCTATCATTTAACTGTTTATTAAACTCTTTGAGGGAGATACATGCTATAATTTTTATAACGATCATAATTACTTGAAAACTATACTATGTGCTATATAAATCTTTATTTATACTTGGAATTACGAACTTAGAATTATGTTCTAATGTGTGAATAAAACATATGGGATTATTATATTGTAGATCAAGTTCTTGTTAAACGTAGTATGAGGTTCAGTTGTTGCACTACTCGTAGAACTATTTAACTCCGGAGTTGGAGTGGAGCCGAACATAATGTGTTAAACTTGTTCGCATTATTTTTGCTCGCGTTATTCTTTGGCAACTATTTAACTCCTGGATGGAGCCGATGGAGAGGTATTGATAATACTATCGGGCTGACACCCCCACCCTTGTGTTCCTTATTCTAGACCTTGGGTGAATATAATCCGTTGTATTCTTGTGTATTCTTGTCATGAGGTTCAGTTGGCCGTTACTGTTTACATTAAGTACTGGAATATATCATATACTCATAACGTTTTTAAATAATTACAATTATTAATATGAACTTATAACTAGACCTAAGATGTTACAAGTCTTGTATGGGCGGGATTTGTAGCAGGATTAGGTTGACATATGCTTTTCATGAGGATTTAATCATAAAGACTTTTCATTTTATTTGCAATAAACTCTATGTACTCACCAACCATTGCATTGACACTTTTAAGCATGTTTATCTTAGTTCTGTAAGGTAATAGCTGGTGCATGGAGCATAGAGTCACACCTCATGTTTTGAAGACTTATGCTTTTATAATTTACCATCCGATATGTTTTGAAAACTCTTATGTAATATACTATTGAATCTCTTGTTTGTAACTCTGATAATACTAATCGAATGGTAATTTTTCAAAACTTCTCATTCAGAGGTCGTTTTCTATAACTTGTACTGTGTGCTAATGAGTAATACCCCAGTGACACAATCTTCCGCTGCGATATTGTGGGGGTGTTACATTAATCCCGAGAAATTTAAATTCTTCCAAACGCATTATCATCTGGTCTTTCTCTTTAGCCGCCTCGTACGCCGCTTGGTCCGTTTCCTGTCTAAGTCGAATCTCGAATGACATATCTTCCAAATTTATTGACGCACTTCCCCCGATGGTAGTCGTGGTATTGGCTTTTTGTTTATTTCCGGATCGTGGTTTGCCGGCCGGACGTGGTCGTTCATCATCACCGAATAGCTCTTGGTTGCTTTCACCGAGGACGTCTCCGGTTAAGTTAATCGGTTTCGGCGATTCCCATTTTGGACACGCCCTCAAAATTTCCACGCTTCCTCTTAACCAAATGAAAAAACTTTATGCTCATCATGATAATTTTGTCTAGCATGTTTCATATTATCCAGTTCACTTCACCACTTTTTATCAAACCTTTAGCACGTTTGTAAACCGCTTGAAACTTTTGGCAATTTTCGTTCACCGTATGCCACTTGCTTGTTAGCATATCCTTGTTATGAAGTTGAAATTTTTTCTTGTTGAACTCGTTAATAACCTGATACCAAAATGTGGTGCACTTTTGAGAAACTCCAACCATTCGATCATTGGAAACGACCACGTAACAATTGGCAAGTAATAGTTCCTCCTCCGGAGTCTAACGTAACATAGTACCACTCACGTTGGGATTTCTTTCACCATACAGATCGGGTTCTTTGGATTTTTTTGCCATACGTTTACCTCCACGTTTGTGATTTCGAGGAGACGTAGCTTCAGGGTCGACTTGACATTGTGAGGATTGGGTTTGTGATGGTGTTTGTGTATGTTGCTTGAATTGAGCTGGGTTTTTGTTTGAAATTTTGTTGGCATGTCGACTACAATTGTTTTTGTTGCTTGGGTGTCAAATTAAGTGAGTTAGGGTTAGGGTTTGAAGAAGATCCGACATTCGGGAGAGAAAGGATTTCCAAAACACATTCAGTTCAAAAAACTCGTCACGTCCAAACATTATTTTTATTTTTTATTTTTTTGTGAGAATAGAAGCATATGAGTTTTTTTTAGAAGTATATAAGTATAGTGGGTATATATAAGAGTTTAAAAAAATGTTTTTTTTGAAATATTACCGTTGTTAAACGGTATTTTATTTAGCCGTTGCATTTAACTGTTGCGTTTCAACGTGAGTTGATAAACCAACGCAAACCATAACGAAAACATAACGCAAGGATGTTCGGAGTGGTAACGCGGGTCTAAAGCATGCCAGCTAGGATGAAACGCCGTTGCTGCGTGATGACTCTAAGTGCTCTTATATCTAAAAAGTGTTTGGTCAATTCTTGTGGTTGTTCTTATTTGTTTTTGTGTTAGTATTGAAAGGGCTTTTACCTTTATTTCCTTTGTTAACAACAATCACAAATTTGTTGCAACAATGTTCATATAAAAAATATTATTCTTTATTTTGTGATGCGGGTATAAATTGAAAACCAAATACAACAAGTTTTAAAAAACGTAAAACGAAATTTCATTGTAATTAAAAGAATATCGATGTAATTTTATAGTTTTTTAAGGATATAGATGTAAATTTCTCTTAATATTAAATTTATGGGTAAAATACACAGTTTTTCCCTAAACTATACCCCGTAACCAAGGCTCGTCCCCCTGTTTTGAGTTTATTGCGCGGATAGTCCCTAACCTGGGAAACGGTGACCCGTTTGATCCTCAGAGCCCAATTATGAATTGTCGTTATTTGAGTTGGAGAAGCTCGGTTTTTTGGTAATTTACACAACTTGTACTGTTTAGCACTGTAGCAAACATAGCTTACATCCATACAATTCTTCCGGCTCGTTTCCCCAATAATCCTCAAACTTTATATTAACACATTTGTACTTTTATTATTTTCCATTCAAAACTTTGAAAAACACATACATTGCAAAAATTGTAGTGTGTACATCTGGGTCGGCATTTTATGGTTGTCCAACATATGTAAGTTTGGTTATTTGGTGAAATGTATATCAAGTTTTGTTAATATGCAGGCTTTGTTTATTCACACGAATGTGGTGTTTCAGGACTCAAATTGTCCTTTTATTGGATGGGTGGATGCATCTATGTGCCTAAGGTCATTCGAGATTATCCTTGGTTTATTGAGGAGGCTTAATGCTCTTGAATAGTTTGTTGATTTGTTTGAAGAATAGTGGTTCAAGTATATAGAAGTATCTCATCATCAGTTGGGTTTTGTTTGGGTTGTATGTCTACTTTATTTTTTGACATGTCTTGTTCCATCCACCATCAAATATCTTTTGGGTAGTTGTTGTTAGTTTTTTATGGTTGTGGATGTATGGTATTAGTATTTTAGTGAAGCAGTAAGTGTGATGGTAGTTGTAACACCCCTAAAATCGGGTCAGCATCGGAAAGCAACTGAGGGTGTTACTTCATAGCACACAGCTCAGGATATAGAAAAATGACCTCTATATGAGATGTTTTGAAAAGTTATCATTCACGTAATTTTAAACATCAGAGTTTACAAAGAGGTCCCAAATAGTTCATAATACATAATAGGTAAAACATAAAAGTTTTAAAGTCTTTATCGAATGATAATAGGATGCAAGTCTTCAAAATGTCCGTGCGACTCCATGCCAGCTAGAACCTTAAGGACCTGAGATAAAACATACTAAAAGCGTCAACATAATTGTTGATTGAAATTCATAGGTTTGTAAATTAAAACAGCGGAACACAAGATTTCAAGTTTAGCTGACTATTGTAACACATACAAAGTCAAAAAGTAGTTATTATTGCACTAACCTCATGACACCAAAGAGTTAACACAGTATCAATAAATTGATACAATAATAATTGTCCAATGTAGGTATTTTGCCATATACATCTGATCTTAAATAAAGTGCACATGGTTGTCTTTCCGACTAACCAAACGAGATACGTCAATCCCATAGACCTATGCATAGTATTCACACTTACAGAAAGTAATTAATGGTTCAAGATGTTTAGGGACTTTGCTGGCAATAGTGGTACTTAGCCAATAATAAGTTTAATTAGAACATACAATTTTAAACCACTTGTGTTCGTAAAAATTATAGTATGTATCTCCCCGAAGTAAATTATAAAACAATTAATTGAGTAAAAGTGGGGCTATGAATTCACCTTATGCAAAGGTGATAGTTAACGCACAAGTAAAGTGACAAGTGAGCCATGAAAACCATTAGAAGCAACCTAAAATAATACGTTGCGTCTTAGGTTTTAAAACAATCATGTAAGTATACAAATAAGTTTTATAAAGTATATTGATATCCTTGGGATAGGTTGTATCCAAGGATATTGATAGGCTGTATCCATGGATATTGATATCCTTGGGATAGGTTGTATCCAAGGATATTGATATCCTTGATGATGTTGTAATAAGGAGTGGGTGTCCTTTGGGATAGGTGTTGTGTAGTGTTAGGTAGTAGTTCCTCCTTTGTAATGGAACTCGGTATCTAGCCTTGTATCGGATAAAGTGTCGGCGACGTTGTGATAGGTGTGATTCTACCTTGTGGAAGAACCCGGTGTCGAGCCTTGTACCGGAAAAAGAGTAGGCGACGTTGTGAAGGCTTCTCCGCCATAAGGAGTTGTGTCGTGTAGTGATTACGAACTCTCGAGTAGGTGACTCGGGGAGTGGAGTAGGGCAAGGAAGGTGTCCTTGTTGCCGAACCACTATAAACACTCGTGTCGTGTTATGTGTCTCTTACTCTTTATCTTTCTTTTACACATTTACATATCTATCTATCAATGTCCAACATACACATCGAAATAAATTAAATAAGTCAACCTAAATATTTTAAAACGAAGTTTAATCGGTAAAACTATTCGAACCCCCTTTCTACTTTTCCACAATTGGCATCAGAACTTCGTTACCAAATTTCTTAAGAGTATATTGTACTTAAAAAAAACTAACACGATCTATGTATGTTTGAAAACTACAAGGAAGGAGCTTCCTTAAAAATAAAAGGCCACGTTTTAAAATCATCATATTTTATAATGTTGGACAATGATAGATTGTTCTAATATTTTTCTTATTGAGAATTCTCCATACTTGGATTTGGGCACCTAAGAAGATCATGAAGAATTTCTCTCTAAATACTTCTTTCCTTAAAAAGAATATTTAGCAAAGGTATGATCTTTAATAAATTATAAATAAATCTTTTCGTTTATATTTTCTTTCTAGATAAATTAATAAGGCCGTTCTTTTTAATCATGATTAAGTTTTAGTAGTATCTTTACGCTCTCTTAATAATCACTAAAGTAGTTATCTATATTGAACTCATCATCAAGAATAGTATTCTTCATTGATCTTTATAGACAAAACTACAAACTAGTGATAATGATATCTCGTCTATTCGAGAGCCTTGATCATCACTCTTCACATAAGGATTATTGACATTTCGTCTGTGTCAATAAGTATCCATGTGAAATTTCTCACATTATGATAAAATGGGATTTTGTCATAATCTTTGAAAACTTCCCAAAGAATTATGATTTATTCATAAAAAGGGAACCTCGTCAAATAGGACTAGTATAACCCGTCAAAACCCCAAACCATAAGTTATAGAGCATAAAAATTGACCCTAGGCAATTTAGAACTCCCAAACCAAAATTATCAAGGATCACTTAAGCTGTCAAAATTGCTGATATGCCGGATCCCTGTGCTTGAACTAGCCGGATCCCTCATACAAAGGATCCGTGGGATCCGTGCAACAGAAGACAACATAAGTAAGAAATGATCACTGTGGAAGTTCCACTACCCACTTTACTCTATCAAACTCACGAACATAAACCTAGTTACTGTTCACAAGAGCAAATTGATCATCTTCTTCAAGCAAAACAATCTCTTGTGTAAGTATAATCTTCACTACATTGTTATTTCCATTCCTTGATTCCTAGGATTACAATTTTCATCTTTAGAAGTTGAGCTCAAATGGGTTTGTCACAATTTGTTACCACATTGTTTTCTAAGATAATCTAAATCAAAGAATCCACATTGTTAATACAAATTAAACTCATTCCTTGAATTCAATGAAGATGTTTTGAGTGAAATTGTGATCAATCCCATTAGGTTACTATTCACCTAATTAACACACATAGTGGTTTTGTTGTATAGGAACAATCATGCCTAGCAACCGCCAACAAGATTACCATGATACCGCCCACTACATCCCAATGTACCATCGTAAGGAAGGCCTAAGCCCGGAGGATAGGAAAGCCTTCAAGATGTTAGAAAAGAGGCTCTTCCATTAGGTCATGTGGTTGAACCATCATTCCTCACAAACACCATCATTCGACAAGTCTTTGGAGGAATTAACTTTGATTTCCTCTTGGACATTAATGAGCAAATCTGTCCGGTGTTCGTGCTTGAGTTTTACAAGACAATGAGAATCGTTCGGAATGAAGACGGTACCATTTCAATTGCCTTCATCATCAATGAGCATGAGTACACCCTCACCCTTGTAGAATTTGGAAGGATACTCCGTGTCCCATATCAAGGAGTGTGTATGTATTCTAACGAATGGTATTTGGCGGAGCTACATGACATGGTAGATCATCATGAAGCATACTTCACGGTCATCCCGGAAGCAACCACGGTAAGGGATACCGTCTTCATGGAAAGAGCATCTCCATCAAGGGTCGTGAGAAACTACAAGGTGATCTATAGGGATCCATTTCAAATGGAACTTTCAGAAATGTTCCCCGTTGTACAAGAAATGGGAACTCGTGGTAAGGGAGAATGTGCTTTGCTTGGGAGGGAACAAAGATCATCCCAATGCGTGCTTGAGCTTCATGATTTATTGCCTTGTGACCGACACTCACTTCAACCTTGCTTATTACATGGTAAAAAGAATGGCGAGTGTGAAAAGCATGGACAAGATGGTACTCCCTTATGCAATGCTCCTGACCCGTCTAGCAAACTTCATCTTTGCTCTAGATCCTTCTCCTTATTCCTTTGACCATAGTTTTTGGAACAAGGTCATGGTGCCTCTATCCGATGGAAAGACTACAAGGATCATGGTGGATGGCAAGAGACCTCACCCACCAACGGATTCATCAAATGAAAGGGAAAGACAAATAAAAGGAGAAGGAAGTAGCAACCCCCTTGGCAACACCGATCTTGACCCTTTAGATTACATCAATCAACTGCCGGATATTCCAAGCCCATCAAAAGAGTGGCAGAAGTGTTTTTCTAACTTCTTGAAGAAGAAGTAGAGATGGTGGGATGAAGAGTGAAGGGGATGAAGATGGAGATAAAGACGGAAGTGAAATGGAAGGAGGTGTGGATGGAAGGTAAGGTCATAGGACCTTCATTTGTGAAAACAATTTCTAAAACAATGGTCTGTAAACATCTTAACAATATTTATGTAGATTAGGATGTAACTTGTTGGAGTTGCCATGATTTGGCATTAGACAATTTAACTTAGGAGCTAGTAAAATGAGATTTTACGACGACCTGATCCCATTCAAGTAGTCGTTGTGACTCATTTTTGATTATATTTTAGTTCCCCCCACTTGCTATGCGTTATACGTGTTGTGTGCATGCGTTTACTGATTTAAAAAATGATTAGGATAAGCATTTGCTAAGAGTGCAAAAATTGCACAATTGCTGAGAAGCTACTAGTCAACAGTAGCCGGATCCCTGGGCTATAACTAGCCGGATCCCTCAGATGAGGGAACCGTGGGATCCAGGCAAACATATATCAGATACAGATCCTTTTACATCAAACCAGTCCCCTAGATCACATCATACTAGCTAAACATGATTCTTTAAGACTACTTAAGTCTTCCTCAAGCTCAATAGGTCTCACACTCACCCATACCTAACTTAGGATCAAATTCAAAGTGTTTTTGATTTATCAACTCATCAAAACTCACCATATTTTCGCTCCAATGCTCACACATTGTTCCTTACATCTCAAAACACTTAGCTTGATATTTCTATCAATTTTAGCAAATTGATTTTAGTCATCCTTACCTTAAAATAGGCTTAAAACTAGTTTTTCATTTCTTTTTATTTTTTGGGAATTTTTCTTTTCATTTCTTTTTATTTTTTGGGAATTTTTCAAATTTCTCTTAAGTCATCATCTGATCTCTAGGATCAATTGCCATCATGTCATTCTCAAATCAAAAAGTATCTTCCTCAAACACTTAGTTACACTCTCAAAAGTCCACTTCTTTACCCAAAACCATCATTAAGTATCCTCACTCCTTATGGTTGGGCATTTAGTCATCTATCACTTAAGACATCTAAGGAAATTCAAACCCTCAATATTTATAGGTACTAGACCTTACAAGATCATAATCACTTCACCACTTTTCTGTCTGACAGACGGATCCCTGGTTTATAACCAGACGGATCCCTAGTGAGAGAGATCCGTGGGATCCGTGTCTACAGAAAGCTTCTAATCAGCTTTTCTTTCAAAATTCAAACCATCTTTGGTAATCTAAACACTTTTTCTTACCATTTAATGATTTCCTAGAGCTGAACAACACCATAGTTGACCTTGGTGCATGCCAAATTTTCTTAGTGGTCATGAATTTAATTCATCAACTCAAATTCATCCTTTATAAACCAAACACTCTTGAGAGCTTAAGTCACCATTCTTATCACAATCTTAAAAATCAGTAGTTGAAGACTGCTATTACATCCTCAACTCCACTATGACTAAAGCATCTAGCAACAACTCTTCAAACAAAGGTTCATCCAAAAGGAATACTCATATGGCGCATGAAATATCATCCACCGAATCATCACCCGTAAGAGGTCAAAATGCTAGAATCCCACCTCAACAATCTCAATCAACAATAGCCAAGAGAACCGCAAGAATTAGTATTAGACCTTTTGGGTTAGAAAAGGCTTCATCAAGCTCTAAACCAAACACACCTAGTTCTAGTAAAACGCCTAAGCCTTCATTCCTAGAACATAGATTACATTCCTTTACCGAACCTCTTTCTCATCCAAATCTCTACTCATTAGAGCACTCACCACCGAGAACTTCCCACTCACCAACCTTCTCGTTAAAGGGAACCACCTACATCACCAAATAGTCCACCTTTGGTGACAAGGAACCACCAAGGACCTAATCATATAGATGACTTTCCATTACCACCACCTTCATTCTTAGTAGAACCTCATCCTACATTGCTCAATGTACCGCCACCAACATTTGTAGAGCCTCCTCAAAACAACCAATCTCCTACGGTTCACAATCATGACAATAATTGCTCTAATTGTCAAATCACCCAAGGACTTGTTCAAGAAGTACGAAATGAGTTGCATTTCATGTTTAATCATCTTCTTGAACGATTGGACCAAATCAACAAGTCTACTCATCCTTAGATTCAAGCACATTAATGCTTTTTAAGTTTTTGTCACTTATTAGAATTAGTAGAAAATGTATTACATTGTTAAATCATTCTCTTAGTTTTAGAGATTTGTAGGTCATCTCTCGTATTTTTATTGAATGAAATTACATGTTTTATGCCACATTGTCTTGAGTATATGCTTGGTGCCTTAATACATATCTTATTTTGATGTTGACATCATTTGTTCACATCACCATTGATGTCTTAAACTTTCAGACAGACGGATCCCTCTGTTTTGCCTAGACGGATCCCTCCAAGGAGGGAACCGTGGGATCCGTGCAACAGAAGACTTGTTTACTACTAACTTGAGTCTTATTTGCAGGAAATTATGCATTATATACTTGTTTTCTAACCTTTGTTTTGTAGATTTTTAATACACACATGAAGACTTTGACACCCTTAGCTAGGGGGAGTTTTGTGTCAAAGAGATACATTGCAAAATCTTTTGAAATATACTTCACATTAGGATTACATTACATGACGTCCCCTTGCAAAGTTGCAATCATCAAGGGGGAGCATAATCGTCACAAAGACGAAACCATTTGCAAACATAGTGTAATGCACCAGTTTAGTGTTTCTTCTTACTTGACGCCCTCACAAAGGGATGGACTCGTCAAGGAGAAGCTAAGACGAGAACACTTCCCGTCACTTGCTCTATATATTTTCTTTTTCTTTCCTTTTACATGTTTTTCTCAAAACAATGTGTTAGTTTCTTTTCGACGCTCTTTTCGTTTCGACAAAAAGGGGGAGAATAGAGTAAAAACTCCAATTCAAACCTTTACGAATTTTAGTTTTTCCTTAAAATAATCTTATGTTTTGTCATCAACAAAAAGGGGGAGATTGTTAATACAAATAACCCGTAAAAACCTTTATTTATATTTTATGATCTTCTAATGTTTTGTTGATAACAAACGTAAAATCATTTTAACGAAACAAATAAATTACGTAAATGGTTTGAGCCAATAGTTTACTAGCACACTTACGTTTTCACATAAAACACTAAACAAGTAATAGTGATTTTATAATTTAGTAATACATATGTAAAACAACTAGTGTTTACATATTGGGTAGATACATACATAATTAGTATGTATTATAATGGGTAATATAATGGGTAGAAGTTTAAGTATTTGACCCATTGATTAAATACATTGAATGTATTTGGGTATAACCCAAAGTCCATGACCTATACCCATAGAGCATAACCCATAACCCATTGCATGACATCATGCATAAGTCATGAATGGGTATTATCCATGACCCATGGATTTAACCCATGACCCATGGACTAGATGCATTGCACCCACTAGATACCTTGTATCTACTTGGGTACCCATGGTCCAAAGTCTAGGACCCATGACCCATAACTCATGACCCAAAACCCATGGGCAAAGAGGAGCGTCCCACGTTTCCCCCAGTTTACACTGGACTGATCCCTCAAGTAAGGGATCCGTGGGATCCGTGGAACAGTAGCTTATTTTCCTCTATAAATAGTGAGCCATTTCTTCATTTTGGGCCACCTCTCCTACACATACTTTCTCCTAGTATTGTAAACCTTCTAACCTCAGATCCTAAGGATCCCTCTATGTAGTTTGTGTTTGTTTTTGTGTGATTCTCTAGGTTCCTCTTCAAGGCGAGATCACCACCTCTTGAAGTCGAGCAAGCTCAAGTCCATGAGTTGCCATACTTCATCATCATCAAGACTACTGAGGTTCTCTTGTTGATAGTTCTTTCTTCCACCCTAGAAGGAATTAGTTAAAGATGCCGAAAGAGTCAAGAAGAAGGCATTAGTGAAAGGTTTTTAACGTCCGCGTCAAAGGCATTAGTGAAGGATGCCAAAAGAGTCAAGACGAAGGCATTAGTGAAAGGTGCTTAACGTCCGTGTCAAAGGCATTAGTGAATGTAAGATATTGGATTTCACACACACATCATAACATTGACACAATGAGCACATAGATAGTTTTAGAGAGAGAAAGAGTGGGACATTCTAGTAAGAGAAACTTGTAGAATATTAGATTACCAAAGAACATCCAACCCTCTACCTTGCAAGGTAGAGGGTATTTATAGGTTACAAACTTAACGACCTCCTGGCGGCCTGTGGATCAGGGATACAGTGGGTAAAGACCCGACCTTCCTCCACGGTGTTGCACTAAACTAATTTAAGCTACTAACTAACTAATTAACTACATAAAAACGTAACTAATGACAAATCTACGAGCTAACTTGTGCTAGATGATAGTTGGGGTGACCGACTCTTCAATACTGGAATTATCTAATTCCTAACAATCTCCCCCTAAGGGAGGTCACCCCATGTTTTACATTACATTACCTAACATTCTATTCTTGACTTGGTTCTTGAGCTCGTAGACTTTCATACATCAACATCTTAAACTTAGTGCATAAGTGGTGCAACTTCAAAGTCTGCATTGATTTGTACTTTAAATTGGAGGTCCATTTCTGATCCACGTGATAGTAAATATGAACTAGCTTTTGAGATCATCAGCAATCAAAAATCTTTGAGACATCCATTGTGGTGTTGTGACTTAAGGACCGACATGCTCACATTCTGGATCATGATATCTTCTCATCAGAGTTGCGGAAGCATTAGTTGATTCATGACATTGACAGCAGCGTAGCAGAAACATGGAGTGAAAATATCAGAGTCATTGATGCACTAATCATGATTTCTTTTGAGATGAATGTGTTAAGTGAGCATGCGGCTATGGATTGACCGCTTCATTCTGATCAGCTGCAAACGTCGGGTGTACCTGCATACAACAGTTAGCAATAAATCGCACGAAAGTGTCTTTGATCACTTTCGTTGAATTGAGGTACACGGCCCACGGTTCCCCGTTGATCAGTACATGTACTGCCTGTGATCAGGTATAATTCCGAAGAATTTCCTTGACAGGGTTTCGCAGCTGCTCTAGCTGTTCTCAAACCGGAACATCTCAAAGAAGACAACACGGAGTGAGTGAACCAGCGAATTTTAAGTCCACTGATTGATGAAAAGAGATTTGAAAAACAATCGTGTATTGCTCAATAGAAATTGTTTTTGCAATACAACGAAGGTTTTATTGAAAATCAATTATCAATCATAAAAATACCTTTTGAGTTGAAAAATGAGTACACGGTCGATGTGCTAAAGAAAAGAGTTTTTTTAAGCACAACGACCGGTTTTTCAAAGGTATCCGTCAATCCATAACCTGAACCAGGATTGATTCAAGAGATTGAATCGCCCCATTGTTTCTGTTCAGTTGTCACATGGTTGATCTATATAATGGATCTCACATGCCACCTACCAGGATCTTGTTTGATGTTGGCTCCAGAAGGCTTTCCATCTTCATAGTGAATATGTATACACATCACTCAGATGTTCTAGCAATACCACAAGGATAATGCGTAGGACTCAAGATATAATCTCCCTTTCCACATTGTGTGAAACAGAGAGTCTTCATTGAAAGTGTCCTAATGAGATTTATTGATGATCTCGTGGCTCTAGACTCAATTTTGTGCATATTTGGATCCTGAGCCGGAGACTAGGGAGAGGGTCTCCTTCTTCAATATCAACAATCTCTAAGAGAAAGTCGATAGATAATGTCGGTTCCCCGTGAGAATGAAACAATTCCTTTTAAGAGGAACTTGAGTGGTTTGGAAAGTTGAAGTGCAGTGCGTCACTGGGTCCATGACGTCTTGTCTTCAATACCGATGTTACCATCAGTAGCATATGAAGTGAACCCGGTTTCTGCCCTAAGGTTGAATAAATGGAGGGCTATTTGTTTTCACCCTTTTCTCATTCAATTCTTTTTAATTCTTCAACCCCTTCAGTGCTTACCGAGACTTCATAGCTAGAACCTTGTTGGGTTTATTCCAGTACTAGCTCTGTCTCAGTTCGCACACTTCCCATATCTCACTTTTCTCCTTTTATCATTATTCCTAAGGACTTCTACACTAACTAGTGGATTGTCCCTGGGTAGATCCCTCCGGTTCTGGCGGATCATGGGAACCAATACCTAACCTTATCATCCTTATATCACCGTACATAAAGTAAAGTTGGTCGGTCTATTTGGTATTGTTCATCTGCCATTGGAACCAATTGAAAACCATTTGAAAATCAATTCAGATACTTGTGATATATTATCAAAGCATTTTGTACCTGAATTGTTTTTGATAATTTTAGAATAAGTGCTCCCCCTCAACATGTGCATCAAATGTTTGAAATCGTTTTGCACACGGAGGCAAGAGGAAGAAATTACTTCTTTGATTACCATTTTCTAAAAATTATCACCATCACTTCCTTGATCAAATCAAGTAGATAAAGCATTTCCAGGAAGGATGGGGTTTCCATAAATTTGCTCCCCCTCAATATGTGCCTCGAGGTTTGAAAAGAGTTTTGCACATACTAGAGGGAACCCTTTATCATCAAAGGATTAGAAGCCATGTGATCAAGGTACCTTAAAAACATTTAAAGTTGAATTTGCAAAGATTTAAGTGTTGTGTACCCTGATGACTTGAATTTTGCAAAGAGAGTTCTCCCCCTTAATATATGCTTCGAGATTCGAAAATTGTTTAGCACATATAAGAGAGAAGTTTGCACACAAATTGGTCATCTTATCTTTTAACATCTTTCATATTTATATCACATTTTCTCCCCCGATCAAAAATCTTAAATCCTTTGAGATTTTGGATCTCAAGTGATTTAAATATGTATGAGGTAAAGTATTTGTAGGTGAAAAATGTGTCCGATTTTATAAGAAAAAAAAGGTGGACAACACAGATGTTTCCCCTTTTTACAAGGGGAAACCATAGTACAAATCCTAGCACTATTACATGTATTACAGTTGTTCATATTTATTACACCACATATTACACATAGTTAAAAACACACCATACACAGTATCCCGAAGAAGTCTTCATTCAGTCCTCTGAAGAAGTTTGTAGTGACCATCACGAAGCCTTCCACCAACAAAACTTTCAAGGCTGCGGAAGATCCTTCGTGTCTTGAGTCTTCGTCTGATTGCAGCAACGAAATGTTCACATCTCTTCACGTCATCCTCAGTCCAAAAAATGGTTTTAATCCAAGATTTCATATCAAGTTTGGCTTCTTTCACTCTGGTGTCAAGTTCTTCTTCGACCAATTTGAGCGTTCCATCACTAAACTTGTAGAGTTCACATAGACGCATAAGCATACGAGATCCATATCTGTCGGTGAAGATGACGGCTCTAGGGGTGTCAAGGACTTTGTATTCTCGATGAAATTCATGCCCAGTTGCATTCCATTGAGGACTTGTAAGGTTGATCCTGGTTTGGTAGCTTTCAATGCCAAGCTGAAAGTCCTCAACTCGTTTTCGAATGACTACGCCCCTGATCCAAAGAGTGACAGCTGCAGAGAGGGCCTTTTTCTCACGTACAGGTAAGTGCTCAAGGTGTCCTTGAAGATTTAAGAGATAGAGATCTTCGAAATCATTTGGCAGAAGATGTTTGAAGTCGTTCTCTTCAATAGTATACACTTTGAGGTCAGCTCTTTTAAGGACAATCTTCTTCAAGTACTCATATCCATAGATAGGGAAGATCTCTACACTAACAATACTTAAGATTTGCAGCTTTGATCTGACATCATTGCGTCTTTTATCAGCACCATGTCTTTCGATGTAGAACTTCTTCTTTTTGAACCACCAGTGAGAAATACCATAAGAAGCTGCAATATCATACTTTTGTTCTTCATTCGCCCAGAATTGATCAGGAACCATCTGCTCAAGCCCCTGATCAGAGTAGGTTGCAGCTTTCATCTTGGATATTGATAGAGCAGGTTTCTTTCAGCAGAGCGAGCACACAGATAGTCCAAGTCGTGATTGAAGAAGAATTCTGCCTGAATGGTCATCTGACCAGGTTCACCACCAAGAGGAAGAGATTTGTTGACATTGAAGCGACTGATTTGATCACTGACTTGGTCATTTAGCATCTTATGGCATTCTTCCATCTGATATTGAAGATGATTTGCATCTGAGTGGAAGACTTTGACAATTTCGTAAGCTTGACCTTCAAGATCTCTTGGTGTTATGGATGAGATGCTCTTCCGTTCACAAAACCATCTAATGAAACTTCCCATATCACTAGTGTAGTGTAGAAGAGAGTCTTCAGCTAGAATTTCGTAATTATTGGTGATAACTGATGCCCAATTGTTGTCAGGAATCATAGAGTCAGACTCTGGGATGGTCCATGTGGGTTCTGGAGAAGGAGGTCTATCTTCCACAATGCAGCTTTGAATTGTGTCTCTTGAAGGTGCAACTCTGGATGTACTAGTGCGATTCCCAGCCATGTAAGAATCAAACCAGTCTTCTGAGGGCTTAGGAATATGCTTTGTAGATGCATCATCTTCATCTGGTTCTGAGTCCGCCATGACATGCGACTCTTCGTTAACCATTTGATCATCAGGAATAGAGGTGGACGTGGATGTGAACCTTGAATCAATCGTCGTCCAGGCAGCAGATTTTTTCTGAGTACTCTGTTCTTTTGTAGGGTCTGATTGACTGGAAGATTTTTACGGTGATGATGGTGGTTGTGATGGAGGTGTGTTGGTTGTTGTAGAAGGATTACCAGATCTAGAAGTTCCAGCGCCCCCCGTTGGTGGTGGGGGAGGAGGTGGATCTTTGCGATCCTTCATCAATGCTTCCATTACAATTGTTCTCCTTTTCTTTTTAGCTTCTTTTTCTCTGACATCAATCTTAAACTGCTCATAATTGTCGAACTTAATGGATTCTTCAAGTGCCTCATAGAGTTTACTGTGAACCTCATGCTTGTCCTCTTCAGCCTCATACATCCTTTCAAACAGAGCTGCCCTCATATCGGTGATAGGGAGGTCCTTGAATCGTCTAAGAAGTGGAGCCTCCATAGCCCATTCCACAGCATCCTTGACTTCTCCTTCGATAGCGGCAGTAACCCCTTCATTGAAGTTGAGGTGCTCCAATCTATAGACACGATCCACCAGAGAATCAACAGATTTAGGAAGTTGTCTTTCCAGAGCTTCTATCCTTTTTATGGCTTTATCCAGCAGTTGATCAGAGGTGAGAATCAGTGGAGGGGAAGCTGGTGGAGCCACCTCATCTGCAATTGTAATGACAGGTTCAGGGGTTGGTGGTGTTTGTACAGTTGATTGAGTAGGAAAGGGGGGTGGTGGAAGTGCAGTTGATAGTGAAGATGCAGTCATTGGAGGAATAGTTGACGTATCTTGCTGAATGCTGACATTATACATGGATTATGCAGTATCTAAGGATTTGTCATTAATGAATTGATCACCAAAAGAGAAATCTTCATCAAGATTCTTAAGTGAGGATAGAGAGTTAGTAGACAGATTAGGTTCATCCATCTTCAAGGTCTCATCAGATCTTGTCTCAAGGTTCTCCTGCGAGCCTTTTTGTAACAGTGTGTCAACATTCAATCCAGATTGAGTCTCACCAGGTGTAAGAGATTCCTTAAATGTTTCAGGCACCTTGACCACTCTAGATTGTTCTTTTGCATGAGATGAATCTGTTCTTCTCTTCAGCTCATATTGATTTGTGGTGCTTGATGGAGATGATGAGATAGTTAACAGCATGTGAGCAGCTTGTTCAGTTTCAACATTTGCAACTCCTTTACCCTTGTCATGTGTAATTGGGGTTGTTTGTCGAGGTAGTTGAGCGGGTTCTCTTAACACAATTCCACCTACTGGAGCTTTCACATTCTGACTTTCAAGGCTTTGCTGAATTCCAAGTTGCAGATCAGCATCATCTTCATCAGTTAACCTGGAAACATTCCTTGGTATCTCAGTGTTCTTACCAATTTCCTTTTCCACTTTCTTCCTTTTTACTTTCTGCTTCTTGGATGCGGTGTCTGACTGTTGTGACCTTTCAAGTCTCTTTTTAGGAAGAGAGGCATAGGATGCTTGTGAGGCTGACTTGGTCATGGGAGCATTTGGTTGTAGAGGAGAGGGTGTGACATCAGCAGAGAGATTGGTTGCTCTTTTCTTGTATTTCTTGAAGTAGTCCTTCTTCTTGATATCTTCTGTGAGAAGACAATCAGGAATTGGCAATCCAAATACTTCTTTATCCGTACCTCTAGGAACATATTTCAGGTTTCCTAAAACAAATTCATCTTCTGCTTTGTGTAAAGTTGATTCAGACCTAGGAGTGAAGTTGTGATTTTGTTGCAAATACTGGATAACAAGCTTAGAAAATCTGATGCTGGGAATTACAAGCTTGTTCTGTTTCTTTCGACCTTGAGCATTGTTCTGGAAATAGGTTCTATCAGATATGAATGTGTTCATTGATAAAGAGAATTCTTCCCAAATACGATCTGAGACATTCACATCAACCCTATTAACGATTCCCCATAGGATTTGCAAGATAGGAATTCTCACTTTATCGAACCCTGACGTTTTCCCAGATAAGCATAAGTTCATAATGGTTGTAATAGCTCTCCAGGGTTGATACATGTGTCCGGTGATGATGTCAGATGCTCTTGAAATACTGTTCTGATAACCCAACCCAATTAGAAAGACAATCAGATCGTCAGCACCAGGTGGAGATTCAGAACGAAAGTCAGGGTTACATGGGGTGATTCCAAGAGCCTTGCTCAGAATATCAGAATCAATTGTGAACTCCCTATTATCCAGTTTGCAAGAGTATTGTGCTGTGATTTTGTTCCATTGAACGGTGTTCCAGAATTGTTGAATGTAGATGGTAGGAATTGAGCATTGCTTGGTAATAGCTCCAAAGAAGTTTGTGTTTTTGAGGATGTCAATAGAAACTTTGAGTATCGGATTTTGTTGGAGCCTTTGTAGGTCCACATAACAGTTGCTTTTTCCTATAGCAGCCCATTGACTTCTGGGAAGGATTTCTTCGTCTGAGAGAACTTTGGATGATGCCGAAGGGGTAACTCTCTTTTCTGGGATTGAACTTGCCATTGATGGTCTGAGTAATCATACAAACAACAGTAATGATTGGGAACAGGTTAGATAAATGATAAATGAGACAATGTTGAGAGCACCCTTATGACATAGACACATAGAAGTAGTAACTCAGAAGGAGTCCCCAAAACACATACAGAGAAAGATTGAGTAGCACAGGTTTTAGATATATGACAACTTTCATAAGTGAGATATTTTAATGAAGTATAATCTTACAGATAAATAATCACATGACGAGTTGATAAGGGATTAACAGGCAAATGAGTGCATAGCAAAGGGATTATGTCATGAGCCAAGATACAAATGTAGAAGTGATATAACCGATATGCATGAGGAAAAAGGAAACTTTTGGTTGTCATGAGAGAAACCAAGTACCTTTAGCCTAAACAGACATGTCATAGCAAATTACATGGAGTATGTTGACGCAACAAGTTGAATTAGGAGATCTTAAGTGTTGTGAGAATGAGATCAACTTTAGCACTAAACCTTTGAACATATTAATAACCCTTGACCCTAAGACTAATTCGCAACATGAAAGTGAACAATGTTGCAAACTTGTAAAGACAAGTCGCCATCTAGAGCCACAGACAAGTCGCTAATAGTTTAGCACACTAAGTCGCTATGCTAATTCGCTACCTTGTAACGACAAGTCGCCATGAACATTAACTAACCCAAGTCGCTACAAATCAGTTAACTAAGTCACTAGGTTACTAATTCGCTAACTTGTGAAGACAAGTCGCCATGAACAGTAACACACCCAAGTCGCTACAGATTCGTTAACTAAGTCGCTAATGTTACTAATTCGCTAACTTGTAAATACAAGTCGCTAACTACTAACTCGCTAACCAAGTCGCTAGAATATGGTGAATTAATTCGCTACAGAAACTTAGTCGCTAATAGAGTGCTAACTCGCCATGAAGAACATTCAAACTAAGTCGCTACCAAGAACATGTTAAATCGCCAACAAGAACACAACACAAAAAAAACAAACCCAACAACCCAATCCGCTAACCATTCATCATCAGATCACGAAGACTCATTTTCAAGCAATCAAGATACTATATTCCAAACAATTTGACCACATTCAATCATTAGAATAGCAACAAATACACGATTTCATGATAAGTCGAACCTAGGTGGGTGACAAATAATCTCAAGTCGTGAGCTCGAAAAGATCTGGATAAAAGGACATGTTAGAAACTGGACACAAAAGCTTAAGAGAACAACGATAAGAGGGAATCGAAGCAAACCTCTTGCTAAGTCGCTAGGATGAGCAAAATGACGAAGAGAAGAAAAAAGAGAGAGAAAAAAAACTTGTTTGGGAAAAATGGTAACTCGCTAACAGGTAATTCGCTAGGGGTATACAAACATTCTTAGGCATTATGACACAATTAGTCCTTGTGGTTTTGACATGAGGTGAGGTAATTCGCTAATGCAACATAAATTTCACTATATGACAAGTTTGGTCCCTATGGTATTGATGAACGAGTGGTAAGTTGCTAACACGGATTAGACAACGTCTCTAGCATTTATTATCACACTGATCACCATGTATCAATTAAACATTTAAACACATAGGCAATTACTACGAAGGCACACAAGGAAAATCTCATGAGCAAGATACAACCACAACCTATAACTGAGAGAAACCCATAACCAGATATTACAAAAGCATAACCAGTTAGTCACACAAGCAGGAAACCACCACAACATACAAATAAGCAAACACCATAACCAGCACAGAAGCCAATGGCATATAAAACTAATCTCCCCCTCAATCAATGTCATCAAAGATCATTGATTGATATTAACCAATCCCATTATAACACTAAGAATATATCATTTGTTCGAACTTCATCTATGATCCCGTGCCATTATTGAATGACATTTCTAGGACCGTAGATGTTATCGATAACAAGGAGTATATTCTTTATTAGTTTGACGAAAATGATAAAATTCTGAAAAAAAAATGACATAATATTGTGTAAAGGAGTATATATTTTTGAAATTTTTTTTTAATTTAATTTAATTTTTTTTTTTTTTTTTTTTTTTTTTTTTTTTTTTTACACAAATATATATAAAAGAGCGAGTCCTGATTCAAAATGAATAGGAGTCAAAGTAAGAAGTACATCAACTCTGGCAAGCTATAGCTCCTGAATGAGCTATGTTCATATCTGAGGGGAACCAAGTCATGAAGTTCCTGATTGAGTTGAGCATTGTACCTGAAAAAGACTGAGAGCACATTGTACTTGAAGCACATGTAGACTTGTACATGGAAGGGTTAGTGACATGTTTAGTCTCACATTTGGATGCATCACAGTATAATTCAGTCGTATCATTAATGGGGATCCTATTAGGTTCTACATTCTTGAAAAGTTTACCTGTGGGAATCCACTTGAGGCATGATCTAGGAATGTAAGTTCGTTTAAGTCCTGTAAACTTAAATAATCTGCCAGTGGGAATCCATTTGAGACCACAGTAAGTTGAGCTAAATGAGTGCACAGCCTTGTTTTGACTATTTGTCCTATTGTGATCAGAGAATTTCTTTGGGGATTGATCTGTCAGATGATGTTTTGCATGAGACCTAGTTAAACTTATTGCATTTCTGATCAGTGAGTGTTGACCATTAGTCCTATTTTTGGGATTCATCATATCTGAACTAGGCAATGAAGTGACTGGTTTTGACAAAACAGACTTATTATCAACTTGGGATGTAAGCTTAGATTTCAATGGTTTAGCTCTTTCAGACCTAAAGGCATTAGGTTGTTTAATAACTGTTCGTTTCAAGTGATTCTGAACATTTGACTTTCCCAAGGTTGAAGGTTTTGCAAACTTAGTGTTCATCCTATTTCCAGCATGCTTCCTGAGCTCATTTTTTAGGGCAACAATATTGAAGCTCTTATCCTGAATTTGTGCTTTGAGGTCATCAATATCTTTCATCAAGAGGTTAGATTGATTGACTAACTTAGAGTTTGTTTCCTCAAGGTTAATTCTTAAATGCTCTTTTTCTCTTAGAAGGTTGGACACACATAGAGCTAGTTCAGAATTTCTAGATTCTAGTGCATCACTCATCTCATGACAGTCATATTTCTGGGCTTCTGAAAGAAGTGATTTCAGATTGCCTATGGTCGAATCTTTGTCCTGAATCTGGGATTTTAATTGATTAATTTCAAAAATTCTCTAAATTCTGGAAGTTCCTGATTAGTACACGGTTTTTCTTCATAAAACATTTCTTCCTTTTGTTGCATTTCAATTTCCAATGAGATACAGTGTTTTTCAAGAATTGAAAATTTGTTTGAAAGCTCATCATATACCCTTTTTTCAATCATGTTACTTGCATTAGATTCAGGCAAAACAAAGACTGATTCCACATTGTTATGTTCAGAGTAAGAGTCATGTACCTTTTTATGAGAACTTGTGTGATCAGATACGTGTACCTTATTGATTGATACCTTTTCTGATTCTGAGATTTTGAGATCAGTGCTGTTCTCTTCATCCTTTTCCATTACAACTGAGATTCTGCAGTCAGTGTCTTCTGCTGGTTTAACTGGAATGAGGTATGACACGTCTTCATTGCTCCATGGAAACTCTTGGCACTCATTTAATTCATTCTGCTTGTTATTCTCATTAGCAGCTTCCTTGATGTATGTTTCCATATTACTCATAAGTTGAATAAATGAGTTTCTGAACTCATGAATTTCCATTCCCGTGTGTTTCTTGAATGAAATTCCAGTCATGATATCATCAAAATCAGAGGAGTATTCTTCCCGGATGAGTGGCTGAAATTGATTGATAATGGTTTGGAGAGCAGCATGTGAATCATCAGTTGAGAACTTTTCTTTGGTAATTTGAAACCTCAGTCGTTCTAAGTTAAGTAACACAGTTCTTGTCAAAGTAGAAAAATCCTGACGAAGGATGGCACAACTTGTTCGATCCATGGTTGTAGATAAGAGTAATTTGAGAAGCTGACTGAGATGTTGAAACGGCTCACTGGTGCATTCCATATTTTTAGCATCATCTGCAGACATTGAGAGTGACTTATTTGAGTTGTTCTGATTGGTCGATACTGAATCATTAAGTGTGTGACCATCAGATAGGCATTCTGTTTCACTATTCTGTGCTGTGTCATAGAGAGCAAGTACTTTGGTGATAAAAGGATCCGTGATGACTGACATTGTGTTGTTATGAATTACTCCCCAAGTCTCTAGAGATTTAGAACCAACTCGCTAGCAACTAAATAGCAATAATCCCAAGTCGCTAGAAGATACTGCACCAAGTCGCCAACACTTAATTCGCCACCCCACTAAGTCGCTAGAGTTCCAAGTCGCTAGCCAAATGTAAGTCGCTAAGTAGTAACTCGCTAACACTCAAGTCGCTAGCAAAATTTTGGCAGCAATTCGCTACTCAAGTCGCTAAAGATGCAAGTCGCTAAAGAGCAACTCGCTACAGACCAAGTCGCTACCACCAAGTCGCTACTCGTAGTGGAGAGTCCAATACTTGTACTTTAACTCGCTAGATCTAACTCGCTATGACTAAAACTGTAACTCGCTACAAATTTGTAAAGCAAGTCGCTATGAAGAAAATAATCCGTGAGCTAAGTCGCTAGCAAGAAAAACCATATAAGCATCACTTTTCAATCCAAAAACAACCCAACCAAGATGATTCAAGCTTACCAAATGAAAACCTAAACACTTGTGATGATTCTAAACATAAAAGTACTAATAAAATTCAAACTTTAACACAAGAAATCAACCAAATGATGCAAAACCACTAAACTTTTTCAAACTCAAAAACCACCTAAAAACCACTAGAAATCCAAAGATGTGCAAGATATGATCTAACCTGGCTCTGATACCAATTGTAAGATATTGGATTTCACACACACATCATAACATTGACACAATGAGCACATAGATGGTTTTAGAGAGAGAAAGAGTGGGACATTCTAGTAAGAGAAACTTGTAGAATATTAGATTACCAAAGAACATCTAACCCTCTACCTTGCAAGGTAGAGGGTATTTATAGGTTACAAACTTAACGACCTCCTGGCGGCCTGTGGATCAGGGATACAGTGGGTAAAGACCCGACCTTCCTCCACGGTGTTGCACTAAACTAATTTAAGCTACTAACTAACTAATTAACTACATAAAAACGTAACTAATGACAAATCTACAAGCTAACTTGTGCTAGATAATAGTTGGGGTGACCGACTCTTCAATACTGGAATTATCTAATTCCTAACAGTGAAAGATGCCAAAAGAGTCAAGACAAAGGCATTAGTGAAAGGTGCTTAACGTCCGTGTCAAAGGCATTAGTGAAGGATGCCAAGGGTGTACAATCAATAAGGTGTATCGATGTACAAATAGGGATAGTTTGTATCCAAGGATATTGATATCCTTGATGATGTTGTAATAAGGAGTGGGTCTCCTTTGGGATAGGTGTTGTGTAGTGTTGGGTAGTAGTTCTTCCTTTGTAATGGAACTCAGTATCTAGCCTTGTACCGGATAAAGTGTAGGCGACGTTGTGATAGGTGTGGTTCTACCTTGTGGAAGAACCCGGTGTCTAGCCTTGTACCAGAAAAAGAGTAGGCGACGTTGTGAAGGCTTCTCCGCCATAAGGAGTTGTGTCGTGTAGTGATTACGAACTCTCGAGTAAAAGACTCGGGGAGTGGAGTAGGGCAAGGAAGGTGTCCTTGTAGCCGAACCACTATAAACACTCGTGTTGTGGTTATGTGTCTCTTATTCTTTATCTTTCCTTTACACATTTACATATCTATCTATCAATGTCTAACATACTGATAACGCTACACGCGTCGTTCGGGGTCAAGGAAACTTCCTTTTCTTCGAGCAAGTTTTATAACACCCTAGGCAGTGAACCTAATCGTTGTAGTGTAGTAATTAGGGTAAGCCACGGGTATTGATATCGTTCTCTAGGGGAATAGGAATGCTAGTGAGAAGTTACTACGCTAAGGTTGGGGTTGAGGAAGATTATTTTTTATCTTTTTATGTTTTATGAAATGGAAAGGTACGAATCTCGGGTATTGGATTTGGGGGGTTGGTATTTCTACCGATTACTCTACTATTATCTAATTATCTAAACTAAGGTTGTGGGAGTCTATGTCTAATTAATGTGTGCTCGTATGATAGTTTAAAGATGTGTTTACTTAGGTTGTACTACTCCTTAATTATCTCCTATTGATGGTTGAGTTGTCACGTCTTATTCTTAATTGCGTTGTGTGTCTAAAGTTGTAGGGTATGCGTTTCTCCCTAACTCTTTGAACTTACCAAAGGGTCTCGTTTACAAACCCACTAGGGATGATAAACTCCTACTCTAAGGCGCTCTTTGGATGGTTTAGCCTACAACTACTCAGGTAATTATATTCTAAGGTTCACAAAGATGAATCAAGCATTAAGTACACAACGAATGACCTATCGCATTACTAGATCATTAATCAACTAAGATAAGAAACAACCAATCAATATTCAATAATTAAGTTTCATACTTCCTAAGCAAACACACAAATAAATTAGTCGGACATGGAAAACATGCAAGCATACACACAAATAATCAAAGACATAATTGAATTAATGAAGTAAAGACTTATCTTGATGTAAGATAGGGTTTAAAACCCTAAAATACTGTACAAGACACCTTAGGTTCGGTTTTAGGTTTTCACTCCAAAAGACTCTCCACAAAAGACTGAAAAATTCGGATTCTATATATAAGATTACATATGCGACGGCGTCACCTTATGTTTCGTGACGCCGTCGTGTCGCCATCATTAGGGTTTCGTCTTGGCCACGTTAACCTTGCGACGGCGTCACCTTATGTCCGTGACGCCGTCCTCTTCAGCTTCTGACGTCGTCTGGATTGCATCTAGGCCGTCTGAGTAGCGACGGCCTACTCTTTTACAACTGGACGTCGTCGCTTGAAAATACGAGTTTTGGGTTCTGGATCGTCACAACAATTTTGGGACGGCGTCGCCATTAGCACCTGACGCCGTCGCCTTCTAATTTCAGCAGCTGTGAGTGTCTCGATTTTGACTTTAGCCATTTTCTTCATATATTCGCGCCTTTTCGTCTAAATAAGTGTCATTCCAGCATTTTGCCTTCAAGAGACCTAAAAAGTGAAAAGGAACGATATTAAGCAATAACGGATACAAAAGTGATCAAATAAGGACTAAAACGACCCCTCAAAATGGTACCTTTTAGAACCTTATCAAATATCCCTACACTTGTTATTTGCTTGTCCTCAAGCAAATGTGCTTTTAACCAATTAATTTATAAGTTAGGGGTCATGAAGCATTAATTCAAAACGGTCCACAACACATATAAGCCCCGCAAAAGTCATAACAAGCACGAAAATTACATACTAGCACCTCACATGGGGTGTTTGGATACTCACATCTCTCTCGGGTGTATATATGAAATATAACAAATAGGAAATGGAAGATAAACACTCATTAACCGGTCCTAGTACATAGATTACCATAGGCTTGAGAATAGATCAAACCTTCATCGCTTTGGCGTAAGCACCTAGGAAAGACTATCAAAGAGGTCTTTTAAAGGGTTGTAATGTTAGGCTTACGGTAGGGAAACAAGGGTTTGGTGGGATAGGCTATTTAGTGGTGGTAAGTCAAAAATCTCTATGTTAAATGCATACGAAGAATGGCGTTGCTAAGCCAAGACTCGACACTCTAAAACTCTAGGTAACGGAAATAAACACACATAAATTTAAAGGATAGATGTAGGATGGTAGCCCGTATGTGTGTTTTTTTTTTTTTTTTTTTTTTTTTTTTTTTTCCATACACTTTTACTCTACCATCCTCTACGGTAACATCAAAATAATAGGGATTTATAGGCACATCCCTACACTTGAGTTTTTATTACTCTAACACTAATTTGACCCAATTTGAAAAGATCAAAACACTTGGGGTACATTATTACGCAAACAAAGGGAATTTGAATTTAACGTTCCCTTCCCGTCATTTCATAAACTTTAACTTTTCCCATGAATCCCAATCGTCCCAAAACTGTATACAAAGGATATGACTCGACTTAGCAACTTATGCAAGCAACTAGATAATTGAACTAAGGGTTTAGGGTGATAACAAACATTTGCACTAAAAGTGAGTGCATAAGGGGTAGGCTAAGGCGATTTGGGTGTATATTTGGGGGTGGGGTGTAAACAATGCTCTTCATTGATATTCCGGAAAAACCGAAACATCACGAGAACCGCGAAAAGGATAGGCTCTGAGGGGTTAACTAGGGGTATCGTGTACTAAAGATGAGTACAACGCAAAGGGTGTGGGGGAATTACTCAACCGATGTGGAAGAAGTAATTATATTACGGGTATCAAACAAGGGTTATCCTAATGCCTCTTATCATTTAGTTATTCCTAACTACACAAGTGTAGCCTCACTTGCGATCTCGGAATGCATCACAAAACAAGTTCTAGAATCTAATATACTACCGGTTCACACTCTAAGCATTGAAGATGAATGCTTTAATTCCTACTAATCTAAGGGCGATCCTCACATTTTGGTGGAATTTGGGTGGTAAAGGGTTTTGTGCTAGTCATATAACTTCCTATCCGTGAGACGCTTTTGTTAAGACTAATGGCCCACTCCTATATGTCATAAAAAATTTTAAATTTGGTGCCAAAATTACCCTAACCGACATTTCCTCATGGTTTATTACACAATCACAATTGGACAAAGCAAATAGTCAAGGATAAGCATAGTTTCAAAGTTCCCGTTTTATTTTCCCTCCCTACACTTAAACTGAACATTGTCCCCAATGTTTCCCGAAAGTATCAAAGTTATGATAAAAGAAGGTAATTAAAAACGAAAGAAACTAATACTCCCCTGATTAGCTCGGTAGGATCCGTGTAAAGTGGTGGTTAAATCCTTTTCAAGAAGAATTATTGCGTGAAAAGCTCCTTCCAATCTTATGTAACTTCTTCTTGACAAACTAAACCTGCACACTTGAAGAAAACCAACGAAACCTTCGCGTAAAATCGGCGGTAACAATATATATAAGACTCGATTTAAACTAGGATATAATGCTTGTGGAATGGATGTTTACAGAATTTCTAAGAAAATTAAGACCCGGAAAATTCCAAAAATTTATAAGTGGCTCAGAAAACGAGAAAAAAGTAATCTGATGTTTTTACTCCTTCCTGACGCCGTCAGGTTGCAATCCTGACGCCGTCAGGTTATCCTGACAAAAACTGGTCTGCGATTTTTTGGAAAAAATTCTGGAAAATTTACATTTTTAGAATCTGGAAAAATTTCTGCAAAACATCCATTATGACTCGATACAAGCATTTGACTCGAACAAACAAACATAAATATCTTTTAGTTAATTGTTATTCTCATGTTTACGTTTCTTTTGAAAACGTGTGTAATCCTCCCTACACTTATCCCTTATGTAAAATACCTTTATATGCAATTAAGACGAGGTTAAAAACCAAATAAAGCATTTTTACAAATTTAAACATGAGGATAAACAATTAATAAAAGATATATGACACTAACAAGCAAACAATTAAGCATGGGTTACCTCCCACGAAGCACTTTTCTTTATTTAAGAGTCTTGTAGCTAGACTCATAGTCGTGCTCCTACGTACCGATATACGTAAGTCTATCCTCAACAATGTCGTAAGGATCAAACTTATCATTCAAGTTCCTAGTAGTACGTTCGGTTAAATATGCCTTTTCAAACTTCTCACCATCGGGATCATAGATTTGTATCCTAATGTGCCACTCTCCATTACCATCACTAGGCGGTCATCCCAATCCCACTTGTGTTCAGATTTCTCAACTTTCCACTTATTCATGATAAGGTTAACGGGCAAGCTTCCTAGGAACTCGGTCATCTTCCTAAATACTAAGGCGTCCTTGAACGGGTTCACTTCTATGTCCCTAGCCATTTCTTTTTCTTGGAAAGTTGCTGCACTAGCGAAGGCTTTATCTAGGTAAAAAGGTCTTTGGGGGCCTATGATGTTCTTATCAATCCAAGGTCCATATCTAGAAGGCTCTCTATCCAACCCTATCTCTTGTGGAATTTCCTCATCCTTGTAGTATGTATGCTTTTTAACATCGTAAACGGATCTAGCACTCCCCTCCCCTTCCACTATCTTGGACATCTTACAATCGATGATGGCACTAGCGGTAGCTAAAAATCCTCTTCCAACTAGTAAGGGGCATGTCGGGTCCTTATTCATGTCTAGCACATGAAAGTCGGCCAAAAGAGTCAACTCTCCTACATGTACTACCATGTCCTTTATTATTCCTACCGGACGTGCCACACTACCGTCCGCTAGACCTAAGATGGTTTCCGTTGGTTCAATTTTACCTAAGTTAAGGCTTCTATGGTGGGACAACGGAACAAGATTGATGCATGATCCTAAATCGGCTAGAGCATCGAGTGGTTTGGAAGTTCCAAGTCTACACGGAAGAGTAAATAGCCCGGGATCGTCTAACTTCTTAGGTAAGTTGTTTTGCACAAAGGCGGACCCATGTTTTCCAAGCCTAAGTTCTAACTCATATTTTTCTTTTAAAGCATTATAGTAAGGTGCATGAGCTAAGACTTCAAGAATCGGTTTTTCTTGATGGAGTTCCTTGTACTCCTCCTCTAGACTAGGTTTGGACTCTTGGCTGACGGGTTTCTCAAGAGTAGGCTCTACCAAAGGTGCCGGGCCTTGGTACCTCTTGGATGGCTTGGAACCCTTTTTGATAGCATTTACCGAGTGAACCGTTGGGTGGGAGGGGCATGGATGTGCATTCTCCCATGGTGAACTAGAACATGAAGTCGATGCAATCGAATTCAGTTTTGGGTTCTTTATGGTATCACTTGGGAGTGCTCCAACTTCCCGCTCATTGAAGGCTTTTAAGAGGGCATCAAGCTTGGTTGTCATCTCGCTTTGTTTTTGCTTAAAATCGGCTTCAAGCTTATTCAGTCGAGTTTCTTGAGATGACAAAAATCTAGATGCAATTGCCTCAAGATTAGTGGGGTTCCCGGTATTAGAAGAATTGAACCTAGTAGGCGAACTAGATGAGCCTTGGGGTGTGCTTGGGTCTTGGTTCCACTTAAGGTTATGGTGATTTCTCCATGAGGGGTTGTACGAGTTTCCTAAGTTGTTTTGTTCGGGTTTGAAAGTGTACCACTTCTCTCCTGCTCCGTCGGTACGTATGGAGGCGTAGTCCGCAAAAGCTTGTTCGGAGAGCCTTGTGCAATCACGAGTGTCATGGGGACCACTGCATAACTCACAAGGTAGAGTGATTTGATTCACTTGTCGTGAGGACTTAGGATTTTTGTAGGAACTCATGAGGAATCTAACTTGATCTTCAAGTTCGATCATCCTACAGTCGGGAGGAGGCAAGGAGATTGCCTTAACGGTTTTGGGCAGCTCACGGGGGTCATCCCAACTTTCGTTGTCATAGAGGGCGAGGTCCTCTATTATACCCCATGATTCTTCCGCGGTGAGATCACTAAGTTTTCCACCGGCCGCTTGGTCAATGGATCGCTTAGTGGGGAAGTTGACATGATCATAAAAGATTTGGACTTGGAGCCAAAGATCAATGCCGTGATGAGGGACTTTATGAAGTAAGTCCTTGAATCGGGTCCATGCTTCGTAGAGAGATTCACCTTGACGTTGTTGGAACATCAAGATGTCATTCCTAAGCTTAGTGGTTCTCCCCGGTGGGAAAAATTGAGCAAGGAAGCGAGAGGTAAGATCATCCCAACTCGAGATGGAGCCGGCGGGAAGTCGCTCAAGCCAATTACTAGCTTGGTCCCGTAGAGAGAATTGGAAGAGACGCAGGCGCGTGGTCTCCCGAGTAGTAGCATCAAGGTCGATGGAATCGACGATTTTGAGGAAATACCTCAGATGCTGATTTGGATCTTCGGAACGAAGTCCATGGAATGCACATCCGTTTTGCACCAACCGGATGGTGTCTGATCGCAGGGCCGTAGTTTGGGCTTGGTCGGGAAGCTCAATGGTGTTCCTATAGCCTAGGTGGCTTGGTCTCGAGTATTCACCAAGAGTACGAGCTCTTGGCGGGTCATTTGGTGGTGGGTTGATGAATGGTAGTGGGTTATCACCTTCCATGATGAAAAGTGATAAGATTACGAACAAAGGTCACGAAGAAGGGGGATAGACTAAGAGAAAGCTAAAAAATGAGAAAAAATTTACTTGATAGGAATCAAGCAAAGAACCTAAACGAGGTGGACTACTAACTAGCTATTCTATTCCCCGGCAGCGGCGCCAAAAACTTGATAACGCTACACGCGTCGTTCGGGGTCAAGGAAACTTCCTTTTCTTCGAGCAAGTTTTATAACACCCTAGGCAGTGAACCTAATCGTTGTAGTGTAGTAATTAGGGTAAGCCACGGGTATTGATATCATTCTCTAGGGGAATAGGAATGCTAATGAGAAGTTACTACGCTAAGGTTGGGGTTGAGGAAGATTATTTTTTATCTTTTTATGTTTTATGAAATGGAAAGGTACGAATCTCGGGTATTGGATTTGGGGGGTTGGTATTTCTACCGATTACTCTACTATTATCTAATTATCTAAACTAAGGTTGTGGGAGTCTATGTCTAGTTAATGTGTGCTCGTAAGATAGTTTAAAGATGTGTTTACTTAGGTTGTACTACTCCTTAATTATCTCCTATTGATGGTTGAGTTGTCACGTCTTATTCTTAATTGCGTTGTGTGTCTAAAGTTGTAGGGTATGCGTTTCTCCCTAACTCTTTGAACTTACCAAAGGGTCTCGTCTACAAACCCACTAGGGATGATAAACTCCTACTCTAAGGCGCTTTTTGGATGGTTTAGCCTACAACTACTCAGGTAATTATATTCTAAGGTTCACAAAGATGAATCAAGCATTAAGTACACAACGAATGACCTATCGCATTACTAGATCATTAATCAACTAAGATAAGAAACAACCAATCAATATTCAATAATTAAGTTTCATACTTCCTAACCAAACACACAAATAAATTAGCCGGACATGGAAAACATGCAAGCATACACACAAATAATCAAAGACATAATTGAATTAATGAAGTAAAGACTTATCTTGATGTAAGATAGGGTTTAAAACCCTAAAATACTGTACAAGACACCTTAGATTCGGTTTTAGGTTTTCACTCCAAAAGACTCTCCACAAAAGACTGAAAAATTTGGATTCTATATATAAGATTACATATGCGACGGCGTCACCTTATGTTTCGTGACGCCGTCGTGTCGCCGTCATTAGGGTTTCGTCTTGGCCACGTTAACCTTGCGACGGCGTCACCTTATGTCCGTGACGCCGTCCTCTTCAGCTTCTGACGTCGTCTGGATTGCATCTAGGCCGTCTGAGTAGCGACGGCCTACTCTTTTACAACTGGACGTCGTCGCTTGAAAATACGAGTTTTGGGTTCTGGATCGTCACAACAATTTTGGGACGGCGTCGCCATTAGCACCTGACGCCGTCGCCTTCTAATTTCAGCAGCTGTGAGTGTCTCGATTTTGACTTTAGCCATTTTCTTCATATATTCGCGCCTTTTCGTCCAAATAAGTGCCATTCCAGCATTTTGCCTTCAAGAGACCTAAAAAGTGAAAAAGAACGATATTAAGCAATAACGGATACAAAAGTGATCAAATAAGGAATAAAACGACCCCTCAAAATGGTACCTTTTAAAACCTTATCACATACATATCGAAATAGATTGACATAAGTCGATCTAAATATTTTAAAACGAAGTTTAATCGGTAAAACTATTCAACCCCCCCTTCTAGTTTTCCACAACTTCCATGATTTTAGTTGTAGTAGGGGTCAAAGGACCATCATTTGTCAATAACACTATGTACATTAACTGTAATCTTCATGCAATATTTTCTAATGTACTTTAGAAGTGTAATAACTGGCTTATCCCTAACTCCAACTATTTTACCATTAAACACATCACAGATGTTGTTGATCAATAAATATGTAATGGCTCTACATAAAATACATAAATATGAAAGCATTAAATGCTATACATGTATAACTATTGTGACTTTCAACAAGTGAAGTATATTACTGTAACCACCCGTAATTTTTTCAGACTTATTTTTACAATAAATTATACTTAGTTTTCATTTACGAACTTTTCCAAACTCATTTGACTTGAAAACGAGAAGTTATCTCGTGAAAACCGTACATAGCGCGTACCGGCACAACCATATGTAATGGCTCTACATAAAATACATAAATATGAAAATCGTTATATTGGTTTTGAGAAGCTAGTCGTGTGAATACTCGTTTTTATTGGAAAAATTATTTAGAACGTGATGGCGTAATTTTCGTGTCGAGAATCGATCGTTAACTAGTCCAAACAAGCCCCGAACCACTAAATTTTAATAGATTGCATAAATTACACTCTTGGTCCCTGTGATTATTTTCACTACGCCCCCTAAACTTTCTATAAACTTGCATTTTGTTTTAATACTTTAGAGTATAAATAGTTTGCATTTTAGGGTTAATATCATTTTGCAAAAACCCTAGCCTACACACATCCACCCACTCTCCTCTTCTCTCTCCTACTGGCGGCACCGACTATCATCGCCACCACCGCCGTTCCACATTGCCTCATCATCACGTCACACCACTGTCATCACCAACAAGAAGACCAAGAGTACGTGTTTTTGGATCGGGTTAGCGTGAGGGCACGCATAGCGGATCTTAGGTTTGTGTTGTTGGTTCGAGTTCATCCCCACCACCGCCACTCCTCTCGTCTCTTCTTTTCTCTCTTTTCTTGGTATGACAAAAATCGTAAAACCCACTTTTATGTTCTCTTTTGTTTTAAACCGATTATAAATCATTTTGGTATGGTTTTCGTGGATTGAAAACTAGAATAAAACATTTTTGGTTACAAATTCGTGTGAAAAACTCATTAGATTGTTGTTTGGATAGTAATGGTGTTAACGGGTCAAATTTGAGAACCGGTTTGGATTTGATTTTTTCTTATTTTATGGGTTATTTGGTCTAGGTATTGACCTCAGTTTTTCTTATTTAATTTTGTATTGCTTATATTGTTGTCTGTGTTGCTTATTTTAAATTTGTATGTGTTTATTTGTCTTATGTGAGTTAGGTTTGTTTCGTGATTCATTAGAGGGTGTTTGTTTGTCCTTGCCACAGAATCTACGAGACCTCATAAGGAGTGATTCTTTGTGTTGTATGAATCTGTGTTTGATTTTGGTCTTGGTTCAAAATTTGATGTGTATATTCATTTGGTTTGGATTTTTCATTTGCGGGATTGCTAGGTTACAACAATGTTAAAAAGTGGTTAGGGTGTTGGTTTGTTCTGCTTGAATAAATTTAACAACAATAATAACCAAAGGGTGTTTTCTGGTATGTTTTATCATCAAAACGGTACAGGGTGCATTGTGAGTTAGCTTATGTGTTTGTGTTGTGTCTTTGAGTGTTTGTATTTGTGTGGTACGTTAAGTAGTTACGGGCCGAAGCCCAAGGAGGTGTTTGTTTGACTAACGGGCTTTAAGCCCACGTAGAGCGTGTTTGGCTATCGGGCCACCAAGCCCACAACCACATTAAGAGTGTTCTTGGTTGGTTTATATAATGTATATGGTGTTATTTTACCAAAGTTTTATTTAACTTTTGTTAATATCTTTACGGTTATCGAAACGTTGACTAATGATATTTTTTTAGCTTTTGAGTTCGTAGTACGTTTCGGATAGTTTCTTAGGACATTGATACTTGACATCGGATTATATATTTTTGATTGGACAAATTGGATTATATCAGACTATGGACTCGAGACAGATATAATATATTAGACTCACAATGAATTTAATATATTAAACTCGTACCAGACCTAAATTATAAAACTAATACATATTTAACTAATAACAAGATATAAAAACCGATAAACAATATAACGTTCAACTTATTTACTAATACTCATTTGTTTTTAACAATTTGTATCGGGTTTGATTAACAAACGCGGACGTTATAATATTTGGAAAACTGTCGGAAAATATTGGTTTGAAAAATGTGTTCTATTAAAGTCACGATGACTTGGAGACATTATATAAATGGGCGCGTTATGCCCAAATTTTATAAAACATTTTAAACATATACTTCATCTCAAAACTACTTCATTATTACAAAACCCGACAAGGTTTGAAACATATAGTTTATCCAATCATTAAACCTTTATTACTTGAAATGTTAACTCGATTCCTCTTCTAAAAACTTGAAAGGCTTTTCCAAACTTAATTGATTGTTTCCAAACTATTGGTGATAATTGGGTAAACACCGAAACTTACCATTGACTTATTTGTTGTCTCGTTATTCAATTCCCTTTTATTCACGTTCCTTTTTTATCCTTTGTTGGGTCAAAAATTAACCCAATCACCCTTAACAAGATTTGAAAATAAAATAGCATAACTCACTAAATAAATACTGAGTGACTCACTGATAAAGAAATCAGTAAGTGTTGTTTATTGCTCTTTACTTACTGATGCGTTGTCAGTGAGTAAACCATATGAGCTACAAATAACACCAATGACGCTGGGATTTGACAAATGTCTCAGTGATCCTGAAGACGCTATCTCTACATACAGACTGAAAAGTATGGGTGGGAACTTCCAAAAGAAGAAGTCAAGACAAACTACAAGACTTTACCATAGAAGTAGGAATATTGTGATGACACCTTCAAAAGGATGGTTGGTGCTTTTCCGAAAGAGGAATATGAAGATGGACCACATCTCACCATCATCATATGTCTTTGTACTTTTGTTCCTATATATATGTGTGTATTGTAATAGAGATAGGTATGCATCCTAAACAAACATATAATACTTAGTATTAGTTGATAGGATCATCCTCTCATTGAATCACAAGCATAGCTTGGATCAATGAGAGTTTATTTGTCATTCAATGGGGATAATATACCGAAATTATCCCCCTGAAAAAGTTGAGGATGTTATCATGTAGTCTAGTTGGTATTGAGAAATCTTGTAATTATTGTTCATCATGAATAATGAAGTTGTTCTTTATTTTATCAAGATTTACTCAATTCTTTGGACCAACAAGTGGTATCAGAGTGGGTGGATTATTCTCATGATCTAGATCCGTTCATGACTGCTGATAACATTTTTCATTGTCAAAAAATTAAGTGTGAACCTTCAAAAACTGCTACTGTAATAGCAATTTTTGAGGGAGAGAAGCACACTGATATTGACTATTTTGACAAAACACCTACCCAAAAAAAACTCACTTATTGAAATAATCAGTCAAAAAAAAATAACACAAACCCCACCACAATAATACCCTTATCTCGATACAAAACAAAAACCACATCCCAGATGTGCGCATAAACCATCACACAAATATCATCGTCCCAAAAAAACCCACATTCATCACAAACACACGAATACCAAATCCTATCACAAAAACTCAAAACAAACACAGATCTACAAAAAATCTGTCAACCAAAGTCATAAAACCTTCACAAATCAAATCACCTCAAATCCAAATCCGTTCAATCATTGAAAAAAAACGAAAAAATCCATCAGTCATAAATCCTCTCTCAAAACTCTCGATCAAAAAGCTAAGATCCAGATCTGTTATAAAAGAAAAATCCACTATACTACAATTAAAAATCATCACTCAAACACAAAACCTCCACAGATTCATCACTACCCTTCTACAACCACAACCCCGATATCGATCAAAAATTGGTCTTGATGAAATAGGTTTCTGATCTTATTGTTGTGTTGAAATCACAACTGTTAAGTGAATATGTTTAGCGGGTGAGATATGAATGATTCAGGTCAGCTATGGTTTGCGACTCGAGGGTATGACAAAGAGTAGAGTGCGCTAAAAAGTGTGATAGCTGAAGGATAGATTGTCGGTAATTTCATGCTAAGCCTGAGCATGATTATGTGTCTTATCAGAATGACATTGTGGAAGCATGGTGGGAAAATTGCTGTTAAAAATATTGATGGTTTATATCGATGTTCAAAGAACACGAAGATGGTGAGAGTAAAATGGAGGTGTGTTGAGGCTGATGAGAATCGAGTAATACAGAGAGTGGGTTGGTTAATGATTCGGGTCAGTTGCGGATGGGATTATAGAGTGATATGAAGATAGGCTTGTGACTCAGGGAGTTTACATTGTATCAATCAGTTGATAATAGCGATTCAATGAGCTGGTAAAAGTCCCTAAAATAATCAAGGAAGTGTCGGAGCCTGATCGGGTTGAAGCTGCATCAGGGAGTATGTATTTGATTTCAGGCTTAGCCTGAACAAGAAGCTTGAATGTGAACTCCCTGAGAAGTCGTTGAAAAGTACTAACACGAGACCCTGAACCAGGGTCTCACTGAACAAGCGAGTCCCTGAAACCAATTCCGAGGGAGTACATAAATATTCAAGTCCCTAAAACCAAAGTGACTAAAATTTGTTCAAGTCCATGAAGCCCGACTCCCTGAACTTGAAGAGCTTCTGAAACCGAGTTCTTCAATTCGTGGTGTCTCTAAACCTAGAGTGCCTGAAACCATGAAATGAACCCATGGAGATTCTGAATTTGAGCTCCTGAAACTTTCAGGGAGTGATACGAGTGGGATATCATAGCTTTTACAAAATCAAGGAGTTGGGAGGATTAAAGGTGGGTATGAAAAAGTACATGGGAGGAACTAATTAAAAAAAGGGATTGGTGAATTGGTTTAGTGGTTTGAGAAACTGAAAAAGAATAAGGGGTATGGATTCAAAGTATGTAAACATATACTGAAACAAAAATGACTCACTGAACCTTACTCACTTAAAGCAAAGTTACCTGAGCATAACCTCATTCCAAAACCAAACCTGAAACCCGGAACCTGACGACATGGTTCCTATAACCTGATATCACAACCTTCTCACATCAGGAAGTGTTAGTGCGTGTGTTGAAATTAAGCTTATTAAGCTTGTGTTCAGGGAGTGTTGAAAATGAGGAATGTATTTTCAGGCATAGCTTTCATGTGTTATTATTTTCATTTGTATACTGGGTAAGTCAGGTGACAAAAGAAAGTGGACACCGATGCATCAAAAAACTGAACCAGGTCCTTTCACTTAGTGAGTGATTAAAATGTCTTTTAGGGAATTGCTAAAGAGAAAGAAAACTGATGTATCTAAAATGAACTAGGTCCCTCTTAGCATCAAAGTGAACCCAGGGTCACTGAACCTAGTCACTGAGTCTCTGAACCCCAGTCACTAAACAACCTGAACCCTTCTACCGAACCATCAGATTTACACCTTCTACAAATCACCTTAGGCTATTTGTATATTCAAATAGGGGGAGACCGTTGGGTCAAAAATTGACCAAATCACCCTTAACAAGATTTGAAAATAAAATAGCCTAACTCACTAAATAAATAGTGAGTGACTCACTGATAAAGAAATCAGTGAGTGTTGTTTATTGCTCTTTACTTACTGATGCGATGTCAGTGAGTAAAGCATATGAGCTACAAACAACACCAGTGACACTGAGAATTGACAAATGTCTCAGTGATCCTGAAGACGCTATCTCTACATACAGACTGAAAAATATGGGTAGGAACTTCCAAAAGAAGAAATCAAGACAAAGTATAAGACTTTACCATAGAAGTGGGAATATTGTGATGACACCTTCAAAAGGATGGTTGGTGCTTTTCCAAAAGAGGAAGATGAATATGGACCACATCTCACCATCATTACATGTCTTTGTACTTTTGTTCCTATATATATGTGTGTATTGTATTAGAGATAGGTATGCATCCTAAACAAACACATAATACTTAGTATTAGTTGATAGGATTATCCTCTCATTGAATCACAAGCATAGCTTGGATCAATGAGAGTTTATTTGTCATTCAATGGGGATAGTATGTTAGGAATTAGAAAATTCCATAGTGAAGAATCGGTCACCCCAAATATTATATAGCATAAGTTAGCTCGTAGACATATCGTTAGTTACGTTATTTGTTAGTTTATTAGTTAGTTATTAGCGTAGTTTAGTTTAGTGCAACACCGTGGAGGAAGGACGGGTCTTTACCCACTGTATGCCTGATCCACAGTCCGATAGGAGGACGGTATGTTTGTAACTATAAATACCCCTTCCATCCATGGAAGGGGTGGTGCTTCATTCAATCTAATCTTTTACATTTGAAAACCAAGTCTCTAGCAAGAACACCCTCTCTATCTTTCTCTCTCTAAATATGGAAAACATGTATTTTGATCATCCAAGACCACCCGAATCATCAAACACAATAAATATTCGATCCTACAAATGGTACCAGAGCCAAGGTTTTCGTGTCTTGATGATTTATTGTGGTTTGAATCGTGTTTAAAACTGTTATCTCACCATTTTTTAAGTCTCGGAAAATTATTTTCTCATTTTGTGGTTAACAGTTTTTACTATTGTTTGTATCTTTTTCGTCAAAAATGGTCCACAAATTTACTTCTATGTGTCATCAGTCATGTTTCTTGTATTTTTTCTATCCAAGATTCAGATTCTTGGTACCAATATTTTTGTGACTTACTTTTTGTCCATCTCGGGGTAGTCTTCTGGTCATATGGTCAAGTTTCGTGGTCAAATGGGTCATTCAAAGCATATCATATAGTAGATTTTCTGGGTTTTAAACAGTTGTATTGATAATATGGTTCTGTCATAAACTGGGCTCTTCTTAGCGAGTTGTCTACTTGTTTACCTGTCCATGTACAATGTACCTGTAATAGCGACTTGTCCTTTATTTGACTATTGAGTCAATTAAATCAGTAGCAACTTGTCTTACAATACTGGAAGTGACTTGATTTTTGAATCAAGGCAATTTGTCATCTGTGAATGGTCAAATGGTCAACAGCGGGTTGGTGACTCAGTCATTAGTGACTTGTATTTACGTGTCGTAGCGAGTTGAGCTAGCGACTTATGTCATGTAAGATGTAGCGATTTGAAATGTTTGAAAAGCTAGAGACTTGCGTATGTTATAGCGACTTGTGTTTGATACTATAAAAGCTAGCGACTTGACTTGATTTTCAGTGGCGACTTGTCTTTACAAGTTGTCTAGATACATTGTATGGGTAGCGAGTTAGCTTAGCGACTTGATTTGATTCTAGCGACTTGACAGAAATTAAAGATGAAGAAGAATGAAACAAACAATCACTCGACCAAAACCAACAAAATACCATTTACCTAAACAACATCAAGACCTCGGGTTGTAAACCTTCATCTGTCCCACTATATACTACATCAACTCTCAATCCTCCATATCTCTAAACTTAACTCATAATCTGAAAATTAAAGATCAAAACTGGTTTCTTTATTTTGTGGGTATCAAAGACGTCTCAAGATTTTTTTTTCGAATCCAAACTATAAAAGTAATTATGTCTTTATCAATCTTTTGATTTGAAGGATCAAATAATGTCAAAACTCTCAGATTTTTCGGGCTAAAGTTTTCTCCAAGACCTTATTCAGATCCATACAACCCCAAAGTAATCATCGTAGATCAAAAATTTTGTGATAATATACGAATTCAAGAAATGATTAAAACAATTATGTTATATCATTTTCTCAGTTCGTTTGAGACGCATACAAGATGAAAGTTTATACCTACCTGAAACCTTGAGTGAATCGTGTGACTCAATATAGCATCCCTGTGGCGATTCAATGGTGTCCGAACCATTAACCAAAGCCATCCCTGTGGCCTGGATTTGTCTAATCCGACTTATGTGAAGAAAGGGTTTGGAGTGAATATGTTAATGGGGGCGGATCAGTTTAGGTGTGTATGATTTGGGTTTGTGATAAAGTGATGTGGATGAGGTAGGCGTTTTTGATTTGAGAAGAGATGATATGAAATGTGAATCTGAGATGTATTTGATTTTTGGTTAAGATGGGGGCGGATACTTTTGTGTTAAGGGTAGAATGTGAGTGTAAGTTTAGGGCATTATGTAATTATGGTACGTTTTTATATACAACCGAATTTTTAGGGTTAAATCATGGGCTGAGTTGTGTTATGGATAATGGGCTGATTGGATCTGAATTTTACTGATATGGACTAAGCTTTGATCGGAAATTCATTTGTTATGGACTCAATCTCTTAACTTGAACTGGATGGACTTGCAATATTCGGTTGATATACCATTTGCGAAATATGAAAACAAAAATCTTGTCATCCAATTTTTTTTGTTACAAATGATTGGATACAAGTTTTTATTTATTGGAAATCCGAATGGTAATTCTTCACGGAGGATTGTGTCACGGCTTGATTTATTTGTTGGTCTTTAATTATGTTCGAGGTTCTTGTCCGGCATTATTGATATGGAATTGAAGTGACAGTTCAAATGTGTTGGGCTTTAGGTTCCTTGGATCAAGAATTACTCTAAGTACTGGAACTATGGATAGGATTGATATAACCACGGACAGAAGATTGTAACCACGGATGATGACAAACCGCGGCTAGTAGTATTGTGTAACTACTGATAGATTATTGTAACCACTGCTAGTCTTGTATAGTCGGTTTAGTATTTTGTATTAGATAAATATGGAAAAGATATTTATCTTGTAGGTTACGTATTGTATAATGTAAAGGACTCCTTAGCCTATAAAAGGAGGTCCTAGGTTAGATTAGATATACGTATGTTCTATATCTAAGGTCGATACACTTCAAGGTTGTAAAACCCTAATACTTTAAGAGTATTCGTATTAATAAATAATATTGAGGTGTTGAATGTACTGTTCTTCTTCTTAAGATTAAGTGTTAAATTCCGCGTAATACTTAATAAGCTTTTATTCTAAGTCAGTTTCTATATTAGATCGTTTGCTCAACTGGGATCAACAAGTGGTATCAGAGCTTGAGATCTAGAAACTGTAACCAAGAAGAAGTTCTGTTAAGCTTTATTTAAGTAAGTAAAGATGTCTGACGAAACTCACATGGTGACTGCTTCAAAGGTACCCATGCTCAAGCATGGTGAGTATCAAATCTGGAGAATGCGAATGAGGCAATACATTCGTATGATTGATTATGCTCTCTGGGATATCATTGAAAAGGGAGACACTCTTCCTAAGAAGGGTGAGGATGGTCAAGAGATAGCTATTGTTAGTGAAATTGATAAAGCTAAAAGGAAAATGGAGATCAAAGCTCACAGTATTCTCTCCATGGGAATACCTAATGAGTATGCTTTGGACTTTGAACAATATGAGTCTGCTAAAGATTTATTGGATGCTCTTGAAATAAGGTTTGCTGGTAATGAAGCTACAAAGAAGTCAAGAATGAATATGCTCAAGCATCAATTTGAAACCTTCACTGCTCTTAGTGGAGAAAAACTTGATGGCACATATAATAGACTTCAAAAACTTATCAGCCAACTGAAGTCTGTGGATTACAAGGTTCTTCAAGAAGATATTAATTTAAAGTTCATTAGGAGTTTATCATCTGAATGGGCTATTCATACAATTGTGTGGAGAAATAAGGTGGACTTTGATAAGATGACTCTGGACAATCTCTTCAACAACTTGAAGGTTTATGAGTCTGAGAATAACTTTACTAATGCATCTTTTGCTAATCAAAACATTGCTTTTGTATCCACTAATCACAAGAGCCCACAAGATGTATCCACTGCTGCCTATGGTATAACCACGGCTATTGCAAACAATACCACTGTTAGTGATAATGTCAGTGATGGTGCAATTTGTGCTTTTCTGGCTAATTTAACTACTAGTGTTACTATGTTGAATCAAGATTTGGATCAAATTGATCCTGATGATCTTGAAGAGATTAATCTTCAATGGCAAATGGCAATGTTGACTCTCCAAGCAAGGAAGTTTCTGAGGAGGACTGGAAGACAAGTTAAGTATGATGGTCAAAGGAGAGCTGGGTTCGACAAAAGCAAGATGGAGTGCTTTAACTGCAAGAAGAAAGGGCACTTTGCTAGGGAATGTCGAGCTCCTAAAAGAATTGAAGGCATAAAGAAGACTACAGAAGAGCCTGCTGCTTCTTCAACTTTGGTTGCTCAAGATGGGATTGGTGATTATGATTGGAGTGATCATATTGAAGAAGGTCCCAATGCAGCTTTTCTAGCTAGTGAAGCTTCAAAACAACATAACTTTGCTCTAATGGCCTATGCTTCATCTTCTGGTTCAGATTCTGAGGTATCTAATGATTCTACTCGTTATTTTAAATCATGTCATGATAACTTAGAATCTCAAAAAGCTATCACTGAGAGTATGAGGAAAGAAGTAGAAAGACTGACTATGGACAACTTACGTTATAGAGTTGGTCTAGAGAGTTTGGAAGAGAAGCTTAAATACTGTATTAAATGTGAGTTTGAGTATGTAGACAAGATCAATATACTAGGTGGTGAAATTGATCTTAAGAATAGAGAGATTAAAATGCTTAAAGAGAAACTTGAACTGGCAGAGAGTGTAAAACAAAAGGCCCTAGAAGAAAAAGAAAAACATGTTGTTAGGGTAGCTAAAACACAATTTGCCTCTGATCTGGTTCATAAATCAATAGAGAGTCATTTAATGAAAAAGGGTTCTGGGATAGGATACAATATTATGCCACCACCCACTCTTATGCAACATGCAGCACCTGCTAAAGAACTGTCTTTTAGTAGTGAATTCAGTTTTAACAAACCTGTAGAAGGGATAAGTAAGACTGAAACACCTAAGATAAGTTCTGATAAGTCATCTGATGCTCCCACAATTGAAGATTGGGAATCAGATTCTGAGGATGATAGATCTGAATCAACTAAGCCTGAAGAGATAGAGAAAGTTAAGAAAGTTGATTCTCAGCAAGTCAACCTTGTACCTAGATTTGGAGCTCAAATTGCTAAGAGAGTAGTTGAGTACAAGGAAGTGCCTAGGGAACAAATGAAAAGATACATACCTAGGGGAAACCAGAGACACTTTAATGGCCTAATTTCTAACAGGTTAGGAGATGAGTTTCAATGTGTTAAAAAGGCTTGTTTTACATGTGGTAGTTTTGAACACTTACAGAGAAATTGTAATAAAAACATACCACAAGTATGGAATCATTGGAAGAGGGTAAATCATCAAAACTTTTCAAAGCACACAAACCCTCATCTAAACTGTTGGGAATTACGGTAAACTACTGGATCTGCTGAAGTATCTGCCGAAGAGTTTCTGCCGAAGAAGAATGGATTCTGCTGAAGGTATACTTCAGCAGAAGTGTTAAAGCAGAAATCGTGATTCTGCTGATAGTGCGAATCCACGTAGGAGAGATAAGCGTCGTATGTAGGTCATATGCAGGAAAAGTCAGCGCCGTATGAAGACTAGGATGGCGCCGTATAATATAGAGCTTACTCAGAATAAACAATATGATTAGCAAAACAATATGATTAGTTGCATGCTTGTCTAGATGCATGCTTTGTCTATGTTTGTATTAGGAGCGTACGTTGTAAACGCTCGTGAGTCATTAGGGTTTCTTGTCTATAAAAGAAACCATAATAGTTTGTATTTGATAAGTTTTTCTAAGTCTTTCAAGTCTTGTAAAATATCCGAAACATAGAGTTTCAATAATCAAAAGATCCATAGAGGATCAAAGAGTTCTTAGTTATTATAACTTGTATTTACATTCCGCTAAAGAATACGAGTTGTAGAGATCTTCTATTAGTTTGCTTATGATTACATAGGCAACACTAACGATCTCCGAGTGCTTAAGATCTATCAAGGTTTGTGTGTTTTCAACAAGTGGTATCAGAGCCTCGGGAAAGTCTCTACGATACTAAGAACCATTCTCACCCTCATACAACCAAACATACCCTCACCATGCCTGGATCTGATAATGAAACTGAAGTCACCAACACAAACAACACCAACACCACTTCCATGCAACAACTTAGTCTCTCAAACAGTAATGGTAAATTTCCTTATTTAAAAAGGGAAGAGTATGATCTTTGGACTATGAAGATGGAAAACTGGATTTCCAATATTGATTGGAATCTGTGGGAGGTAGTAAAGAAAGGAAACGGTCTAAAGAAAATGATACCAGATATGGATGGGAAGTTTATCATGGCTCCTCCCAAAACTGCTGAAGAGGTGCTGGCTATGCAGAGAGAGCACAAAGTAAAAACTATTCTGCTTCAAGCCATTCCTGAAGATCACCTGTGTGATTTTCACCATATGGATGATGCAAAGGACATATGGATGGCTCTCAAAGCAAGGTTCGGTGGAAATGAAGAATCGAAGAGAATGAGGAAGTCCATGCTGAGACAACAATTTCAAGACTTTAATATCTCCGAAGAAGAAGGTATCCACAAGGGATACGACAGGTTCCATAGGATTTTGAGTCAGCTAAACCAGCTGAATGCAAAACCTGATAATGATGATTGCAATTCAAAGTTCCTACGATCCTTGCCTCCATCATGGTTACATGTAAGCATAGCCCTCAAGGCTAAAGGTGGGTTGGACATGCTCACCTTTGATGAGCTGTACAACAGACTCAGAACTCTTGAACCTGATGTCAGAACTCCCTACCGTACATCCTCTTCTGGCCATGCAGCTTTTGTTGGGACATCTCACTCCAACATGATGGTACATGCTCCTAGTTCCAACTACCTTCCATCATCTCCTAGTTCCAACTACTTTCCATCATCTTGCACTCCTACTCCACCACATAACACTCGTCCCACTCCACCATGTTATCAAACTAAGACTAGTAGTGTGATGGAAGATGTTCTTCATTCATTTGTTGCTGATTATGATACTTAGCAGTATCTTGCATATGAAGACTTTGATCAGTTGGACCCACTTGAAATGGAGGAGATGAAACTGAAAATGCAGGTGGCATTGCTGTCAGTGGATATCAAAAGGTTTGAAGAGAAGTCTGGAAGGAAGTTTGCTTTCAAGGGAAAGGAACCAGCTCGCTTTGACAGGAGAAAATTCAAGTGTTTCACTTGCCACCAGATGGGGCATTTCTCAAGGGAATGCAAAGACAGGAAGAGTGGAGATGGAGCTAACTACATTTCCTATCAGCAGAAACAGCAGGAAGCTGGAGCTTCAGCAGCTCTTCTCACCATGGATGAACAGGTCAACTGGACTGCACATGAACCTGTGAATGAGGAAGCTCATGATACTGATAAGCTTGGATTGCTGGCAAGGTGCACTTCGGATGAAAGGCATGATCAGTTTGCCTTGATAGGACTATCTCAGGTACACAACTGTATATTTGGTTGTAGTCTAAGATACAACGAACTTAAAGAAGAGTATGATGCTATGAAACCTAAATTCGATGAATGCTATGTTGAAAATGAAGCTCATAAACTAGCATTAAAAACAATAGAAAGACAAAAGGTATGGTTTCAAAAGAATCAAATAGCTTATGAAGAAAAGATAAAGGTGTTACAGTTTGATCTAGAAGTTGCAAATAATTACTTAAAACTGTCTGAGAAAGCAAAGGCTGAAGCTGTGTCTGAGAACCTAGAGCTCAAAGAAAAACTAGCTGAGGAAATAGCTAGGCATAAGGAATGGATAATTTCAGGTGATAATCTGGCTAGAGAAATCTATAACAGTCAATCAGTAACCTCTGGCTTAGGATTAGGCTTTCAAAAGTATGTAGGAGTAGAAGCTAGGTATGATGGTCGTAAATCCACGCCAGCAAAGTTAGCTAACTTTGTAAAAGAAGGTGAAATGCATGCTGTCCCTGGACCTATTAGAGGTGAATTTATGCCCATTGACCTATCCATCACTGTTGACTTTGATGGATCACATCATCTATATGGCAAAAAGTCTAAAGACTTGCCAGACCCTGATACCTCATCTAATGACTTTGTCTCTTGCTCTGACAGTGACAATTCATCGGATCAAGGGTCTACTTCCTATGAAAGCTGTGATTCAAATGAGAAGTCTGACCTTCCCAAGCCCTCACCTGAGCCTACTCCCAAGCCTGCACCCCAGTCTACTTTCAAGCCTTCTAGGGAAGCTGCTGAGGAATCAACTTCCAAGACAGTTTCTTCTGAAGATTTATCTTTTAAAGCTTTGCATAATCAGTCTGTTAAAAACAATTCCTTGAATGTTTCTGATTTAAGTACTTCTGCATGTAATCAAACATCTCCCTATTTGAATAAATCTTCCAAGAAGAAAACATGTTTTGTATGTGGAAGTAAATTTCATTTAATTAAGGATTGTGATTTTTATGAGCAAAGATTGGGTGCATGTGCTACTCACCAGAAACATAAATCTAAATGGACCAATGTGGATAATATTCCACCTTATGTCCCACAAGCAGCTAATATTGACTCTCATTGGAGAGGTTCAGTTGCCAGACCTTATGTGCAACCAACTAGCCCATACTTTAATCATGGTTATTGGCCTACATATGTTGACTCTATGTATGCTGGGATGGGATATGGGAGCACTGCTGTGAAGCCCTCAGCAGGTTGTTCTTGGACTATCAAGGGACCCAATCATCAATGGAGGACCAAGAACAATGGTGGATCCTCTAGATCTTCATGGCCTACACCTGTGATCCACAAGGCAGGTTCAAGTCAGTAATGACTTGAACCTCCTTTGAATACTAACTATATGTATATATTTTGTTGTTGTTTGTAGGATCATCCCCTTAAGCATAAGAATATTGGTATTGTTGATAGTGGCTGTTCCAGAAGCATGTCTGGGAACAGAGATATGATGCACAATTTTGTTCCTATAGAAGGAGGAGGCAATGTGACTTTTGGAGGAAGTGATGGAAGTATCACAGGGAAAGGCACCATAAAGACACCTCATCTGGATTTTGAAAATGTGTACTATGTTAAGGAACTTCAGCATTTCAACTTGTTCTCCATTTCACAAATCTGTGACACCAAGAACAAAGTACTCTTCTCTGAGAATGAATGTCTTGTGCTGTCTAAAGACTTCAAACTCCCAGAAGATACTTCAATTCTACTGAAAGTTCCTCGAACTCACAATTTATACACATTTAACCTTAATGAAGTTCATCCTGGTGGTGACCTCACTTGTTTGGTGGCTAAAGCATCCCTTGATGAGTCTACTAAATGGCATAGGAGGATGGCTCATGTGAATTTTAAGACCATAAACAAACTCTCTAAAATGGGTCTTGTTGAAGGTCTTCCCTCCAAAGTTTTCACCAATGATCACAATTGTGTTGCATGTAACAAAGGAAAACAACATAGAGCCTCCTACAAAGCTATCAATGCTATGAGCATCATTTCTGAACCTCTTCAGTTGCTCCACATGGATCTGTTTGGTCCAACTCAAGTCAGAAGCATTGATCATAAGTTCTTCTGTTTGGTTATCACTGATGGCTATAGCAGATTTTGTTGGGTTTTCTTTCTAAGAACCAAAGATGAAACATCTCAAGTGCTGACTGAATTCATCACCCTCGTTGAAAATCAGTTGAACAAAAAGGTTAAGGGAATTCTGTGTGATAATGGGACAAAGTTCAAGAATGCTATTCTTATAGAGCTCTGTGGGTCAAAAGGTATAAAAAGGGACTATAGTAATCCAAGAACCCCACAACAAAATGGGGTGGCTGAAAGAAAGAATAGGACCTTAATAGAGGCTGCAAGATCAATGCTTGCAGACTCTAAACTGCCCACTATGTTCTGGACTGAAGCTGTTGGCACAGCGTGCTATGTGCTAAACAGGGTCTCCATTACTAGACCTCAACTCAAAACACCATATGAACTTCTCTTTGGGAAGGTTCCTGTCATTCACTACCTAAAACCTTTTGGTTGTCAAGTGACCATTCTAAACACCAGTGATCCGTTGGGAAGTTTGATGAGAAGGCTGATGATGGTTATATTGTGGGTTATTCAGCTCATAGTAAGGCATACAGGGTGTACAATTTGCAAGCCAAGAAGATAGAGGAGACTTTGAACCTGAGATTTTTGGAAGATAAGCCTAATGTTCAAGGACAGGGTCATACGTGGTCTTTTGACCTTGACTACTTAACTGATTATTTGGGTTACACTAGATATTTGGCTAACCAAAATGCAGGTCCTCAAGAGTCTCCCACTAACAATGCAGGTACCTTGGATGATGACTCTGAAAATGAGTTTGAAGATGATGAGCAACCCATACTTGTGCCTTCTTTCTCCCCTAACAATATTGCAGGTACCACCTCCAAGGATATTACTGATACGAGTGATGAAGATGAATCACATTATGCTGAGGACCTTGCTAGGCTTCAGACTCAAGAATTTGCAACTAAGCTTGAAGCAGAGAAACTGAATGGAGAGGTTGCTAATGAAGGAGTCAGTAGAAACCATGTTTCTGCTGAAGTTGATTATGTCACACCTACCATCCACAAATCCACTGAAGGATATGTTGTTTCTTCTCATGTTCCTTCTCAAGTGTCTTCAGACTTTGGAGAACCTTATACACGCTTTCCAAGACCCTCAGATCTTGGAAACCATCAACCCAAAGCTGGCATCTTCACCTCACCCTCTTATGATGCTGAGTTTGAGCCAACTATCACTAATCTTGATTCATCCATTGAAGTCAACCCCACTGCTACTCAGAGGATCAATATTGCTCATCCTCAATCCAACATTATAGGTGATCTTCTGGCACCTGTTAGAACTCGAAGAGCTATAACAAGTCCTTAGTTTGGACATATTGCTTTTCTCTCTTATGTCTCCAACCAGCAAAGAGACAATCACACAGACTTCAAGCATTGTCTGTTTGCTTGTTTTCTTTCTCAAGTGGAACCCACAAGTGTTTCTCAAGCTCTTAACGATTCAAGCTGGCTAGAAGCAATGCAAGAAGAGATGCAACAATTTCACAATCAGCAGGTTTGGATCTTGGTTCCACTCCCTGATGGCAAATATGCCATTGGGACAAAGTGGATTTTAAAGAATAAGAGAGATGCTCGGGGTGTTGTGATAAAAAACAAAGCAAGATTAGTGGCTCAAGGCTTCAGACAAGAGGAGGGGATTGATTATGATGAAGTGTTTGCACCTGTTGCCAGAGTTGAAGCCATTCGAATTTTCTTGGCTTATGCTTCTTACATGGGTTTCATGGTGTATCAAATGGATGTTAAAGGTGCTTTTCTATATGGTGAGATTGAAGAGGAGGTTTATGTCACTCAACCCAAGGGATTTGAAGACCCAGATCACCCAAATCATGTTTACAAGGTTGTTAAAGCTCTCTATGGCTTACATCAGGCACCTAGAGCTTGGTATGCTAGGCTTTCATCCTTTCTGCTGAAGCATGGCTATAGGAGAGGTGCTATTGATAAAACTCTGTTCCTAAAGAAGAATTACTCAGACATCATTCTCGTGCAAGTTTATGTGGATGACATTATTTTTGGCTCCACAAACGAAGCTTGGTGTAGGGAATTTGAGGAACTAATGAAGGGAGAGTTTCAGATGAGTGCTATGGGAGAGCTTACTTTCTTTTTGGGTCTCCAAGTTCAGCAGAAACAAGATGGCATCTTTATCTGTCAAGATAAATATGTGAGGGACATTTTGAAGAAATTTGGTATGGAAGGTGTTAGGACTGCCACAACACTTTATGAAGCTCCAAAGACAAAAGCAAATAATGAACCAGATCTACCTGTGAATGTTCATTTGTACATGTCCATGATTGGTTCATTGATGTATCTAACAGCTTCAAGACCTGATATTACTTTTGCTGTGAGTGTTTGTTCTCGACATCAAGTCACTCCACTTACTTCCCACCTCAATGCTGTCAAGAAGATCTTTAAGTATCTCAAAGGCCAACCTCAGTTAGGCCTTTGGTACCCAAAAGAGTCTCCTTTCAAGTTGGAAGCATATAGTGATAGTGATTATGCTAGTGCAAATCTAGATAGAAGATCCACAACTGGAGGCTGTCAATTTCTTGGAAAAAGGTTGATTTCTTGGCAATGCAAGAAACAAACCATTGTGGCTACCTCAACTACTGAAGCAGAGTATGTTGCTGCTGCAAATTGCTGTGGACAGGTCCTTTGGATTCAAAACCAATTGCTGGACTATGGGTATAACTTCATGAACACCACAATTTTTATTGATAATCAAAGTACCATCTGCATAGTCAAAAATCTAGTTTTTCACAGTCGAACAAAACACATAGAAATCAGGCACCACTTTATAAGAGATGCATATGAAAAACATTTGATAAAAGTGGTTAAAATTCATACTGATGATAATGTGGCAGACTTGTTAACGAAAGCTTTTGATGGACCAAGGTTTCAACACCTTATGGTAAATATTGGAATGCTAAACCCTTGACTGCAAAGTTTAAGGGGAGGCATATGCCTCAGGGAAGGCATATGCCTTAGGGAGGATTTGTGCAAACTCTGCATATTTTTGTGTCATATTGTTGATTTTTGTGTGTTATTTTGTTTACTAACACTAACTTTCTAATAATTCTTTAGTTTGTTTGTCTTTGTGTTGTTCTTGTGTGTTTTTGTGTCTGTTTTGCAGTTGTCTGGATTGCATTTTGTCTATTTCCTGTCTGAATTGCAGTTTGTCTATTCCATGATCAAGATCAAATTCATCAAGTGTGGTTCATTGGTATATGGTCAAGATAGCTAAAAGATTGTTGCTTGTTTCTTCTGAAATTAAAAGTACTGAAGCAAACAATTTGATTCCACTGAAGTTATAATGCTAAAGAAAAGATATTGAAGTCAAATTGTTCTTTCATTCATTCAAGAAACAGTTTACAGCTTACAGCTTACAAAAGTCAACCTACTACAAATGCATCTTCAAGATACGAGCTATACACTTACGCTAATCCTAATCTAGTACATATCATCTATTCCAACATCTAAGTGAATGTTGGATATGCATTAGATGTTGGATATGCGCTCGTGGGTCTTGCATAACCACCCATTCCGTCTATCAAGATGGCTGGATATGCATGACCAATACGACGAAGATGCTAAGGACCAAAATGGAGAGGATGGATTGATGCAAACGTTGATGATGACGATGACCACACATGATGACGGAGAAAAATAACGTCTCCTGTGTGCTTCATCTATGCATTTCAACCAAAATGCAAACCATCCACCCTCCTTAAGCCCTTCTCTTATACGATGTGTGTTGATGCACCAAAAGATGGCGCAGTGAGACCAAGAACCACCTCTCTGTCTTTGGGGAGTGGCGGATTCCTGGCACGAGGCCTTTGTTGAGGCCGAGGTGCTGGAGGTTGGGAGTATGATGTTCCCTCCTTATAGGAGTCATCAGAATCATCAGCAGATTCACTTGGATTCACTACACTATCATCTTCTGAAGAGGGGAGAAAGGGTGATTTATTTGGTCGTGGATAGGGTTGAGGAAAGTAATGTAGCCATGGGTTTGACTCACCACTTGATGATGATGAAGAGGATGATGAAGATGATGTTGTGAGATCTATGATCTCAGGTTTGGTATTCATGGTACAATTTGGTTAATTGGGGTTTGTTTTTGAATCTGGGGTTTGTGGTAAATATTTGGGGATCTTTGATGAAGAGATAAGTATACATTGGGATCATTTTATAGACGGGTTCGAGGTTCAATGAAAATTAATGCGAGTGGGTGGTACAGTAATTCTAGAAACTTACCGAAGATATTCTTATCTTGGATGGTTTCTGCTGAAGTGTATAACTTCAGCAAATTGACCATGTGTTTATGCTGAAGCGTTATTTTAGGGTTGGTCAAAGTTGAAATACACGTCAGCGACGGTCAACAAAACGGTCCATTTTTCTTTGACTATAATTTGGGGCAAAAACTATCACTCTACCATCACACTCTTCAGAACAAACCAATTCCCTCTCATCCTGCACCCACAAACACTCACCATTACGAGAAACATAACCCTAAAAACTTATATCCCTCATGGCTCTTGAATTTAAACATGATCACAACAAAGTTGCATTTCTGGGAAACGGTAAGGGATATGAATTGTACGAACCAATGGTGGAATTCTTGAAAAGGTCCAAGATTTGTTATGCTCTAAAACATTCTCCAAATGAGATATATGAATCACTGGTTACTCAGTTTTGGGAATCGGCCGAGAAGAGCAATGAGACAGAGATTAGGGCTGTGATTGATGGAACAGAGCACATAGTGACAGAGGACCTAATAAGAAGGAAGCTTCGCTTGGAAGATGCTGATGGAGAATTTCACTCTAATCAGGAAGACGTGCTTACTGGGCTAAGAGCAATTGGCTATCGAGGAACAAGGACTGATATGTGGCTGAAGAAGGAACTTTGCCCGAAGTGGAGGTTTCTGGTTCACACGTTGCTTCAATGCATAAGCAACAAGTCAGGAGGATGGGACCAGTTCTCTACCCAACTAGGATGTGGTATTGTGTGTCTTTCCCAAGGGATAACTTTCAATTTTTCTAAGTATATTTTTGAAAACATGGTTGAAAATATTCAAAAGAAAAAGGCTAAGTTTTTAATGTACCCAAGGTTTCTGCAAATGATTTTAGACACCACTACCCAAGCCCAATCCTTTTATCCCATAGGTGCTTTAACTACTAAATTATTTGCAACCATGAGAACTCACTTTTAGGGGGAACATCATCCCTTGCTCGCAGCCATGTTGCCCCAAGGCAATGAGGCTGCTAATGAGGAGAATGTGGCTAATAATCTTCCTTCTTCACCTGTTGCTACTGATGGTAATCCATTAGTTAACATTGATGAGGGACCCTCATCAACTGTTGAAGCTACTAATGTTGCTCCAGACCAGCCACCTTGTCCCAGTCCAACACCCACACAAGTTACTCATAATGAGTCTGATCCTGATAGACTGCCCACACCAAGTCCTGTTAGGGATCCTCTCAATGAAGATCTTCCTCACTTTGAGCATGACCATGTTTCTACTGAAAGGTCCAATGAAGCTCCCTTTACCACAGAGCAATCCGCTGGTGGAGCTGAGGACCCTATTACACTCTCATCTGTTTATGCTCTTGTCAACAGGTATGCTGCTGAGGTGTCTAGTCTGAAAAAGGAGCTTTCAGAGACCAAGTCTTCTCTTGGTAGTAAGATTGAAGAACTGCAGAATAAAGTCAAGGAATTAGAGGACAAACTCAAAGGGGGCTCCAAAAGGAAGCTTGTGGTTTCCTCTGATGAAGAACAAGAAGTGCCTCAGTTTGGGTCTCTTGATATGTTGGCCGATGTGTCTCTTAATGATCCTTCATCTGTAGTTGCTGCTTCCTCAAAGAAGAAGGAACCTGTTCTTTACAAAAGAAGAAAGAGATCTTATTTACATAAGGTTTCTTCTGAAACTTCAAAGGAACCTGGTGTTCACAAGGCTGTATCTACTGATGTGCAAATGGAGGATGTATCTTCGGATCATGGTCAATCTTCATCTGTTCAAGAACCAACAGGCCCTTCACCTTCAGCAGATCTTTCTGATGTTGTTGTCATGACCACTCCAGTTGATGATCTGCATCAACATGTTTCTCCTACAGTTGACCTGGGTATTGCTACTGAGGATCCTGTCGTTGATATAACTGAAGATGAGCTTGGTCCAGACCTAGTAAGTGAGGAGGAAAGACTAGGTCAAGCAAGTAGATTGGCTGAGTTTGAGAAGTCAAAGAAAAGTGAAGTATTGGCTAAACAACTTGAAATAGAGGACTTTTCATCTTTACCTCCTGAGAGAAGAAGAGAACTGGATGAAATGCGTGTTCAGATGCCTGCTGAATACTGGGATACTCTAACTGAGCAAGTTATTTCAAGACCTTCTCTTGCTCAAAGTATACTAGGTGGAGATTTCAACAGTGAGAGTTATGTGGATCAAATGATGGCTCAGGGAAGACAAAGGAAGCAAGAAGCTATTGCACAAAGGAGAGCCATCAAAGCTCAGAAGAACAAAGAGAAACCTCCTACTAAATCTGAAATGAGAATGGTGGTGAAAAATCAATGCTCGATGTACAACTCGGGCTTAACAATGAAACAAGTCAAGGCTTTTCCTGATCATGTCCTGTTTCGCAAATATAAACAGATCATGAGGGACAAATCGTCATCTTCAACACATTCTACCAACTTGAAAAGGATTGCTGAGAATGAAGTTGCTCAAGAAGCCAAAAGACTCAAGTCTGATGATGCTCCACCCAGGGCGACTTCTCCAGTCATTTCTACTGAAGCTTCTACTGAAGTTGCTTCCTCTACTGACAAGGGTCCATCTGCTGAACCATCTACCAATTCTCCTGAAGCACCTGATATATCAGCCCCCACTTCATCTGTGGCAACCGTTGACACACAAGAAGCTTCTAAAGTTAAGGAAGCTGATCTCGCAGAAATAAAAACAGAAAGGGCGATAAAGATGCTTCACAGGATGAATGCACTACGTGAAGGTGTTCCAACTAACTCTCCCTCTACTTTTTCAAGTCTTACCACAGATGTTCAAACTGAAAATGCTCCCTCTGGGGAAATCCATAAGCCTGGTGGGAGGAAGAAGAGAATGGCCAAAAGATCTCCCTTAGATCTTGAAGCTGATAACTCAACTTTCATTACAGAGGGTTTTGCTGCTGATTTTCCTGAGGGAGATCAAAATGTCATTCATCGAAAGGACTCCACTTCAATGGAATTCACCTTTCTGAAGGAAATTCTACACTTGGTAGACAGGGCAGACTTGCTTTCTCTGTACACTCGTGTTACCACCCATTACTGCAACAAGGAACCACAAGGTTCTGGGATGTTCTTACCGGGAGATCTTCAAGTCCTGTTAAACTCTCATTCTCCCAATAGTAAAGCACATTCCATTTGGGAGAACTCACATCGGTGGAAGGTTGCATCCTGGAGATTCTATCCTCTACCTCGTGTGCATGTGCTTGAGACTAAGGGTGGAATCACTATCTGCATGTTTGCTGAAAGAAAGTATCCATTGCCCAAGAGACTTATGGAAAGGATGCTTAGTCAGAAATTGGAGATTCCTCCAGATCCAGTGGGCAATGAAAGACTGTCTGCTTTAACATTGGTCGGTTTGATCAAGACTCAACTTCAACAACAGCAATAGGCCTCATCCTCATCCTTATCATGGTACTTGGTACTCTCTGCATTACCTTGTTTTGTTACTTTTAGTTTGTGTTATTTACGTTATTTGTCTATTTCTGTGTTATTTTTCAATTTCTTAGTTAAAAAAAAAAAAAAAAAAAAAAAAAAAAAAAAAAAAAAAAAAAAAAAACTAACTTTTATGCAGGTTTGTTTGTTGTCCAATTCTGATGGTTTTTAACTCACCAGATATACCTTGTGTATGTCAAAGAGTTGGCTAGTCCAAAGGGTACAGGTTTGGTAAAGACATAACAAATCTGTTGATAGCTGTAATGGTTTGCTCAAAATCATAGGGTCTACAACCACCCATGCTTAACTGCTGAGGGTTGTATGGTCATCAATTCACCATGGTCTATTCCTTTTTGGAATCCAAGAATTGGCTAGCCCACATGTATATGGCATGTGGTAAAGGCAACTGAATCCATAATTGGTTCTCAATTCACCAATTCTAAGAATTGACTAGTCCTGAGCAAACGGCTACAAGTAAAGACAAGTCAAATCCGTTTATATGGTTGCTGGTTTTCCAATAAATCAGATGGTTATCAATGTACCATAGTTTTCGAACTCAAACATGTGGCTACTCCAGTAGTGATGGCTATTGGTAAAGAGACATCAAACCCATTATTTTCAATGATTCACCTCTCACAGGAGTTAACACACCTGGAAGTGATGAGAATAGTATGACACTTATATGTTTTGATGTACATGATGTCATATGTTGCTGTAAAGATCTGGTGTATAACAGTTCAGTCATCATAGAGATGTTCTTCTTCTGAATCTTTGTTGCTGATCCTCAAGACACTGGACCTTCATAGCTCAGAAGTGTTTAAGATATGGGGAGGATCTTGTTTGGAAACTTTGTCATAAGATGGTACAATCCTCAACAGTATTAACGATCTATCAAGGAAACTGGAACTTAACCTAGTCAAATTCCAGTTTAGGGGAGGATTGTTGGGAATTACGGTAAACTACTGGATCTGCTGAAGTATCTGCCGAAGAAGAATGGATTCTGCTGAAGGTATACTTCAGCAGAAGTGTTAAAGCAGAAATCGTGATTCTGCTGATAGTGCGAATCCACGTAGGAGAGATAAGCGCCGTATGTAGGCCATATGCAAGAAAAGTCAGCGCCGTATGAAGAATAGGATGGCGCCGTATAATATAGAGCTTACTCAGAATAAACAATATGATTAGCAAAACAATATGATTAGTTGCATGCTTGTCTAGATGCATGCTTTGTCTATGTTTGTATTAGGAGCGTACGTTGTAAACGCTCGTGAGTCATTAGGGTTTCTTGTCTATAAAAGAAACCATAATAGTTTGTATTTGATAAGTTTTTCTAAGTCTTTCAAGTCTTGTAAAATATCCGAAACATAGAGTTTCAATAATCAAAAGATCCATAGAGGATCAAAGAGTTCTTAGTTATTATAACTTGTATTTACATTCCGCTAGAGAATACGAGTTGTAGAGATCTTCTATTAGTTTTCTTATGATTACATAGGCGACACTAACGATCTCCGAGTGCTTAAGATCTATCAAGGTCTGTGTGTTTTCAACATAAACAAAAACATAATTCCTAGAGTAGTGTTGATGAAGAATGGAAATACAAAATCTATAGTCACTGCTGCACCTAAATGGGTTCCAACCACTGCTAAGCAAAATGTAAACACGGCTAAGCAGAATCAAATCACTGTTAAGCAAAATATCACCACTGCTTCAAAAGAAATTTTAAAAATACCAAAGGTGATAACTGACACAGTGGTTGGAAATCATTTCTATGCTGTTAAGGCCTCAGCAAGTTGGCAATGGAAGCCTAAGACCAAGGTTTTAAATCATGTCAACTGTGCATCAATGGACCTAAAGAAATTTGAATATTTTGATGCACAGGGCAGACCCAAGTCAGTATTGGCTTGGGTCCACAAAAGGAACTAATTTGTTTAATTTCATGTGCAGGGCAATCTACAAACTGAGCTAAAAGATAAAGGAGTTTTTGATAGTGGTTGCTCTGGGCACATGACTTGGCATGGGAGCAACCTGGAAGATTTTGAAGCTTTGATGGAGGATATGTGGCATTTGGCAATGATCCAAAGGGAGGAAAGATACTTGGCAGAGGCACAATCAGAATAGGGAATTTAGACTTTGAAAAAGTCTATCTGGTACAGGGACTTAAGTATAATTTATTCAGTGTTTCTCAAATGTGTGATAAGAAAAACTGGGTACGTTTTGGGGAAACTGAGTGTGTGGTGTTGTCTCCTGAGTTTAAGATGCCTGATGATAAGTTTATACAACTTAGGGTACCTAGGAAGGAAAATATATATTGTTTTGAACTTAAATATGTTCTTCCTAATAGGTCCTTATGTTTGTTTGCTAAAGCATCTGTAGATGAATCAAAATTGTGGCATAGAAGGCTAGGTCATCTCAATTACAAAACAATCAATAAACTGGTAAAAGGAAACTTAGTGAGAGGGTTACCTTCTAAGGTTTTTGAGTGTAAGGAACTGTGTGTGGCCTGTCAAAAAGGAAAACAACATAGAGCTTCTTGTAAGACCAAAACTGTAAACACCATAACACAACCACTGTTTATGCTTCATATGGATACCCCTACTGATGATGAAGGCATGGATGATTTCTTCAATGCTGATTTGTCTAATTTGGAAACTGTCATTCATGAAAGTCCAATCACCACTACAAGGATTCACAAGATTCATCCCAAGGAACAAATACTTGGAAACTTGAATACTCCAGTTCAAACAAGAAGCAGGGTTAAGAATACTGACCACTTTCCTGAACATGGGTTCTTTGCAAGATCACTTCACAAAAGAAACAATCATAAAGATCTGCAAAATTGCCTGTTTGCTTGTTTTCTGTCTCAAAAGGAGCCCAAGAGAGTGGAAGAAGCTTTATCAAAAGAAGGCTGGGTAGAATCAATGCAAGAGGAGCTTTTACAGTTTAAGCTTCAAGAGGTTTGGACATTGGTTGATCTTCATAATGGTAAAAGGGCAATTGGGACTAAATGGGTGTTCAGAAACAAGAGGAAGAAAGAGGAATTGTTGTAAGAAACAAATCAAGGTTGGTTGCTCAAGGATACACACAAACTGAAGGTTTGGATTATGATGAAGTGTTTGCTCCAGTTGCAAGAATAGAGGCTATCAGATTATTTTTGGCTTATGCTTCATTCAAGAATTTTGTTGTGTATCAAATGGATGTTAAAAGTGCATTTTTGTATGGCACAATTGATGAGGAGGTTTATGTTTGTCAACCTCCTGGTTTTGAAGATCCTGATCATCCTGACAAGGTTTACAGGGTGAGGAAGGCTATGTATGGGTTGCATCAAGCTCCTAGGGCATGGTATGAGTGCCTGTCTACTTATTTGATGGACAATAGGTTTAAAAGAGGGCTGATTGATAAAACCTTGTTCATTAGAAAGCACAAAGATGATATTTTATTGGTTCAGGTTTATGTAGATGACATCATCTTTGGCTCTACAAACAAGGAGCTATGCAGGGATTTTGAGAAACTTATGCATGATAAGTTTCAGATGAGTTCTATGGGAGAACTAACTTTCTTTTTGGGGCTACAGGTTCAACAAAGGACTGATGGTATTTTCATTAGTCAAGACAAGTATGTAGCAGATGTTTTGAAGAAGTTTGGGTTTCAAGATGTAAAGAGTGCAAGTACACCTATGGAGACTCAGAAACCTCTATTACCAGATGATGGAAGTCCTAAAGTTGATTTGAAGTTGTACAGGTCTATGATTGGATCTTTGATGTATCTCACAGCCTCTAGGCCAGATATAATGTTCTCAGTATGTATGTGTGCAAGATTTCAAGTCACACCTAATACCTCACACATGAATGCTGTTAAGAGGATCTTTAGATATCTTAAAGGTCATCCTAAATTAGGCCTTTGGTACTCTAAGGATTCCCCTTTTGATTTGGTGGCCTACACAGATAGTGACTATGCTGGTTCTAGTTTGGATAGGAAGTCTACTACTGGTGGATGTCAGTTTTTGGGAAGCAGATTAATTTCTTGGCAGTGTAAAAAGCAAACTATTGTGGCTAATTCTACAACTGAAGCTGAATATGTGGCTGCGGCTAGTTGCTGTGGTCAAGTTCTTTGGATTCAGAATCAATTGCTGGATTTTGGGTACAATTTTATGCATACTAAGATTTACATTGATAATAACAGTACAATTTGCATTATTAAAAATCATGTTTTACATTCTAGAACTAAACATATTGAGATAAGGCATCATTTCATTAGAGATTGTAATGAGAAAAGGCTGATTCAAATGGTAAAAATCCATATTGATTTCAATGTTGCTGATCTTCTCACCAAAGCTTTTGATGTGGAGAGGTTTCAGTACCTTGTTGTTAGTATTGGAATGATTAATCTCTAAAATCTCAACTTGTTTTGTACCAGTTTGTATAAATATTGGACTGTTATTCTGTAATCTTAGTCTTGCTATTCTTGTTTCTAACCACTGACAGTTTTGTTCAAACCACTGCTTGTTGTTCTGTGTTTCCACTAATCATTTTGCAGATAAAAGAAAGTTAATTATAGAAGCTAAAGAAGTACTGAAGTTAAATTGTTCATTCATTCATCAAAACAGTTTACAGCTTACAGCTTACAATGAAACTTCAAGTGCTAATTAAAAGACTACTTCTATACATGATTTCCTACTACTATCCTCAGCTATTGGATATGCATGACAAGCTAAGGATCAAAATGGGAAGGATGGATTGATGAAAACGAAGATGATGAAGATGAATACAGTAGATGAAGCACAAAGGACATAGTCTGATCACACATTCATCTGCTGGTTTCACCAAAAAGCATCACTCCATTTTTCTTTTTCCCTTCCCCCTTACGATATGTGAAGAAGCACTACAACTTGGTGCAGGAAGACCAAGAACCACCTCTCTGTCCTTTGGGAGTGGTGGATTTCTTGCTCGTGGTCTTGGTTGGGGTTGGGATGATGAAGGTTGGGGGTTTGACGTTCTCTTCTTTGAGGAGTCATCAGAGTCCTCAGACGCCTCACTTGGATCCGCCACACTATCATCTTCAGATGATGGAAGAAATGGGGATTTTCTTGGTCTTGGTTCTTATGGAGAAAAGTAGGATTGCCATGGGTTAGAATCTTCACTTGATGATGAAGATGATGATGAGGATGAGGAGGATGTTAGATCCACAACTTCTAGTTTATTCCAACTAGGATTCCACATGGTGATTGTAGTTGATTGGGGGATTTTGGAGTAATTAGGGTTTTGATATTGATTGGTGTGTGCGTTATATGAGATTAAGGGTTCTTTATATAAGCAAAGTTAAGGGTTATGGAAGTAAATGAGGGGCAGTTTAAATGTGGTTGAGGAGTTAATGAGATTCTTGGGAGTTGGACTAATATTAATCCTAGAAGTTGACTATATTGACTTATCTGTTCTAAACCACGGATAGGTCATTTGGAACCACTTTTGGCTCTTTCTAACCACTGAAAACAATAACCTTCTTCTCTGTGTTTGTTTTGTGTTATTTGTCTTGCAGGTATGAAGGATTTGTGTACATAGGAGCTGGTGTGTTAGCTGCTTGTGTTTGTTAAAAAAAAAAAAAAAAAAAAAAAAAACATTGTGTGTAATCCTTCATATTTTTGTAAGATCTCTCTTATTCTGCCACAGATTTACTTGCTATAACTCTTGGACATTTGGTTGACGTGCTACCATGTATCCACTGATGGTGTGTTTCTAACCGCGGATCGCAGTTCTGCAACCTTGGATAGCTTGTTGCTTTGTTTTGAATACTACAGGGGCTGTTCGGTAACTTTAGCGAAAGTATATTAACTCCCCAAATCACGGATGGATCATTTATTTGATCTTCAAACCACTTCCAATTGGCGCTCAACATTAACCCTAATCACTTTCCTTTGCGTACTTCACAAAACTTACATCATCTACATCTTTAATCACAATGGCGGAAAATTATTCCACTACACATAACCTTGTGGCTATTCTCACGAAAAACGATCGATCTGAAGGGTTTCATCAAATGATTGATTTCCTTGTTCACAGTCCTATTTACTACGCCTTAACTGTCACACCAACCATTCTTAAAGCCTACATACATCAGTTCTGGAGGAATGCTAAGCTTGAAGAGGTTGAAGGAGTTGAAGTGTTTAGCAATGTTGTGGATGAGAATGATATTTCAGTTGATGAGGAGATCATAAGGAGAGTTTTAAAGTTTGATGATGCTGATGGTATTGTTAATCTTTCTGATGCTGAGATTGTAGCTAGTTTAGAAAGGTTAGGATATACACACAGGGGTGATAAGGTACAATTTTATAAGAGTTTGTTTTCACCACAATGGAAGTTTCTTATTCATACCTTGTTGATGTGTATGAGTAATAAGACCACTGGGTTTAATGACTTTCCTTCCAAAATTGCTACTGCTGTTATTTGTTTGTCTGATGGAAGAAAGTTCAATTGGTCTAGGATGATTTATGAGGGGTTAGTACAAAACATTAGGAAGAAGGGTAAATACTATTTGTATCCTAGGTTTGTTCAACTTATTGTGGAAAGCCAAATTGATGAACCTATTGAGCATTCTAGAGAGTATGAAGTACATCATATGCTTCCTAAGGTTTTTGCACATATGAGGACTCTGAAGCCAAATGTACAGATTAGAGATGTTCCTTTGTTTCCTCACATGCTTACTTTGCCTACTGATTCTGAGTTTGATGCAGGTCTTGAATCCCATTCTATAGTCACTGAACCTACTGCTAGTACATCTGAACCCACTGCTAGTACACCTCAAACCACTGTTAGTCAAACCCAAACTACTGTTACACCTACTGTATGGACTAGGAGACAGAAGGGCACTAAGCTACCTCAGGCTGGTGTTAGTGGTGTTGTAAATGAGGCTGTCACATGGAGTGGAGGTGACATGATTGGAAGGGCTTCTACTACTGATTCATGCTTAGATGCTGGTCAGGATAGTGGAAACATAAATAAGACCCAACCTTTGGCAACTTATAATGTGGAGAGTTCTTTGGAACTTAACACAGGTGGAGGAATCCCTAGCCAACTGGCTACTAAAGGGTGCATAGATGATCAGACCAGGTCTGATGCTATGTTTACTATATCCAAGGATTCACCTCTTGGAGCAGTTAACACAGCTCGAAGTGATGAGGATAGTTTGGAACATGAAACTGAATTGACGGATCCTAAGCTGGTACATGATGACTTTTCCAATGAACCACCTCTCGGACCAGTTCACACAGGTCGAAGTGGGGAGGATATTCTTGAACGTTTTAATGAATTGACGGTTAAATATGCTAAAATGGAGGAAATAATCTCAAGTCTTCAGGAGCTCGCTGTGTTTCAGGGGAAAGACATTAGGCGATTGAAGCACAGGGTATTTGTTTTAGAGAAAATAAGAAGACCTGGGATTGCTGTTTTGAAAGCTATGAGAAGAAAGCAAAAGAAGGTGGACTTCTCTCCAGCTCTGAATATGGAGAATGTATCCAAACAGGGGAGAAGTGAAGAAGGCATGAATTGAGGGGAGGCTGTTGATGGATCTATGGAAGAAGATGTTGATAGTGGAGATCAAGAATTTTTGGTATCTGATAAAGATGGGAATGAGGCAGTTCTTGAAAATTTGAAGAATGTTGTAGAAGATGAAGTAGTGCAGGACACAACCACTGATAGTAAGTCTGCAACCACGGTTAGTACTCTGGTAACCACTGCTGCAGTTTTTGACTTAGCAATTATACCCACTACTGTCATACCCACTGCTATCATAACCACTTCCACTGTTGTCACAACTCTCTCTGTATCAACACCTAAATCTAAAGAAATTGAGAAAGAAGCTGCAAGTACATTGATAAATCTAAGCAAAACCTCATCTATTTCTACACCTATCATTGCACCTGTTTTATCTGTTCAATCTACTGCAACTAAACCCAAAGGAAAAAGTTTAGTTATTGGTGAACCTTTGAAGAAGAAAGTGGTTCAATCTGATATTGGAAAAGGTAAAGGGGTTGCAGTACCAGAGCTGAAGTTTAAAAGTAAAGCAGAACAAGAAGCTTATGATGCAGTGTTAGGAATTAGAAAATTCCATAGTGAAGAGTCGGTCACCCCAAATGTTATCTAGCTTAATTTAGCTCGTAGACTTGTCGTTAGTCACGTTATTTAGTAGTTTATTTATTAGTTTGTAGCGTAGTATAGCTTAGTGCAACACCGTGGAGGAAGGCCGGGTCTTTACCCACTGTATCCCTGATCCACAGGCCGATAGGAGGTCGTTTCTCATGTAACTATAAATACCCCTTCCATCCATGGAAGGGGTGGTGCTTCTCATTAATCTAATATTCCATACTTTGTGTAAACCTCTAGCAAGAACACCCTCTCTCTCTCTCAACTAACTCTCTAACTATGGCAAACATGTATTTTGATCATCCAAGACCACCCGAATCATCAACACAATAAATATACGATCCTACAATTGGTACCAGAGCCAAGGTTGTTGTGTTTTGATGATTTACTATGGTTTCGATTCATGTTTGTATGCTGTTTTTTGGTACTTTATGTTGGTCGGAAAACTGTTTATGTTGGTCGTAGATTTATGTTTGTATGTTATGATGGTCAAATGGTTGTTACAGTGGTTAAAATGGTCCAAATATTCATGTGGTCTATTGTTTCTTAACATCTGGTTTGTTATACCTGGTTTTTTGTGGGAAGCTTCTGTCAAATAAGTCACGTTAATATCATCAATTTTTTTGTGAAGTCAATGGGTCATCTAGTCATTTTTCGTGGTCAAACTGGGTCATAATGGGCATTAAAAGATGTAGTTTTTATGCATTTTTCTGGGTTTATTATGAAGGTGGTCAGAAAATGGTCGGAAAAGTCATCGGAAAATACCATAATTCTTGTTAGCGACTTGTCACTAATCTGTCCAGATACAATGAATCTTGTAGTGACTTGTATTAACAAGTTAGCGATTTGTATAATGATGTGGCGACTTATTGAAGTAGCGACTTGGCTTAGCGAGTTGGCTTAGCGACTTGGCTAGCGACTTGGCTGAATTGGCTTAGCAACTTGCTTTGAAAACAGAAAGGAAGAAGAAGAGACTACGACCACTAGACCAACAACAATTACCATATACCATAACATCAACTCGACCTCAGATTCAATAACCATCATCAGTGCAACATACTAAATTGGAAATGAAAACGACATGGAAGTAAGACATCTGAACAGCCGATTCACATACTTAATAACCACCAATCTCACAATCAGATTCCATCACCATCGACTACCACAACAACACATCTATCCCATCTCCTAACTTTTAAAATGACTCAAAACAGATAAATATTTTCAAGCGATCTCTGAATCGTTCCACGGTAGTCATCATCTTTGTTAGATTTGTTTTGTGGAACATATATCATCACTGACCAAACTCACATGATAATATCCGAAGTACATGAGGAAAAGACAAAATCATCTACGACTCCATCTTCTTTTCTGTTCGGTTTTAAATAAATAAGATCTCAGTCATCTCTTATGTGTAACAAAATATCAAAAGTTGAAACCACAAAAGAAGTTACATCACTGACCAGATTCAAGATCATACGAAAATACATTTGGAATGATCTCAGATTTTCCTTTTCATGGGCTAAAAGACCTTTCAAAGATCTTATTTTCAGATTCATACAAACCCCAAGGAAAACATCATTGATCTATACTTGTGATAATTTATGATCTTAAAGAAAAGGTTATAACAAATATGTTACCCTTTTTTACTTTGAATCATGGATTTTTGTCAAAGATAATGAATTTGAGTGAACCTACCTGAAATCATATTCTTTATGTTGATGTTGTCCCTTGTCAGAGACCTTCATACCATCCCTGTAGCTGTCACGAATCACTCTTGCCATCCCTGTGGTGAGTCGATTCTAAATGTAAAGAAGTATATCATGAAGTGGTTTGTTTAGGGCAGTTTGATTGATTCGGTTTGATTGTGATTCTTGCTTGTAATCGTTTGGTGTAATTGGTTATGAGATTAGGGATGTGTGATGTATTTTGGAGGGGCTGCTTTTGTTATGATATGTGGGGATTTAGGGTTTGTTAAATGATGAGGGCGAACTGTGTTTAGATTTGGGATTAGGGTTTGTTTGAGTGGTTATGTACGTTTTTATACTCCGAACATTAGGGCATAATGAGGTGAGTTTATTACTGCTTTCAATGAGTGATTGTATGGGCTTGCTTTGAACCGGGCCTCTATATAATGTTGGATTAGGCCGTGTGCCAGGGGCTGTTCGTGTAGTAGTCTACATGGATGAGACATAATTTTTTAAGCTTCAATGGGTAGGCCGTGTGGACTTGACATACAAATGGTGGGAGTGTATGTTGTGAGATTATTGAATGTGGAAATAATTTCATGGACCGGTGAGATTATTTTGAGCCATTTAATGTGACCGGGTTTTGTATGAGTAATTACTTGTGCTTTGCTTATTGGCAAATGACGTATTTGGTCATTTGTGTAAATCGGATAATTTTTGTTGGATTTTGAGCGTTAACATGAATTGGTTAAGATTGTGTAATTGATTTTGGATATTGGATAATGATCTTTCTCACTCATGGATCAGATATTAATGTCATGGGCTGAACTTGGAATTGATTCTAAAATAGACTTAAGCTAGATCTAGTGTACGGTTTGTATGTCGAAGTGATTGGATTGCTATGTGTTTTGGATGTTGTGAGACTTGTTGTTGATGTGAGTTGATATTGAAATTTGTCATGTTATGATAGTCGACATGTTGGTACAAACATTTTCACGGAGATTTTCATGTCGCAGCTTGAAGTGCTTATTGGAAAATGTTGTCTACGGGGTTGTTTGGACTATATTTCTAATTTGGGTTTGAAATGAGGTTTTCCGGACGCGTTTACTTATTTCGTCTTCTTTCTTTCTACCATTCCGCGAAGATGACTTGTTTGGGCTTTTAAAGAGGGTGATAAAGACTTGGCTATTTAGTTACGGTTGTGATTCTTTCTCGCTTAACTCACAACGGAATTATCACTTCGGTGTCTCACTCAGTTGAGAATGTCAAGAGGTTTTGTACATTGGGTACACCGTTTCTTCTTCACAAGGATTAGTACAAGGTTAAGTAATAAATCTGGGGAATTTTACTTCATGATCAAGTTTGGTATATCGGGCTTACTTCTCAAGGAGCTCAAAACAATAGCCGACGGAATGTGTGAATGATGTGTTTACCAGTATACTTATTGGATGGTTGATGATGTTGTTGATGTTGGATAATAAACCATTGATAAACCACTGCATGTTCCCCTAAAACAGATATTCACCGAAACCAAAGTTGCCATAACACATTCAAGCTGACACTGTTTACGGTTTTGTCTTGGTTTTGTAAAATCCCGCGAAAGAACCTATTTCTCGGTTTAAATCATAGACATGTAAAATCCCGTGACAATGGAAACATCCTGGTAATTGTAAAGTGCATTTCTGGATCAATCATACGGTTTATTCTTGGTTTTGTAAAATCCCGCGAAAGAAACTATTTCTCGGTTTAAACTATAGAATTGTAAAATCCCGTGATGATGAAACCATCTTTGAGAAAGGAAAGCATATCTCGGGGTCTTCTGATGCTGGTGTTACGGGTTCTGTTTTGAAGAAGGGATAAAAGGGTGTACTTCATAAATTGGATGTGTGTTTGGATATTCGTCATGGCGGTTTGGTTACTTCAAAGTTTACGGGGTTATGCTCATTAAACCATGGTCGGGATGAAACCATTATCATAGTTCACTTAATAAGTCAAAGGAGGCTAGATTTGAGCAGTTCAGAAGATGTGACAATGGCGGTAATTCAGTATTATTTATTTGAGGTTGAAGTGAAATATCACGGGCGAGTGTACTTAGTATCTGAAGGTATCGGGGATGGTTGGATGAAGATTCTTCATGATCCTTGTTCGATGCTTATTATCAAAAACGAAGACTTGGAAATCTAGTTATTGTTGGGTGTCTTTTACCTTTTCTTTTACCACTTGGGGGAATTGGGCTCATACCACTACAAAATAACTATCACTTTAAGGAGTTACGTTGTAGTGCTCAGTGTCACATTCAATTGTGGATTTTCAAGAGGTGATGTACGTCTATTACTTGATGGTTGGTTGGTTGAAGAGTATAGAGTACTTAGAGATTCAAATGGGCATGAAGTCTCGACACCGCTCTTTGTTACATATGTGCAAGTATAAGTCACGAGTTCGGGTTAGTTTACTTCAGGGTCAAATTCATCATATTGGGTTATCTCCATCAGCTGTCACTACAAAGAGCCTACTGAATGATAATGGGTTGATTACATGTTTTGCTAAGAGAGTTGAAAAGAGAGAGATAATGACGTTTTAACACTACAGTTCAAGCCTCGTTCTCTAAAGAAAAGAAAAGTGTACGTGTCAGTGCGCTTTATCTTCTGAAGAAGAGAAATCTTCTCAATTATGACCATTCTCATCAACATGCTTCATACTTTTTCCATGCGCTTCAGTCATCAAGTGAACCGGGCTACCACTGATTGTTTTCTCATTCCACTTGCTCGATTATAATGAAGATGGTGACATCATGTGCTGATTTTGCGGGAGAGAAGTGTGAATAGAACATTCGGATGATTTTCACTTATTTAGTCAAGAATGGCATCTCGGTATGCAATTCTTGAGGGGGAGAAGAAGTGTGAATTTTTTGCATTGTTGATTGATATTTGAGAATTTAAATGGTCATACGGCTCTAAACTCATGTAAGAACCGAACTTCTTCTTATCGGGTCATCTTCACATGGAGTTGTTCTTCTAAGAGCCGTTGGTTGACATCTTCACTCGGATTGATGAGTTTAACGACTAAGTGCTTTCGGTTAATGCTTCACGTATACATCAACATGATGATTCCGAACAATCTCTCTATTCTTGTTTGATGTGATTGGTAGTTTGGTGTTACCATCTTGTGTGTTCGTTGAGGCCTGATTGCTGTTTTTCTTGATGAACATCCTTCTGTTCTTGTTTGATTGGGAGGGATTTTAGCTAAGGGGATATGCAATATGTAAGTTAATTGGGATGCTTTTTGGTGAGATGCTTTTTGGTGTGAGTTGAAGATGTTAATTATCTATTCCCCAACTAGACAATATTGAAGAAGGTCGAGTCTACAGTCTGTTCTACATTTTTCTGCTACATATTAGAAGACTAAAGACGAGTTGCATTTGATTATCCAAAGACTTCTTCATATCCCGGGCATTGTCAGTTTAGGGGAGAGCACTAATTGGGGGAAAGTGATATGTCAGATTTAATCCCCAATTAGATTTGCTCACAATGTACTTCAGCAAGTTGATTCCCACAAGAGTTCAAGTGTTCTTCTCAACAAATTTCTAGTATACGGGCTTACAATGAGTTGCTGATTCTGAAGTGTCAAAACCAGCAAGGAGAAAGGAGACTCACATATAAACACAAAGCGAGTAAACTTGATGAACTTAATTCTTCTAAGTGATTGAAGATATCCCAGGAAGACAAATGTTATTACCGCAGAGAAACTCAAGGTTTGACTCATGACGAGTAAACTTGATGAACTTAACTCTTCTAAGTGATTGAAGATATCCCGGTAAAACAAATGTCATTACCGCAGAGAAACTCAAGGTTTTACTCATGAAGGCTTTTGTGTTATTATTCCAACGACGTGGGGGAAGCAATGGAAGAGTTAGTTTCTGAAGATGAAAGAGGTACACAAGTGTGTGATGATTTTAATTTTATCACAATCATCAAGGGATAGAGATTGTGTACATTGGGGATGCTCAGCTGTTTTACCTGAGGGCTTAATCTGTGATTCAGTTATATAATCACTTATTCCGGTGTTGACATCCGCAGAGATTGTCACCCGCAGAGATAATCAGTGATTCGGCCTGCTTCTTCAATGTTATCGGTTATTCTCTCTTTGGGCATTCGGGTACTTCGGGTTCTTGAGCTTCATACTCTTTCTTTAGGGGAGAGAAAAGTATACATCGGGGTTATTCTTTGGCTATTGGACTTAATCTGCTACTTCGATGGTATAAGTTTCTTTGTCTTCGGGTATGTGTATCCGGGTTCGTGAGCTCTAGTCTAAGAGATTGACTGCATCAATTCAACTACTTGGGGGAAGTGGTCTCTTGACACCTTTTTGGAATGGATTGCTTCAGACTTCAGTGGAAAAGAAATTTGAGAAGATTATTTAAGTGTGGGATGAAACATTGCTGGTGTTCTATTGGATGATATAACCTCGAACGAAGAATCACGGTGATTATTCTTAAAAGGAGCAGCAAGTTCGATGATAATGGTGTGCTTCTTTGTGCATCTGGCTAAGAGAAGCTTGAAAGAGAGCTTCGAATATGCTCATCTTAAGGATTTTCGGTTTGGGAGGAAGCTGCCAGAGTCTCACTTTCAGTTGGTTCAATTTCTCAATTCAGGAGCATCGAAAGCTTTGGTGGTGAATGTTTAAGAGATGATGACTTCCATCTTCTACAACGGGGCTGTTCGATATCCTTATCTCGGTACTCGTATCATCATCTTCTTTTACTATATCATCTTCTCTATCTTTGTATATACTTTTCAGAAAACAAAATACAAAAATATAAAACCAACAAAAGAAAATAGAAAAATATAAAACCTTCAAAAACCCATAAAAATCAGAAGAATTCAAAAATTACCAAAAATATGTTTTCCAAGACATGTCTTCTGGTATCGATAACATCTACGGTCTTAGAAATGTCATTCAATAATGGCACGGGACTTTAGATGAAGTTCGAGCAGGAGGTGTAAATATTCTTTTCTAAACATGTCAAAAAATATGGCTTACAGTTATTTCAGACTGTAACCCAGGCTTCAAATAATGGCTTACAGTTATTTCAGATTGTAACCCGTGCTTAAAACCATGGCTTGCTATTATTTCAGATAGCAACCCGTTCTTTAAAGGAAGGAAAGTGCTGCGCTAAATCTATTTTCAAAATATTTCGTGCACTTATCCTAAAAACAAAACAAGGAAAGTATGTCGAAGGACTGCTGTTCCTACACAAATGTTTTTCCATCTAAAATTCTTCAGAAAAATATTTGGTGTTTTCAAAAATGGTGGTAAATGAGTTGCTTTAAAAACAATCAGTTTCAGAGTTTTTATTAAATTTGCAAACTCAATCAATGACTTCAGCGCTTTTAAACTCTTCAGAAAAATGAGTCATTGATTGAGGGGGATAATGTTTTCAAATCTATATCATCTAACGAGCTTTCTTAATTATCCTACGTGCTTAATTAAAAATGATATTTGCCTGTGTCGAAGGACTAGGAATTTAGGATATGATTGTTAGGTTTAGATGATTAGAGTTTGATTAACACATAAACCCCATGCCTTATATGATCTGATTGTTATGTTGAATTGACTTTAATTAGTCGATTGTTGTTATGGGTGATGTCGACCACCATATATCTGTATGTGTGTTCACTAACGTATGCAGGTATATTGGTTATAAGAATGTTCCCGATCCGGATCCCACTATTGATGATGATTGGATGCCGAAAGGAAAGGGTAACTTTCTCTTGGGTTGACAAATGAAGAAACGGAGCTTAATTGGACTTCAATGGAGAGTTGGCATAAATGCAACGTAAGAGGTCTCACTGCATCAGCAGATGGTTTTCTTCTAAGTGATTGAAGAAACGGAGCTTAATTTGACCTCATTTGGCATTCAAAATGCAACGTAAGAAGAAGTCTCACTGCATTTGCAGACGGTTTTCTTCCAACCCTACAACAACAACAACGGAAGCTTCTCAACCACTAACGTATCTTTGTGCAGGATACCATTTTTAAACAATTTTGAATAAATTTGAATAAATTGCTTTGAAAATAGAATATATTGTTTTGAAAATATATTGGACTAAATTTTGAAAATGACCGGACTTCAATTTATTAAAACTTAAGTCACTCAATTATCGACTTCGGTCATCGATTGAGGGGGAGAGTGATTTAATTTAAAATATTTTCATACAATATATCTTCAAAAAAGTCCGTTTTGTACAACAAAAAGTGGTGATCTAAAGATTTAATGTTATGTCATGGTATGATTTTTTTCTTAGAATCAAGGTCTTTCAAAATGAAATCTTTTCTGTTCTTGTTTGATTGTGAAATTGTTTTGTTTTACTTAAAAGATCTCTTAAAAACTATCATACCTGACACTAACAATCTTTAATGTCTTAAAATGGTCCTTATCTGTCATCTTTCAAAATTGAATCTTGCCACGTCTTTCCCCAAAATCTTTTTAATGATTTAAATTAGTTGGGATCACAAATCTCAAATGGTTTGATATTTCTGATCAGGGTAGAGATCGTGTTTTAAATCTCAAATCTGTTTTATATGGAATTGGTTTTAGTCCTTTAAAGGCACTCCTGCCTCCATGTGCCAAACGATTTCAATATACATAATGCACATGTTGAGGAGGAGGATTTATCCAAAAACCAGATGAGTATTTAAACAAGGCCACATTTTCTCCCATGTTTTCTAAACCTTATTAAATCACTTGGGATCCAAAATCTCAAAGGGTTTGACATTTTTGATCGGGGGAGAATTTGTGATTTAATTATGAAATTTGATAAAAGGTGATCGTTTTTGATTTAATTGTGCAGGCTGCTCTCTCATATGTGCTAAACGCTTTTGAATCTCGAAGCACATATTGAGGGGGAGCATAACTATCGAGGTACAAAAGTGTTTTTAAAAGAGACTTATAAAGTACCTTGATTGAGTTTTTCAAATGGTTTCTTAAATGGCTTTTGTAATCATGGATGTGCTTCAAAAGAACTCTTGCCTCTATGTGTTAAAATGATTTCTCTTATCCTATGCACATATTGAGGGGGAGAATTTTACCAAGAAAATCAAATGGCTTTTTCGTATGAAAATTGTGATCAAAGAAAATATTTCAAAGTCCTCTTGCCTCCTTGTGCTAAACAATTTCTAAATCATACGCACATGTTGAGGGGGAGGTTTTCTAAATGATCAAAACTATTAAGGTACCAAATGCTTTGATCTCGTATCACAAGTACCTTGATTGTTTTTCCAAATGATTTTTAAATTGGTTTCATGAAGGAAAGAACAATACCAAAAGACCGACCAATTTACTTTATGCATGGAGTTATAAGGATGGTTAGGTTAGGTATTCGTTCCCACGACCCGCCAGAACCAGAGGGATCTACCCAGGGACAATCCACTAGATAGTGTAGAGTCCTTAGGTATATTGAAAAAAGGAGAAAAGTGAAGAATGGGAAGAGTGCAGACTGAGACTGAGCTAGTACTGGAATAAACCCAACAAGGTTCTAGTTATGAAGTCTCGGTAAGCACTGAAGGGGTTGAAGAATGAAAAAGAAATGAATGATAAAAGGGTGAAAAGAAATAGCCCTCCATCAATTCAACCTTAGGGCATAAACCGGGTTCAATTCATATGCTACTGGTGGTTACTAAGGTAACACTGGTATTGAAGACAAGACATCATGGACCCAGTGATGCACTGCATTAAACTTCCCAAACCACTCAAGTTCCTCTTAAAAGGGCTTGTTTCATTCTCACGGGGAACCTACATAATCTATCGACTTTCTCTTAGAGATTGTTGATATTAAAGAAGGAGACCCTCTCCCTAATCTCCGGCAAAGGAACCAAAAATGCACTATTGAGTCTAGAGCCAAGAGATCATCCACAATATCTCAATTAGGACACAAAATTCATGAAGACTCACTGTTTCACACAATGTGGAAAGTGATAATATATATTAAGAGTCCTACGCATTATCCTTGTGGTATTGCCAGAACATATGAGTGATATGTAAAAATATTCACGATGAAGATGGAAATCCTTCTAGAGCCAACATCAAACAAGCTCTTGGTGGGTGACATGTGAGATCTTCTCGTAAGATCAAACTTGTGACAACTGGATAGAAACAATGGGGCGATTCAGTCTTGAATCAACCTTGGTCCAGGAATGGAATTGACGTATACTTTTGGAAAAACCGTTCGATGTGCAAATCTTCTTTTCTCTAGCACGTCGAATGTGTATTCATCTCAAATTCAAAAAGTATCTCTGATTGAAAAATACTTTTAGAAAAACCGTTCGATGTGCGAATATCTTCTTTTCGCTAGCACGTCGAATGTGTACTCATTCTCTAATACAAAAGGTATTTTGATTGAAAATTGATCTTTCTCATAAAACCTTCGTCGTATTGCAAAACTCTTTCTTCAAGCAATACGCGATTGTTTTTCAAATCATTTTTCATCAATCAGTGAATCTCAATTCGCTGGTTCACTCACTCCGTGTTGTCTTCTTTGAGACGTTCCGGTTTGAGAATAGCTAGAACAGCTGCGAAACCCTGTCAAGGAGATTCTTAGGAATCCTACCTGATCACAGGCAGTATTTATACTGATCAACGGGGAACCGTGGGCCGTGTACCTCAATTCAACGAAAGTGATCAAAGACACTTTCGTGTGTTTTATTGCTAACTGTTGTTTGCAGGTACATTTGGACGGTACCAGCTGATCAGATTTGAGGAGTCAATCCAAAGCCGCATGCTCACAGCATCCACACTTAATTGAAGAAATCATGACTGGTGCATAATCTACATAACCTGGTTCTGATATTTCTATACTATGCTTCTGCTTCACTGTTGCAAATATCATGAACCAGTAAGGCTTCTGCTACTCTGATGGAAAGATGTCATGATTCAAAAGTGTGAGCATGTCGTTCCGAAAGTCACAACTTCACATGATGGCAACACAATAAAGGGTGATCCAGAGATTTACTGTGGCTGATGATCTCAAAGAAAGCTCAAAGATCATCAAGATGTGGATCAGTTCAAAGACCTCAACTCAAAGTACAAAACTATGCGGACTTTGAAGAATCGCTACAAAAGCACAAAGATTGCGGAAATGAAGAATTCATGTCTACGAGCTCAAGAACAAAGTCAAGAATAGAATGCTAGGATTTGAAATGTAAAACATGGGGTGACCTCCCTTAGGGGGAGATTGTTAGGAATTAGAAAATTCCATAGTGAAGATTCGGTCACCCCAAATGTTATCTAGCTTAATTTAGCTCGTAGACCTGTCGTTAGTCACGTTATTTAGTAGTTTATTTATTAGTTTGTAGCGTAGTATAGCTTAGTGCAACACCGTGGAGGAAGGACGGGTCTTTACCCACTGTATCCCTGATCCACAGGCCGATAGGAGGTCGTTTCTCATGTAACTATAAATACCCCTTCCATCCATGGAAGGGGTGGTGCTTCTCATTAATCTAATATTCCATACTTTGTGTAAACCTCTAGCAAGAACACCCTCTCTCTCTCAACTAACTCTCTAACTATGGCAAACATGTATTTTGATCATCCAAGACCACCCGAATCATCAACACAATAAATATACGATCCTACATGCAGAATATGCAAAAAGTATTATAGCTGATGAACAAGCAGCTTTAGAGAAAAGGAAGCAAGATGAAGAAGAAGCTAGTCAGAGATGGTTAGCTACATGGTATGAATCACAAAATTATCTTCAAGCTTCTGAATTAATTAATGATGAGTATACTGCACAAGAATGGGCTTTGTTGGATGATGAGGAAAAGCTAGACTTTTGGGTGAATGGGCAAGGAAGGTTGGTAAAGAAAGGAAGCAAGTTATAAGAAAGAAACCTCCTTCAATTGCACAGATGAGGAATGTATTGATGAAGATTATTAAGAATTCAGGCATACATGTTCCTGATAATCTTAATAGGTGTTCATTTGAAAGAATTTATGAGCTTTATGAGAGATGTATGAGAATTAATAATGATGATTTCTGTCCAATGAATTCTAAAAAGGAAGAAGAGTGGATTAAAAAGGATGAAGAGTGGATTCAAAGTAAACAAAAGAGAAAATATGAGGTTCAGGAGACATCTGATTCTAAAAGACTTAAAGTAGTTGAAGATGTTAATCAAATCATTTCTTATGAGTTTAAGCTTAAAGTTGGAAGTGAAGGAGTTTGGAAAATTCAAAGACTCAATAATGAAGTTTATGAGTATAATAAATTTTCACAGATGCTTCAGTATTTTGATAGAGATGATTTGATGAATCTTTGGATACTTTACAAGAATAAGTTTGGTGAAGTACATCCAAATGATTATCATGAGAGACTGGTTTATCATCATTTGAATATTTTATTTGAGCCTACTCATGATGAACCTGAATGGAAAGGACTCTACAATGGTCAAGTTACAAGATGGTTTTTATATCAAACTTGTGGAGTTCATGTTTTAACTGTTTCTGGAGAAGTTATTCATATGCTAGTAGAAGGTGATTATCCTCAACTAAATAAGTATCCAGCAGTTATTGCTCAGATGTTGAAGGCTGGTATTATCAAGATGCTATTACCCTATGATGGTCAAGCTTACAATTTGTTGCTGAAGTATGAAAATATTCTTAAATCTGGTAAGTGTTTGGCTACATCCTCCAATTCAGATGTTTTGAGCTTAAAAGAAACTTGAGAATTCTGTTGGAATGTATCAAGTTTAGGGGAGGATTGTTGGGTTTTAGGTTCCTTGGATCAAGAATTACTCTAAGTACTGGAACCATGGATAGGATTGATATAACCACGGACAGAAGATTGTAAGCACGGATGATGACAAACCGCGGCTAGTAGTATTGTGTAACTACTGATAGATTATTGTAACCACTGCTAGTCTTGTATAGTCGGTTTAGTATTTTGTATTAGATAAATATGGAAAAGATATTTATCTTGTAGGTTACGTATTGTATAATGTAAAGGACTCCTTAGCCTATAAAAGGAGGTCCTAGGTTAGATTAGATATACGTATGTTCTATATCTAAGGTCGATACACTTCAAGGTTGTAAAACCCTAATACTGTAAGAGTATTCGTATTAATAAATAATATTGAGGTGTTGAATGTTTACTGTTCTTCTTCTTAAGATTAAGTGTTAAATTCCGCGTAATACTTAATAAGCTTTTATTCTAAGTCAGTTTTATATTAGATCGTTTGCTCAACTGGGATCAACAAAATGGTTTAATTGGAAGGATATTGGACTGTATCAGATTCGATGTTGAGATCTGTTATGATATGAGAGTACTTTGTATATACATTTTCATGGATAATATTTTGTCACGAATGGTAGTGTTATTTGAACAAGGTTGACTACGGGGTGTTTACACGGTATTTCTTATTTAGCTGTGAAGTGAGGTTTTCCGGACGTGTTTGCTTATTTCTTCTTCTTTCTTTCTACCCTACCGCGAAGATGACTTGTTTGGGCATGTATAGAGTGTGATAAAGACTTGGATATTTAGTTACGTTTGTGGCTGTGATAAAGACTTGGATATTTAGTTACGTTTGTGGTTCTTTCTCTCTTAACCTACAACATAGCTATCACTTCGGTGTCTCACGCAGTTGAGGATATGTCAAGAGGTTTTGTACATTGGGTACACCGTTTCTTCTTCACAAGGATTAGTACAAGGTTAAGTAACAAATCTGGGGAATTCTACTTCATGATCAAGTTTGGTATATCGGGTTTACTTCTCCATGTGGTCACTACAATAGCCGACAGATTGCGTGAATGATGTGTTTACCAAAGTGTTGATTGGATGGTTGATGATGTTGATGATGTTGGATAATGAACCGTTGAACCGCTGCATGTTCCCCTAAAACAGATATTCACCGAAACCAAAGTTGTCATAACATATTCAAGCTGACATTGTTTACAGTTTTGTCTTGATTTTGTAAAATCCCGTGAAAGAAACTATTTCTCGGTTTAAATAATAGACATGTAAAATCCCGTGACAATGGAAACATCCTGGTAATAGTAAAGTGCTTTTCTGGATCTATCTTACGGTTTATTCTTGGTTTTGTAAAATCCCGCGAAAGAAACTATTTTTCGGTTTAAACCATAGAGTTGTAAAATCCCGTATTGATGGAACCATCCTGGAGAAAAGGAAAGTGTATTTCGGGATCTTTTCTGATGCTGGTGCTACGGTTTCTGCTTCGAAGAAGGGATAAAAGGGTGTACTTCATGAATTGGATGTGTGTTTAGATATTCTTCATGGCAGTATGGTTATTACTTGGTTTTACGGGGTTCTGTGCTTTTAACCATGGTCGGGATGAAACCATTATCAAAGTTCAACGTCAAAGGAGGCTAGATGTGAGCTTTTAATCAGAAGATGTGACAACGGAGTTAATTCACTATTATTTATTTGAGGTTGAAGTGAAATATCACGGGCGAGTGTACTTAGTATCTGAAGGTATCGGGGATGGTTGGATGAAGATTCTTCAAGATCCTTGTTCGAGCTTATTATAAAAAACGAAGACTTGGAAATCTAGTTATTGTTGGGTGTCTTTTTCCTTTTCTTTTACCACTTGGGGGAATTGGGCTCTTACCACTACAAAATAACTATCACCTTAAGGAGTTACGTTGTAGTGCTCAGTGTCACATTCAATTGTGGATTTTCAAGAGGTAATGTACGTCTTATACTTGATGGTTGGTTGGTTGAAGAGTATAGAGTACATAGAGAGTACTTAGAGATGCTAATGGAAATCAGCACCGCTCTTTGTTACATATGTTCAAGTTTAAGTCACGAGTTCGGGGTAGTTTACTTCAGGGTCAAATTCATTGTATCGGGTTATCTCCATCAGCTGTCACTACAAAGAGCCTACTGAATTATAATGGTTGATTACATGTTTTGCCAAGAGAGTTGAAAAGAGAGAGATTATGACGTATGAACACAACAGTTCATGCCTCGTACTCTAAAGAAAAGAAAAGTGTACGTTTCAGTGCGCTTTTTCTTCAAAAGAAAAGAAATCTTCTTATGACGTATGAACACAACAGTTCATGCCTCGTTCTCTAAAGAAAAGAAAAGTGTACATGTCAGTGCGCTTTATCTTCTGAAGAAGAGAAATCTTCTCAATATGACCATTCTCATCAACATGCTTCATACTTTTTCCATGCGCTTCAGTCATCAAGTGAACCGGGCTACTGTTGATTGTTTTCTTATTCCACTTGCTCAACTATAATGACGATGGCGACATCATGAGCTAATTTTGTGGGGAAGAAGTGTGAATAGAGTACATTTGTTGAAGATATTCATTTGATTAATCAAGAATGGCATCTCCGTATGCAATTCTTGAGGGGGAGAAGAAGTGTGATAATTCTGCATGGTTGATTGATATTTGAGAATATATGGTCAAACGGCTCCTAACTCATGTAAGTACCGAGCTTCTTCTTATCGGGTCATCTTCACATGGAGTTGTTCTTCTAAGAGCCGTTGGTTGACATCTTCACTCGGATTGATGAGTTTATCGACAAAGTGCTTGTGGTTAATGCTTCACGTATACATCAACATGATGATTCCGAACAATCTCTTTGTTCTTGTTTGAAGTGATTGGTAGTTTGGTGTTACCATCTTGTGTGTTCGTTGCGGCCTGATTGTTGATTTCCTTGATGAACATCTTTCTGTTCTTGTTTGATTGGGAGGGATTTTAGTTAAGGGGATTTGCAAGATGTAAGTTAATTGGGATGCTTTTTGGTGTGAGTTGAAGATGTTAACACTCTATTCCCCAACTGGACAATCTTGAAGAAGGTCGAGTCTAGAGTCGGTTCTACATTTTCTGCTACATGTTAGAAGACTAAAGACGAGTTGCACTTAAAGATCTAAAGACTTCTTCTTATCTCGGGCATTTATTAACAGATTGTCGGTTTAGGGGAGAGCACTAATTAGGGGAGAGTGAAATGTCGAATTTAATCCCCAATTAGACTTGCTCACATTATTCAGCATGTTGATTCTCACAAAGACTTCAAGCGTTCTTCTCAACAGATTTCTAGTATTTGGGCTTTCAAAGAGTTGCTGATTCTGAAGTATCAAAACCAGCAAGGGGGAAGGAGACACGCATCTAAACGCGAGTAAACTTTGATGTACTTAATACTTCTAAGTGATTGAAGATATCCCGGGAAGACGATTGTCATGACCACAGAGAAACTCAAGGTTTGACTCATGGCGTTTAGTGTTTATTCCAACTATGTGGGGGAAGTGATGTTAGAGAAAGTTTCTGAAGATAAAAGAGGTACACAAGTATGGCATATTCAGGGGAGATAAATGTGTAACATGAGGGAGGTGTTATCAGTTATTCTCTCGTTGGGAATGTGTGTACTTTAGATTCTTGAACTTCATACACATTCATCAGGGACGAATGATGTGAACATAGGGGAGGTTTTCTACATTACCCTCTTGATGTGTATTCGGGAGAGTTCTTGGATATTGGTGTACTTCGGGTTCTTGAGCTTCATACACGTTCATCAGGGAAGAAAAATGTGAACATGGGAAGGTGTTCTTCATTCCCCTCATGAAGTGTATTCGGGAGAGTTCTTGAGCATTATACTAAGAGACGGACTGCATCATTTCAACTACACGGGGGAAGTGTTCTCTTGACACCTTTTGGAATGGATCGTTTCAGACTTCAGTGGAAAGGAAATTTGAGAAGATTATTTAAATTTGGGATGATACGTTGTTGTTGTTCTATTGGATGATATAGCCTCGAACGAAGAATCACGGTGATTATTCTTAAAAGGAGCAGTTGGGTTTATGATAATGGTGTGCTTCTTTGTGCACCTGGCTAAAGGAAGATTGAAAAAGAGCTTCGAATCTGCTCAACATAAGGATTTTCGGTTTGGGGGGAAGCTACCAAAGTCTCACTTTCAGATGGTTCATTTCTTTCTTCTATTCAAGAGCCTCGGAAGCTTTGGTGGTGAAAGTTTTAGGGATAATGACTTCTATCTTCTACAACGGGGCTGCTCGATATCCTTATCTCGGTACTCGTATCATCATCTTCTTAAACTATATCATCTATTCTATCTTTGTATATATTTATTGGAAAAACAAAATACAAAAATATAAAACCAACAAAACAAAATAGATAAATATAAAACCTTCAAAAACCCATAAAAATAAGAATTTTTTTGAAAAAGACCAAAAATATGTTTTATCAAGACATGTCTTCTGGTATCGATAACATCTACGGTCTTAGAAATGTCATTCAATAATGGCACGGGACTTTAGATGAAGTTCGAGCAGGAGGTGTAAATATTCCTTTCTAAACATGTCTAAAAAAATAAAAATAAAAATGGCTTGCAGTTACTTCTGACTGTAACCCGTGCTTAAACAATGGCTTGCTATTATTTCGGATAGCAACCCGTTCTTCAAAGAAGGAAAGTGCTGCGTAAACCTATTTTCAAAAATTTCGTGCACTTATCCAAAATCAAAATGAGGAAAGTATGTCGAAGGACTGCTGTTCCCACACAAATGTTTTTCCGTCTATAAATTCTTCAGAAAAATATTTGTTGTTTTAAAAAATGGTGGTAAATGAGTTGTTTGTAAATCAATCAGATTCAGAGTTTTCGTAAAAATTGAAAACTCAATCAATGACTTCAGCGCGTTTAAACCTTTTTGAAAATGAGTCATTGATTGAGAGGGGAGAATGTTTTCAAATCTGTATCATCTAACGAGATTATCTTAATCATCCTACGTGCTTATCTGTAAAATACAATTGCCTATGTTGAAGGACTAGGTTTCTAGGATGTGATTGTTAGGTTTAGATGATTAGAGTTTGATAAACACATTATTCCCATACCTTATATGAACTGATTGATATGTTGAATTGACTTGAATTAGTCGATTGTTGTTTGGGTGATGTCGACCACCATATATTTGTATGTATGTTCACTAACGTATGCAGGTATATTGGTATAAGAATGTTCCCGATCCGGATCCCACTATTGATGATGATTGGATGCCGAAAGGAAAGGGTAACTATATCTTAGGTTGACATATGAAGAAACGGAGCTTAACTGGACTTCTATGGAGAGTTGGCATATATGCAACGTAAGAGGTCTCACTGCATCAGCAGATAGTTTTCTTCTAAGTGATTGAAGAAACGGTGCTTAATTTGACCTCAGTTGGCATTCAAAATGCAACGTAAGAAGAAGTCTCACTGCATCAGTAGACGGTTTTTCTTCCAAGCCCTACAGCAACAACAGAAGCTTCTCAACCACCTAACGTATCTTTGTGCAGGACACCATTTTCTAAAAATTTGATTAAATTGTTTTGAAAATGGAAAATATTGTTTTGAAAATTAATTGGACTAAATCTTGAAAATCACCGGACTTCATTTTTATCAAAATCTAAGTCACTCAATAAACGACTACGGTTATCGATTGAGGGGGAGAGTGATTTAAAATTAAATGATTTTCAAACAATATTTCATCTATCAAGTCCGTTTCTACAAAATATGTGGTGATCTAAAGATTTAATGTTATGTCATGGTATGATTTTTTCTTTTGAATCAAGGTCTTTCAAAATGAAATTTTTTCTGTTCTTGTTTGATTGTGAAATTGTTTTATTTTACTAAAAGATCTCTTAAAAAACTATCATACCTGACACTAATAATCTTTAATGTTCTAAATCTGTTCCTATCTGTCATTTTTCAAAATTAAATCTTGCCACGTCTTTCCCCAAACTTTTCTAAATGATTTAAATCAATTGGGATCACAAATCTCAATTGGTTTGAAATTTTTGATCGGGGGAGAGATCGTGATTTAAATCTCAAATCTGTTTTAGTCCTTTTAAGGCACTCCTGCCTCCATGTGCCAAACGATTTCAAATACACAATGCACATGTTGAGGAGGAGGATTTATCCAAAAACAAGATGAGTATTTAAACTAGGCGCATTTTCTCCCATGTTTTCTAAACCTCATTAAATCACTTGGGATCCAAAATCTCAAAGGGTTTGATATTTTTGATCGGGGGAGAATTTGTGATTTAATATGAAATTTGATAAATGGTGATCATTTGATTCAATGTGCTGGCTCTCTCTAATATGTGCTAAACTCTTTCATATATTGATGCACATATTGAGGGGGAGCGAATGGTTTCTTAATGGCTTTTGTGATCGTGGATGTACTTCAAAAGAACTCTTGCCTCTATGTGATAAAATGATTTCAAATATCCTATGCACATATTGAGGGGGAGAATTTACCAAGAAAATCAAATGGCTTTTTCTATGAAAATTGTGATCAAAGAAAATATTTCAAAGTCCTCTTGCCTCCATGTGCTAAACAATTTCTAAATCATATGCACATGTTGAGGGGGAGGTTTTCTACATGATCAAAACTATTAAGGTACAAAATGCTTTGATCTAGTATCACAAGTACCTTGATTGTTTTTCCAAATGATTTTTCAATTGGTTTCAAAGAAGGAATGAACAATACCAAAAGACCGACCAATTTACTTTATGCATGGTGTTATAAGGATGGTGAGGTTAGGTATTAGTTCCCACGATCCGCCAGAACCGGAGGGATCTACCCAGGGACAATTCACTAGATAGTGTAGAAGTCCTTAGGTATGATGAAAAAAAGGAGAAAAATGAGAAATGGGAAGAGTGCGGACTGAGACAAAGCTAGTACTGGAATAAACCCAACAAGGTTCTAGTTATGAAGTCTCGGTAAGCACTGAAGGGGTTGAAGAATGAAAAAGAACTGAATGTGAAAAAGGGTGAAAAGAAATAGCCCTCCAATAATTCAACCTTAGGGCAGTAACCGGGTTCAATACATATGCTACTGGTGTTTACTAAGGTAACATCGGTATTGAGGACAAGACGTCATGGACCCAGTGATGCACTGCACTACAACTTCCTAAACCACTCAAGTTCCTCTTAAAAAGGCTTGTTTCATTCTCACGGGGAACCTACATAATCTATCGACTTTCTTTTAGAGATTGTTGATATTGAAGAAGGAGACCCTCTCCCTAGTCTCCGCCATAGGAAACCAAAATGCACGATTGAGTCTAGAGCCAAGAAATCATCCACAATATCTCATTAGGACAAAAAAATTAATGAAGACTTGCTGTTTCACACAATGTGGAAAGTAAGTATATATTGAGAGTCCTACGCATTATCCTTGTGGTATTGCCAGAACATCCGAGTGATAGGTAAAAGTATTCACGATGAAGATGGAAATCCTTCTAGAGCCAACATCAAACAAGCTCTTGGTGGGTGACATGCGAGATCTTCTCGTAAGATCAAGCTTGTGACAACTGGATAGAAACGATGGGGAGATTCAATCTTGAATCAACCTTGGTCCAAGAATGGAATTGACGAATACTTTTGGAAAAATCGTTCAATGTGCAAACCTTCTTTTTTCTAGCACGTCGAATGTGTATTCATATTTCAAACTCAAAAAGAATCTCTGATTGAAAAAATACTTTTGGTAAAACCGTTCGATGTGCGAATCTCTTCTTTTCACTAGCACGTCGAATGTGTACTCTTTTCAAATACAAAAAGTAGTTTAAATTGAAAATTGATATTTCTCATAAAACCTTCGTCGTATTGCAAAACTCTTTCTTCAAGCAATACGCGACTGTGTTTCAAATCAATTTTTAATCAATCAGTGAATCTCAATTCGCTGGTTCACTCACTCCGTGTTGTCTTCTTTGAGACGTTCCGGTTTGAGAACGGCTAGAACAGCTGCGAAACCCTGTCAAGGAGATTCTTCAGAATTATACCTGATCACAGGCAGTACTTGTACTGATCAACGGGGAACCATGGACCGTGTACCTCAATTCAACGAAAGTGATCAAAGATACTTTCGTGTGTTTTATTGCTAACTGTTGTCTACAGGTACATTTGGACGGTTGCAGCTGATCAGAATTGAGGAGTCAATCCAAAGCCGCATGCTCACAGCATCCACACTTAATTGAAGAAATCATGACTTGTGCATATCTACAAAACCTGGCTCAGATATTTTTATACTATGCTTCTGCTACGCTGCTGCAAATATCTTGAACCAGTAAAAGCTTCCACTACTCTGATGGAAAGATGTCATGATCCAGAAAGTGTGAGCATGTCGGTCCGAAAGTCACAACATCACATGAAGGCAACACAACTATGGATGATCAAGAGATATTTACTGTGGCTGATGATCTCAATGAAAGCTCGAAGATCATCAAAGATGTGGATCAGTTAAAGGCCTCCACTAAAAGTACAAAAGCATTCGGACTTTGAAGTTGCACTACTTAAGCACAAAGATTGCGGAAGTGAAGAATTAAAGTCTACGAGCTCAAGACTGATGATAAAATAGAATGCTAGGATTCAAAATGTAAAACATGGGGTGACCTCCCTTAGAGGGAGATTGTTAGGAATTAGAAAATTCCATAGTGAAGAATCGGTCACCCCAAATATTATCTAGCATAAGTTAGCTCGTAGACATATCGTTAGTTACGTTATTTGTTAGTTTATTAGTTAGTTATTAGCGTAGTTTAGCTTAGTGCAACACCATGGAGGAAGGACGAGTCTTTACCCACTGTATGCCTGATCTACAGTCCGATAGGAGGACGGTATGTTTGTAACTATAAATACCCCTTCCATCCATGGAAGGGGTGGTGCTTCATTCAATCTAACCTTTTACATTTGAAAACCAAGTCTCTAGCAAGAACACCCTCTTTATCTTTCTCTCTCTAAATATGGCAAACATGTATTTTGATCATCGAAGACCACCCGAATCATCAAACACAATAAATATTCGATCCTACATAATATACCGAAATTATCCTCGTGAAAAAGTTGAGGATGTTATCATGTAGTCTAGTTGGTATTGAGAAATCTTGTAATTATTGTTCATCATGAATAATGAAGTTGTTCTTTATTTTATCAAGTTTTACTCAATTCTTTGGACCAACATCCTTTCACTTATTATTCTTTGGTGTGAGTTGTATTTCGAGTCTATGTTTTCATACCACCACACGAACAATGATACTGAACTTTTTACGAATAATAAAATTAAACATTTTATAAACAATTATACTAGTTTCTTTTCGATGGTCGTATAATGTTCTTGCACTTATTATTCGATGGCTGTCTTAGGACAAAGGATAGACAAAAAAATTTAACCAATTTATAATGCTAGTAAAACCTTAAATGAAGCACAAGAACATTATACGACCATCGAAAAGAAACTCCGTGCAGTGGTCTATGCCTTTGATAAATTTAGGTCTTACTTGGTAATATCTAAAACCGTTGTCTACACCGACCATTCTGCTTTGAAGTACTTGTTCACTAAACAGGATGCCAAACCCAAGTTGATAAGGTGGGTGCTTTTGCTACAAGAATTTAAAATCGAATTCAAGGATAAGAAGGGGCAGAAAATTTGGCAGCTGATCACATGTCTCGGCTAGAAAACCCTGAGCTTGAGGAACATGACATAGAAGCTATTCGTGATTCTTTTCCAGATGAGCATCTTATGTCAGTGAGAATTAAAGATCCTGAGCCTGAACCATGGTATGCCGACTTCGCTAATTACCTTGCTGCCAGAGTTCTACCAAGCAACAAAACTTATGATCAAAAGAAGAAGTTCTTCTCGGACTTAAAGTATTACTTTTGGGATGACCCCTTCCTGTTTCGATCTTTCCCTGACGGTATCATTAGGAGTTGCGTTTTCGGAGAAGAACATCAATGTATCTTGGAACATTGCCACAACGGACCTGCTGGAGGACATTACAGGGCCGACACTATTGCTAGAAAGATTTATGAAGCGGGATTCTTTTGGCCTAGCATTTTCAAGGATGCCGCAAACTATGTAAGAAATTGTGACGCATGTTAAAGGGCAGGTAATATCTCTTCTCAAAATCAGATGCCGCTTAATAACATTTTGGTATGTGAAGTATTCGACGTATGGGGAATCGATTTCATGAGACCCTTTACTCCCTCGAAAAATAAGAGTTATATTTTGGTAGCTGTCGATTATGTATCAAAATGGGTTGAAGCCGAGGCTCTACAAACTTGTGACGCTAGGAGCGTCATTAGATTTAAAAAAATATATTCTCCAGATTTGGGATTCCTAAAACTATTATAAGTGATCAGGGAACGCACTTTTGTAACGCAATTATGGAAAAGGTGCTTAATAGATACGAAGTGGTCCATCGGATGTCCACACCCTACCACCCCAAACTAATGGGCAAACAGAAAACACCAATCAGGCACTAAAGCGAATTTTGGAGAAATCCGTCAATAGTAACAAAAAATATTGGTCCGAAAAATTAGACGAAGCTTTGTGGGTATTCAGAACCACCTACAAAACTCCTATAGGTAGCACACCTTTTCAGATCGTGTACGGAAAGGCCTGTCATCTCTCGGTGTAATTAGAACATAAAGCATATTGGGCCCTTAAGAATGCTAATTTGGATACTGACTTGATCAAGGAACACCGATTTTCTCAAATTAATCATCTCGCTGATTAAGAGACGAAGCCTATGATCATGTCAGAGCATATAAGGATAGGACCAAAAGATGGCACGATGCTCGGATAAATGATAAAAATTTTGAAGTTGGGCAAGAGATGCTCGTTTTTAACTCAAGACTCAAACTTTTCTCTGGAAAAATGAGATCTCGCTGGATTGGACCTTATACAGTGAGTAAGGTGCTCCTTATGGGACTATTGAAGTTTATTATAATGCAGGGGAATTTTTTAAAATAAACTAGAAAAACGAGGGCAATAAAGTTCAAGTAATAATTCTATTCTCGTCCCCCTACCTGAGATGTACAAAGTCCCTTTTGTACTAAACGTTAAATAAAGGTGAAGAGAAATTAGAATTAGAGCGAGAACTTCCATGAAATATTCTCCTAAAAAGAAAGAAGGCCCACGAAGAGAATCGTATGTTCCCTGTAAGCCCTCACGAGACTAGACTCGTCCACTTGGGACACCAAGAGGTTTAAAGGCTTGTTGCATATGCTAAGTGCAACCGTAATTCCTGTGAAAGTGAGTTAGATTTCTTTTTTTTCTTTTTCTTTTTAGAATTATGCTTGTTGGTTAGTGTGATTTTAGGGAATGAAGTTTGCTCATGGATGCTTAAGCGAAGGCACGATTTTCTTCGTGGGCCTTCTTTCTTTTTAGGAGCAAATTTCAGGGAAGTTCTCGCTCTAATTCTAGTTTCTCTTCACCTTTATTTAATGTTTAGTACAAAAGGGACTTTGTACATCCCAAGTGGGGGGACGGGAGTAGAATTATTTCTTGAACTTTATTGCCCTCGTTTTTCTAGTTTATTTTGAAAAATTATGCCATTTTTAAAATTTTGACATGTTTTTCTTAACCTAACTATATTAGACCTTAGCCGAGCACATTATAACCTTAGCCGAGCACATTATATCCCTTGGTATTTTATGGTGAGATTAGCCTTATTCGTTTCCAATTATTTACCCATATCAACAAAATTATGAGTGTGCTGGTAGCTTGGAAACTTTAGAACTTGGCCTTTGCATCATTTCGAGACCATAGACGAAGTATGTTGAGTTCACTTAATGTATATGGAATAATCAGTTTGAGAAGGCAATATTTTTAGGATTATCACCCAAATAGCCTATCCTTGTGTGTCTATCGATTAGTCACCTCGACTTTTCGACCCCCATGTCTTTTGTTGCACTCACCTTTAGTGCAAGATACCCCTAGATACACTCGTCTGAGCCATTCCTTTCATTTTTTTCACCCAATATATATTGTTTCGTTACACCCATTCACCTTTGCCTACCGTGTAGTCTTTGTTTGTGATCGGGAAATCATTTTTTTCCTAAGTTCAAGGTTCAAGTAGAGTGGTTCGAAAATCACGCTTTCGTCAAAGGCTTATATTTGAAGATCATTGAAGACCCTCCAGATTCTCATTATATGTTCATCTCAAGGGGTTGTGGTTTTGTTGTTTTGTTTCTATGCCTAATGTAAGATTTCACTGTCCCTTTGTGGGTCTTAGTGGATGTCGGGATGGTGGTGGAAATGGGCTTACTAAAACCTCTTTGATCACACATTTTCGCGATCGGCACTTTAGCGGTGAGGCTCAAGCTATCACTAGGCAGTCTCTTTTGTCGAAATTGGTTATTTTCGAAAGGGCTGAGGTTACTCTTAAGCGTATGGCTTTGTGGTTGTGTGGTGGTTGTTTCAAAAGAAACGCATACCTTCCGGACTAAGTGTTGTCATGGTACGGGGTCTGATTTTGTGTCTCCTCCTGATTGTGGTGATGGTGTTGTTCGGTTCATGTTATATGATCTCACCAAACCACATGTTCCCTCCCATGTAGCCCTTGTTGAGGATTTGGTTTTGGAAGAGCTTGGTGGTTTCGATTTACCTCTTCTTGATACTTTATTCTCTAAGGGGTTGCGGACTGTCAAATCCATCCCTCCCAAATGTCATTTGGAGTTCTCTCGTGTTATGAAAATAGCTCTTGATAAGGTGATCTGCACGCCTGATGACATTTCTTGTTGGGTTGGTTTGTTAGTCTTGCCTCTTTGTCTCCTTAAAACCTTTTGCCCGAGGAGTAATCAAGAGTGTAGGTCGGTCACTAAGCGTCAATGCCATGAAGAGTATATTTTTAATGCTATTCATGCATGGGGCACCCCTGGTGGTAGTTTGTAGGTTGTGCGTGAGGTTTTAGCCAAACCTTCCCCATTATGGTCTAATATTGATGATGATAGCTTGGATTTGGGTGACCGTAATGTCAAGCAATGTAAGAGGAAGATTTGTGATGGTCATTATACTGTTGCGGTAAGAGTTCTTTCGTCTTCTGGTATTGCACCTTATGATGTTTCTACTCTTGAGGACTTAAAAGCTAAGCACCCTTTCCAGTCTGCTCCTCTTTTGCCTGATATACCTATTGATCATCATCACCTTACCGCATCTCCTGCTACGGTTCTTGACATGATCAAGAGTTTCCCTTGTGGTACTTCTTGTGGGCGGGATGGGTTGCGTGCCCAACACCTTTTGGATTGTTTAATTGGTGCAGCTGTGACTATTTCTGATGAGTTGGTCTCTTCTATCACCCAAGTGGTGAACATTTTTCTTGCTGGTAAATGCCCGAGGACGCTGGGTGAGTACATTGCTAGTGCTCCTCTCATACCCTTAGTCAAAACAGGAGGGAGTATCCGTCCTATTACTGTTGGGACTGTTTGGAGGCGTTTAGTTTCCAAGGTTTGTGCATCCATGATTGGCCACTCTTCAGATGGTTATTTAGATGATTTAAAATTTGGTGTTGGGGTATCGGGGGGAGGGAAGGCTATTCTTCATGCTGTGAATCGGTTGGTTGAGGACCGTGAGGGTGATGTTGGTCTGTCTATGTTTTTGGTTGATTTTAAAAACGCTTTCAACATGGTGGATCGGGCTGTTATGTTGCGTGAGGTTCGGCTTCATTTCCCGGCTATTTCAAGGTGGGTGGAATTCTGTTACTCCAGTCCTGCCAGATTATATTATGGTGAGCATACTCTTTGGTCTCATCAAGGTGTGCAACAAGGTGATCCGCTTGGGCCTCTTCTTTTTGCTTTAGTGTTACATCCCCTGGCATGTAAGATTAGACATTCTTTTAACCTTTCTTTTCAAGCATGGTATCTAGATGATGGCACTATTATTGGTGATACTTTGGTTGTGGGTAAGGTTTTAGAGTTGATTATGATGGATGGACCTTGTCTTGGCTTACACCTCAATGTTGATAAAACTGAAGTTTTTTGGCCACAGGAAGACCCTAGAAGCAGTATGCCGGTGTTTTTCCCCCCAATATTTCTCGTCCCTTACACGGTATTAAATTATTGGGTGGGCCCGTTAGTGTGGATTTTGAGTTTGGTAGTAAGCTTGTTCTGAAAAGGGTTGCTAAAAATATTGAACTTATGGATGCTGTTGCCAAACTTAATGACCCTCAATGCGAGTTGTTGTTACTCCGTACATGCGCTGGTATTTCCAAGTTGTATTTTTCTATGCGCACATGTTCCCCCCGGGTCTTTGAGTGTGCTCAGGTTTTATTTGATGCGGTACTTCGTTCTTCTTTGGAGCTTATTGTCACTGCTTCTGGGCCCGGTTTTGGTGATTGGCAGTGGAGACTCGCCACCCTACCCTTTGCTTTTGGGGGGCTTGGTGTATATTCTGCAGGTGACGTCTTGAAGTATGCCTTCCTTGCTTCTAGACTTCAATCTGCTAGCCTACATATTAAGCTTCTCCATAGTTCTGGTATTGTAACTGTTGGTCCCTCTTTTGATGATGCTCTATGTACTTTTAATGTGAATATGGATATTGACCTTTTGAGTAACCCTAGCGAGGTCGCTGCCCCCAAACTTATGAAGAAATTGGCAGATATATATTTCGATCGGGTTACCCAAACTGTTGAATCTACATTCCATCTATCTCCTCGACAGATGGCGTTATGGAGCTCACTAAAGGAGGATCATACTTCAGATTGGCTTAGGGTGGCTCCGATATCTGTACAGGGACAAACTATGAATGCCAGGACTTATCGTTGTGTGTTGTGCTATCGGTTGGGTGTTCCTCTTTTCACTGTTCAGGTATCGTGTTCAGCCTGTTCTAGGGTTTTTACTGGAGATATTTATGGGGATCACGCTGTTTCGTATGCGGGTATTGTTGGCATTAAATATCGGCATAACATTGTGCGTGATGTTCTTGTTGATATATGTTCTCGGTCCGGAATTTCAGCTCGTAAGGAGGTGGATATTGGGCTTTATGGAGATAGGGACAGGTCCTTACGACCGGCTGATATATTACTTTACTCTTGGGATGGTGGGCGTGATGTTCTTGTTGATATATGTTCTCGGTCCGGAATTTCAGCTCGTAAGGAGGTGGATATTGGGCTTTATGGAGATAGGGACATGTCCTTATGACCGGCTGATATATTACTTTACTCTTGGGATGGTGGGCGTGATGTATGTGTTGATCTTACGGGATCGTCGCCCTTGACGCAATCTGGGATGACTGATTTTATGCCAGGGCGTGCGGTTATTGATGTCGCACAACGTAAACGTGTCAAGTACGATGCTAAATGTGCGGATATTGGATATGGGTTTCTCCCCTTTTCATTCTCTTCTTTTGGAGAACTTGAGAAGGATGCAGTAACCTTACTAAAACGTATTCGACGATTCTCTATGACTCAAGACATTGGGGCACGTGCTGCGGTTCATATTTTTAATAGGATTCGTTTTGCTATTGCTAGAGGTGTGGGGGACCAGTTGGTTTCTCGGCTTCCCACTAATTTTTTGTAAATCCTATGAGTTTTTAATAAAGTGATGATTTATAATAATAATATAGCTAGAGGAGTGGGGGCTCAGATAGTATCACGGCTCCCCACTAATTTTTTGTAAATCCTATGAATTTCTAATAATGTGATGTTTATAATAAATAATAATAATAATAATAATAATAATAATAATAATAATAATAATAATAATAATAATAATAATAATAATAATAATAATAATAATAATAATAATAATAATAATAATAATAATAATAATAATAATAATAATAATAATAATAATAATAATAATAATAATAATAGTTTATTGATTATTTTAAAGTGCAATGTTATAAGCATTATGATTGGAGCTCATCAAAGATTAAGCATCGAGGAGGCCACCTTGGCCACATTTAAAAATTTTAGTTGGTAATGATTGCACCAACAGTTGAAGAACAAGTAATGTGCCCATCATGACGTCCGCTAATGGCACATCTACTTGGTATATCATGATCCGGTTTCTTCACCTTAAAACTTGAACTTTGGATGAACGGTAGGCGGTGACAACTTGGTTAGAGGTTAAGACTATTTGCTTTGTAACTTTTATTTTACACCAATTATTTCCCATTTCTTATCCTACCCTTTAGTCATGAAGTGTGTCTAGGTGATGAAGCGAGCAATCTTTGGTGTCTTGGCCATGGATTTGGTCATGTATCATTGATTTTGTCCACTTTGCCGTGACACGTTAGTAATGACATTTCACCCTTAACCCATGTTGTGTCTACCCATATTGCTTTCAAGAATTGTTTGGTCCTTAACTCTAGTGGTGGAGATTTGTGTAACCGCCAAGCTTATGATAGAATTCATGCTATGACTGTGCTTTGAGTGATCACCCGGAAATTGACAGTTAGACTAGTTGAGAGAATTTGAGTGTTTTGTTCGCATTTCGTGAGGTGTTCGTGTTAGGTCACCATAATATGAACCCAAGTATGTTTGATGTATAAAGAACAAGAGAGAGGAGGAGGGACGGATGAGACTTTCACACACAAGACAATAATGAAAGGTTTAAGCTTAATGAAAGAACCAACACCTCTCTAATGAGAGGTTACATTGTTTATATAGGCAAGGGATCTAGGGCATCCCTTCCCTTGGCCTTATGGGCCTTTGCATAGGCTTATGGGCTTACTACATAAGCCTAGCCATTAATTACATACTTATAAGCCTAATTAAGCAACCTATTACAAGTAAATGACTAACAACTTGATAATACAAGTTACAAGTGATTCCAACAATCTCCCCTTAAGTGTTAGTTATAAAGTAATAGTGGTTGCTTGACGTATTTCTAGCATTCTTCTTTCTTGTGAGTAAGATACTATGATTCTTTTGACTTTATCAGCTTTGACATCGTTGTATTCTTTGTTCATTGTTCTTTTGTGAATGTTGTGATTGTATGTTGTTGTATGCCACTTGTCACTTTCGTTGATTAGGTGTCTCCACGTCTTTCTCCACCATGCTCGCACGTCTTTTGAGTTTGATTTCCAAATGTGATGTAGTTCTCGAGTCTTTAAACTTTGTAGATTCTTTAACTTTGAAGAAGAATCGTTTTGACTTTTGTGTTGCCTTTGAGTATGAGAGAACTTCAAGTGTGATGTTGTTGGTATAAGCATGTGGAGAATGGTACGGTCTTTCCTCCAAGGATTAATCATCAGTACCTGCATGAATATGTTAGTGAAAAACACCAATCGATCATTGTGGACTTTTCTAGAAGAATTGACCACTACGATTGTTTTACTCATGAATGTCTTGATTCCATTCACCTTGGTCGGGCGAATTAGTCGTCCTAATTCCGTTGAGGGACAGTTGGCATTACATTGAAAGTTCAAATAATGACCCACATCTTCAGGACTCGATTCTTGAAAGGAATCTCCTTAGCGGGATTTCCAGCACTTACAAGTTTGAATATCGAGGGTGTTAACAGCATAGTGTGAAAACACATCTCTAATTCTTACAAAGGTTGTTCCTGAACTGGAGGCCCTCAAGTAGGCTAACACGATATACTGAAGTATATCTACAGTTCAGGTGAGTCGCTGAGGTACACCGATGCATCACCTCACGACTGTAGACCGTTTGAGACACACTAAGCGTAACCCACAAGGAGTTACCGAAGCGACCTGCTGTCAGGGCTGTTTGATGTTGACCCTGGCAGGAGTTTCCATTCAATCACTGAGGATCACAAGTGTGAATCCCATCATAAATATTCTCGGCAGATTTCTAAGATCTGCGAAAGACTCTAGAATGTGTCACTTGTGTTCTTATTGTTGAAAAACAAGTGATGAAAGATCAAGTGTTCCTAAGAGATCTTTTGATGAATCTCGTGACTCTAGACTCAATAGTGCGCTTTGGTTTTCCTAAGCGGAGACTAGAGAGAGCGTCTCATTCTTCAATACCAACAATCTCTAAGAGAAAGTCGATAGATTACGTAGGGTTCCCTGTGAGAATGAAACAAGCTCTTTTTGAGAGAACTTGAGTGGCTTAGAAGGTTTAGTGCATTGCGTCACTGAGTCCATGACGACTTTGTCTTCAATAACGGTGTCATCTTGTGACATCTAGTAGCATATGAATTGAACCCAGTGTCTGCCCTAAGTTGAATCATATGGAGGGCTATTTCTTTTAACCTTCTTTTTAACTTTTCTTTTTAATTCTTCAACTCCTTCTTTCTCCATTTCTCATTTTCTCCCTTTTCAATCATACTCAAAGAATTCTAAATACTAACTATTGGTGATGTCCTTGGGTAGATCCCTCCAGCTTTGGCGGATCATTGGACGTTTATTCCTAAACTTAGTCACGTTATAACTCCATGACTATCCTATGTTGCCATAAAACCATTTTCTTGAAAATCTCTCAAAGTGTTTATGAATGAAAACATGTTTTTAACACTTCAAGAGTTTTGTATTTTCAGAATTACTCTCCCTCCACATGTGCTTATGAGTTTTGATAGAAATCTGCACATTGAGGGTAGAGCGCACACTTTTGAATTGATCGACTCAAGATAGACAATTCCCCGCTAGACATGGTTACGTTGTATAGTTAAAGAGATACATTGTCAGCTTTTAGGTGACAACTAGCTCTAATAACTACCTTGAAGATGTGAACAAACCTTGAAAAGGTTTTCAAACCCGTCAAAGTTCATGTCTATCAAGAGTTTCACGAATTGGTACGATCTACTAGGATAAATCTTGGAAGACAAATATTTTTGATTTATGAGATTTTCGAGCTCGTCAATTCAAGATTTAAGTCTTAGCACACTGAGATTCTATTCACAATCCAACATATTTTGATCACACAATTTTTCTCCCCCTCAAAAATGGCATATCAATGTTATTTTTGAAGAAATTTGGATTTAAAATATGACCATTTCGAGTTTTGCGGGAAGATTTCCATAAAGAACGTTGGTTGAACAATATCGTTTGCAAATACTCCCCCTCAACAAGTGATATTAACTTTTGAGGTTTTGGAAAACACGAGAGGGAATACTTGTTTTTTGAGCAAAATTATGAAAATATTGAAAGATTTGATTAATTTTACTCAAAAGTAAGAAGCTTTCGCTCCTTTTATAAGGATTGTGGCACTGAAGCGTACCACAAGGTCCTTTCTAGATAAGTGCGGGTTGTACACTGCTATTTATGCACAAACCATAATGAATATAAATTAATAAATCAAATAATCAAAATCACAATCAAGAATGTTAAGAGTAGCCAATGGTTTACACACGACCAAGAACTTTATCTGGACATTGGTATGTCAGAATAGAAAAGCTCGGTCTTCCTCCCACGTAGCTTTCCAACCTTTTCATCTGGTCCCTGTGAATCAACCTTTCGTCAATCCTAGTAATGAACCGACGAACATCCTTGCGATCCTTTGAATTCCATCTCTTCGGCTGAACCATACCCATCTCAATGTCCTTCACACGATACGCCAATCCATCTCAAACCATCTTCAGCATGGCGTCACAGAACTTGTGAATTTCATCAAACTCCATGAAACACGTATGATGATGTTCACACTTCGGTAGACGATCCCAAACTTTGGTTTATGTAGAAGTGTGTAATGAGGTTCTTGGTAAAGCTCGTTGAAGTGTAGAAGTGGTGCGGTGAGATTAAGTTGTTTTTGGTACGATTCGACTCCGAGTTGTAAGTCTTCAACACATTCCTGAATAACCTTGCTGCGGATGAAAATGAGAAGTGCGATGATGTACTTGAGCTGAATTTCTGTCGAGAATTGACGCATCCTGCGTTGTACCTTTAGGAGATACACGTCTTCAATGTCGTTGAGCGACAAATCCGGAAAGTCAGCTTCGGAGAATTCATACTCTTTTTCATCTTGTCATTTGACTTTGATCTTGGACAAGAAGAAGTAGTCCCACTTGGTTTCCAATATCACCGACATTACATCAACTATTCTTTGGTTATGCTTCACATCTTTGTTTGACTTACTAACTCTGCAGCTCTTGTAGTAAAGCCTTCTTCTCTCCGGCCAATGATGAATTCAAAACTTAGTATCAATGTCATACTCCATAACCTTGTCGACAAACATGTGTGTGGCATCTTCTTCAATGGCGATGTTGGTGGAGAACGATGCAGCTGGAATGTTGAACGTCAGAGATGTAGCATACTTCTTACTGACACTGCTTCCGTGTTAAAAAAATTCTAAATCGTTGTTGAAGAAGAAATGGAATGGTATCCTTTGTTGTTCTGGTTTGCCAATCGTCGGTAGAGGTTTGGTCCAATCTGTGTAGTAAGGTTCATTATCCTTTCTTTTTTAGTCGATGTTTGATTCCGGGTTGAGCCAGTCGATATTGTTGGACATTGCACGGGCAATGTTGTCCAAGTGGTATTCTAGCTCAATTGCACTGAAGGATCTTTCTTTGAGTAGATTGAAGGCATCTTTCTTGATCCTGCGGAGTTCCCGTTTCGTCATCTTCTTGACCTTGAATTCATCTTTTAGAATCTGAACCAGCTCCAGAGTTCGACCATCTACCGGTTCTTGACCTTCTGCTAGTCTTGGTTGTGCCTTAACCATGTTACTGAACCATTCAAACTCCTCTGTGTTGTCGTCATCTAAACAAGAGATGACTAACGGTTTCTTCTTCTTTGGTCTGGAGGATGACTCTGGTCGTGGTAATATTCGGGGCGTTGGTTGACGTCGGGGCTCGGGAATATCATGATCCTCACCACCGGTATATGTGAAATGATCATCGGTTTTCAGTTGTGGTGGTGGCGATTATGTATTCCGTGGTTGTTCTGATGGTGGTGGTTGGGTAGCTTGTTGTGAGGGAGTGTTGGTTGTCTTGGCAGGTGGTGGTGGCAAGGATGATGATGACTCACCGGTATTCTTTTGTCTTTTGGCGTTCAGATCCTCATCCTTGTCGTCATCATCTCTCGGTCTCTTGTCTTGCCCATCAACTTCTTTGCAAGTTGTTTTGAGTTGTCGTTCCAGAAGTAGATCATATAGCTTTACGTCATCTGGAGTGAAGGATGGTGCTCGAGTAGCCATTTTGTTTACCAATTCTGAAATTAGCTCATCTTCAGAGACAACTAGGGGGTTGACCGGTCTTGTTTGCATAACCATCGGTGTTGTAATAATCACCTACTGACCCATTGTCTTAACCATTGGATAGAATTGATTCTTGAACATCTCTCTAGTGACACCAGGAACCGTGTTGAGAATAAAGGTGTGAGTGTAGTTCCTGAGTTGTTCATTAATTTCACCTTGAACGTCCATAGAAAGAAACTCTTAAATCTGTTCTATTTCGCTTTGAAACGTGTCCATCTGTTGATGCAGGATTTACTAACCAGGTTTTAATATTTATAAAGTCTCGTTATACCTATGGTCTACCCTAGTGCACTAACGGGCAGTGCACCAGGTCGTGTGTAGTGTAGTAATCTGTAAAGTCGAGGTCGTCCCAAGAGCTATGTGTGTTGGATTATTACTAAGTCTAGGTGTCACAGATTTATAATGGTTTTGATAAGGAATTAATTAATTAAACTACTAAAGCAGAATAAAGAAAATAAAAGGTAAAGGGTAAATCAATAGAGGAGAGTGGTGCTAACCTAGTTAATCCTCCTAGCTAGTTATGTCTACGTCTACTTACTTCCAATTACTTCAGGTGGGGTCAAAGTCGAGAGGACAACATTTGGCCAATTCGCCCTAACCTATCAGCAAAGATGCCACCACATGAGAAGTCAGGTGCCCCTCATAAGTCATGTTGTTCCTGGTCCCCTAAGCCAAGTCATTAAGTACCGCTACATGCTAGATTTATAATAGTGAGTACCCGAGCGTTAGCAACTTAAACACTCACCCCCTAATTCTTAAGTTCATCCAAACGGTAGGTGATCAGTTGGTCAAATCGCACAAGTAGAAAGGGTCGTCAGTTGGTCATATCTTACCCTTCCCGTATCAGTCCGTTCACCTAGGGTCAGTTGGTCATATCTCCTAGGAAATTGGCCTCTACCGCCATTCAAAACTACCGAACCAAGGGTGGCTACCAATAAACTATGCATGCATACACTTAGAAATAATTGTACGGAAGTAATGTAAACGCAAACAAAACAATTAAGGAATCATAACTAGGCCAGCACCAAGAGGTGCTTAGCCGCTCATATTAATCATACAAACCAATTCAATACAAAGGTACGAAATACATGAATTGAAAGTAAAGAAATATAAAATGCTAATGCTTATCGTAGGGGATTGATTTCTCCCTTGGAGATAGCTCCGTATGCTCCTCTAGACCTGCCTTGATCTTTTTCCCACGTTCTCTGGTTGTTGTGTGTGGAATGGGATGATTAGAAATGCTGGAATTCGTGGGGTATTTATAGGCCAGATCTGGGTTACGGCGTAACTATAACAAGAGTTACGCCGTAACCTCCAATTTCCTCGTATTTTGCACTAGATCTGCTAGTTACGGCGTAACCTAATAAGTGGTTACACCGTAGTCTTCAATAAACTTGGTTACGCCGTAGTTGGAGTAATAGTTACGGCATAAGTATCAGCGGCGTGGAACCTCATTTGACCTAATATAGTTACGTCGTAGCCTTTGGGAAGAGTTACGCCGTAACCTTCTGAGTCACGCAATAGTTACGGCGTAATGTGAGAGATGAGTTACGCCGTAACTTCTTCAAAGTAGCATACTGTGGTAAATCTTTAGATAATTCTCCAATTCCGCGTCTCTTTAGCTCCAATGCTCGTAATTTACCTGAAAGTGGAAAACAATAGAAAACAAGCGTAAATCCATATAAATGATATAAATTACAAGCATTATCGGGGGAAATTGACACCTAATAATCAGGACTATTTGATGTTATCAAATATCCCCCCACTTGAACTCTACTTGCCCTCAAGTAGACCTTATTAGAAAGATTCCTAAAAAGATATCTCCCATAACCTGGAAAATAAAAGTTTACAAATCCCTTATGCTAGAATAAAACAAAGCCGAACACCTCACGAAAGGGGAACAAAACACTCAAATCTCTCAACTATTCTAAGTGTCAATTTCGGGGTGATCACTCAATCGCACAGTCATAGCATGTATTATATCATAAGCTTGGCGGTTACACAAATCTCCACCACTAGAGTTAAGGGCTAAACAATTCTCGAAGGCAATATGGCCAAGACATCAAAGATTGCTCGTTGCATCACCTAGACACGCTTCATGACTAAAAGGTAGGATAATACATGGGATATATAAATGGTGTAAAATAAAAAACAAGCAGGTAGTCTAAATCTATAACCAGGTTATCACCACTTACCATCCGCCCAAAGTTCAAGCTTTGAAGTCAAGAAACTGGATCATGAAGTATAAGGTAGATGTGTCATTAGAGGACGTCATGATGGGCACACTACCTTTTCTCCAATCGTTGGCATAAATATCAACTCCAATCTTCAAATATGACCGAGGTGGCCTCCTCGATACTAAATCTATAAAGCTCATAACATAGTGCTTATAACATCGCACTTTACAATAACATAACAACTATTTTTTTTTCAACATAACAATAAATACTAAACATAATATCCCCCCACTTGAGATGAACAATGGGAATTCGGGGGGTCTTCAATGATCTTCAGGAATGTTGTCGATGAAATCGTGATTTCCGAACCTTTCCACTTGAACCTTGAACTTAGGCAAATGATGACTTCCCAATCATAAATAAAGACTACAGGGTAGGCTAAGGTGTATAGGTGTATCGAAACAATATATTGGGTTAACAAAATGAAAGGAATGGCTCAGAATGGTGTATCTAGGGGTATCTTGCACTAAAGGTGAGTGCAATAAAAGGGTTTCACATTGGGGTCGAGAAGTCAAGGTGACTAATCGATAGACACACAATGGTAGGCTATATGGGTGATAAACCTATAATATTGCCTTCTAAAATTGAAAAGTCCAAATACATCGAGCTAACTCAACATACCTCGTCTACGGTCTCGAAATGATGCAAAGGCCAAGTTCTAAAGTTTACAAGCTACCGGCACACTCATAATTTGGTGGATTTGGGGTAAAATATTGGAAACGGATAAGGCTAATCTCACCATATAATATCAAGGGTTGTATGTGCTCGGCTAAGGTCTAATCTAGTTAGGTTAAGAAAAACATGTCAATATTTTAAAAATGGCATAAATTTTTAAAATAAACTAGAAAAACGAGGGCAAAATAATGTTCAAGAGATAATTCTACTCCCGTCCCCCCACTTGAATTGTACAAAGTCCCATTTGTACTAAGCATTAAATAAAGGTGAAGAGAAAAGTAGAATTAGAGCGAGAACTTCCCTGAAATTTGCTTCAAAAAGAAAGAAGGCCCACGAAAAAGAGACGTGCCTTCGTATAAGCATCATGAACAAACTTCAATCCCTGAAATCACACTACCGACAAGCATAATTCTAAAAAGAAAAAATGAAAAATGAAAAACAAACCTAACTCACTTTCGTAGGAATCACGGTTGCATTTAGCATATGCAACAAGCCTTTTAAACCACTTGGTGTCCCAAGTGGATGAGTGAAGTCTCATGAGGGTTTACAGGGAACACACACCCACAAAGTTCATTTAAAATACTAATACAAGGTTATTGTGTTTTAAAATGAAAAAATTAAAGCAGAGGAAGGTTACGTCGTAACTCTTTTGAGGGAGTTACACCGTAACTGGAAAAACCTGACATAAGCTGCAAAGCGAGTGGTTACGGCGTAACCACAGAGATGGTATTACGCCGTAATTAGTAATTCGTCAAGAATTCTACTGCAAAAAGGTTGGTTACGGCGTAATCACTAAGATGAGTTACGCCGTAACTCTGGTCAGATCAGCCAACTGCAACAGCAATTACTTCCTCGTTTCCTGCAAAAAATGGTTAGAAAACACAAAATCCTACAGAAATGGAAATAATATAAAAGAAAGGGATAATTTGGGTTGTCTCCCGAAAGAGCACTTTTCTTTATTTATGAGTCTTTAAGTTAGAGTCAGAGTCGCGGGGCTTCTATGCGGGCCTTTAGACTTCTCCGACTTCCTCCATGTCTTTCATCAAGTTACGCCTGACCCAACCGACATTTGTGGCAGTGCGGAGATATTTTTTGGTTTCAATCTTTCTAATTTTGCAAAATGTTTCTTCAGGTCCCAAATGGTATCGCGTAAACTCATATTTTTCGGCTATGATTGGTGGGGGTCTCTTAAATGGGATGCCAAGAAGTTTGCATCTTCTTTTCTCGTGTACTTCATCATCTGGGTCAATGAAACCGTCTTCTCCTTGTAACTCGAGGTAATTAAAATCGTCGTCGTCTGAATTGGTATCTTCAAGTTGGTTATCGTTAGGAGAATTTTCTACGAGTATTTGCTTGCATTCTTCTTTTTCTATCTTAGACGAGCCCTTGGTCTCATCTTCTGATTTTTCATTAGGAATTTCATCGTTATGTTGATCTTTACTCATACATCCATTCCAGATTTTCTCTTTAGTTAACGCGTCAATTTTTCCGTATTTGATTCTGACCCAATCATCGAATCCGAGATCATCTGGCCAAGGCAATTCTGTTCTTTCAGAATCATTAGTTGAAGTCCATAGGAACTCGTCTTCCCCAGCTCTCTCAATGCTGCTTCCCCCGTCACATTCATACTCAAAAGGGTTACAGGAAGCCCAAATGTTTCCGTCAGCAGTTTTAATTTGTTTGCACCAATGATTTTGAGTTCCTTCGTCATTGTCATTTTCAGAAGGAATATCCTCGAGGGGCTTAATGGTTTTTCCTCGAAGAATATGTTTTTCATATTTGAGTTCCAGATTTCTAAACAAAACCGAATTAATTATTGTGTCCCCGAATCTCACTGAATACCAATCTCTGAATGATAGATCTCCAAAATCAACGTCATGCCTTCCAGATTCATGTGGGCATATCCAAACTTCGTTCTTCACATTACCTCCTCCGTTGCAATATTCACGAAAAGGGTTTCACGTTGGTCAAGCGTGAGTAATCTCATCTTCCGTGATGAGTAAGGGTTTGTAGTAATGCTTGATAGGTGGTCCTTCCACTTCGTTAATCGAGAATTTGGCTAACCTTTCTTCGTTGTTAAGTGCAATCCACATGTATCTGTTATCATATACCCTCTCTTTATCAACTCCTCCATCGCAGGTTTTCTGAGGATCACACGAGGCCCATAAGCTGTAGCATTCCCCATCGTCAATTGCAATAGCCTTACACTAATGATTTATCCTTTTAGGGTTTCCGACCTTGGTACCCGTGTCTTTGCTTAAATTATGGTTACGCAGTAATTCTGAGATGTGATTACGGCGTAACACACTCTCTCCATCAGTATCAGACTCATCAGAGGACTTGTCGTTATCAGAAAATACAGCCTTACATATAGTAGATTTGTTCTTTTGTTCCTCATTTCTTCTTTGTACCTCGTCACCAAGCTTTCCAATTAACCTTTCCAAGTTTTTTAGTGATATGTCATTGGAAGAAAGGCTCTTGTTTGTATTATCTTAGAAATTTTTCAGCCATTTCTCTTGCTCTTTTTGCCTCTTGGTAGTATCCACAAGGTACTTGTTAATAATTTCCTCAAGGTTAGCTCTTCTTTCATTATGCTCATAATACAGTGGGGGTCCTCCACGATACCCATTACGATTATCCCCGTAGAAAGGCCTATTCCCTCCATACTTAGCTTCTTCGATCGTATCTTCCTTGTCAATTTTAGGACAATTCTTAGTTAGATGTCCCCCACCACAGTTTTCGTAGCCGACTTGGATGGCATGAACAGTTTCTCTGATTTTTAGCATACCTCGACCGAGATTCTCAAGCTTGTTGGTTATTGCTGCAATTCCATCGAAACTTCCGCCTTGGTTTCTTCTACTTCCTCCGTCGTGCCATTTTTGAGAGTGATCAGCCATTTTTTGAATGGCTTCAATAGCAAGAGTAGGAGTCATGTTCGGGATGGGTCCTTGATAGTCCAGCATCTGCCTTGTAGTTACGTTGATTCCTTTGTAGAAAATGTTGACCTTTTGTTGGTTGTTCAGATCATTTGTAGGACATTTGTAAAGGAGATCGTTGTATCTATCCCAGGCTTGATACAACGTTTCGTCGTCTTCTTGTTTGAAATTATGGATCTCCAAAAGCTGGTTAGAAATCTTCGATGGCGGACAATATCTCTGAATAAAGTGCTTCTTAAGTAGAGCCCAAGTATTAATTGCCCAGGCGGGCAATCTTTCGATCCATCTTCTAGCAGCTCCAGTAAGAGTCATTGGGAATACCCTTAGCATAACAGCATCATGAGACACGCCCGAAATGTTGAAAAGTGTTAGGATTTAGTAAATCCAGTTATTAAAGTGTCGGTCACCTCAAGTATATGTAATCGTTAGAAAGCTCGTAGTCGTAGTAATTTAAAGTTAAATAGTATTTAGTTAAATAACACCGTGGAGGACGGACGGGTCTTTACCCACTGTATGCCTGATCCACAGCCCGTAGGTGGCATTTTATGTAAGACTATAAATACTCTCTACCTCCCAAGGTAGAGAGTTGGAGCTCATAATAATACTTTCATTTTCTCTCACTAAGTTCCCAAACCTCAAACTAATTCTCTCTCTAAAACCTTATTGTATACGCCCCATTTGATCATGATTTGATGTGTTTGTGAAATCCAATATGTTACAAATGGTATCAGAGCATGAGGTTTGAAGATTTAAGATAAAGCATGGCTCTGTTCTTTCTTTCAAAAATGGGTTACTGCCTGAAATGACAATAAACTATAGTTTCACTTTCTCCCAAAAATATATTTTCTAAAGACATGTCTATTGGTATAGATAACATCTGCGGTCTTAGAAATGTCATTCAATAATGGCACGGGACCATAGATGAAGTTCGAGCAGGAGGTATAAATATTCTTTTCCAAAACATGTCTAAAAAATATGGCTTACAGTTATTCCAGACTGTAACCCGCGCTTCAAAAAATGGCTTGCAGTTACTTCTGACTGTAACCCGTACTTAAACCATGGTTTTCTATCATTTCTGATAGCAACCCGTTTTTCAAGAAAGGAAAGTGCTACGCTAAACCAATTTACAAATATTTCGTGCACTTATCCTAAATCTAATTGAGGAAAGTATGTCGAAGGACTGTTGTTCCCACACAAATATTTTTCCGTCTAAAGTTCTTTAGAAAAATATTTGTTGTATTAAAAAATGGTGGAAAATGAGTTGCTTAAAAATCAATCAGTTTCAGAGTTCTTGTAAAATTGAAAACTCAATCAATGACTTCCGCGCTTTTAATCTTTTCATAAAATGAGTCATTGATTGAGGGGGAGAATGTTTTTCAAATTTATATCATCTATTAGACTTATCTAATTATCCTAAATGCTTAACTGAAAAATGATGTTAACCTACGTTGAAGGACTAGGTGCCTAGGATATGATTGTTAGGATTAGATGATTAGAGTTTGATAAACACATTAATCCCATGCCTTTGTATGATTTGATTGATATATTGAATTGAATTTTATTAGTCGATTGCTGTTTGGGTGATGTCGACCACCATATATCTGTTTGTGTCCACTAACGTATGCAGGTATATTGGTATATAAGAATGTTCCCGATTCGGATCCCACAATTGAAGATGATTGGATGCCGAATGGAAAGGGTAACTATCTCTTAGGTTGACAAATGAAGAAACGGAGCTTAAATTTGACTTCTATGGAGAGTTGGCATGAAAAAATGCAAACCTACAGCAACAACAACAAAAGCAGCACAACCACCTAACGTATCTTTGTGCACGATACCATTTTTAAACAATTTTGAAAAATATTGTCTTGAGAATGGAAAAATATTGTTTTGAAAATAAATCGGATTCAAAATTCTGAAATTCACCGGACTTCATTTTATCAAAACCTAAGTCACTCAATCATCGACTACGGTCATCGATTGAGGGGGAGAGTGATTTAAATTAAAATATTTTCAAATGATATTTCTTCATAAAAGTCCGTTTGTACAAAATATGTGGTGATCTAAAGATTTAATGTTATGTCAAGGTATGATTTTCTTTAAAACTCAAAGATCTTTCAAAATGAAATTTTTTCTGTTCTTGTTTGATTGTGAAATTGTTTTATTTTACTTAAAGGTCTCTTAAAACAATCATACCTGACACTAACAATCTTTAATGTCTTAAAATGGTCCTTATCTGTCATTTTTCAAAATCAAATCTAGCCACGTCTTTCCCTAAAATTTTCCAAATGATTTAAATCAATCGGGATCCAAAATCTCAATTGGTTTGAAATTTTTGATCGGGGGAGAGATCGTGATTTAAATCTCAAACCAGAAGAGCTTTTAAATCAGGCACATTTTCTCCCATGTTTTCTAAACCATATTAAATCACTTGGGATCCAAAATCTCAAAGGGTTTGATATTTTTGATCGGGGGAGAATTTGTGATTTAATAATGAAATTTGATAAATGGTGATCATTTTGATTCAAATGTGCATACTGCTCTCCCATATGTGCAAAACGCTTTCGAATCTCGAAGCATATATTGAGGGGGAGCATTTCAAAAAGAAAATAAACTTTCAAGGTACATAGATTTATATGTTTCTACATAAAGTACCTTGATTGATTTTCTAAATGGTTTCTTAATGGCTATTGTGGTCGTGGATGTACTTTAAAAGAACTCTTTCCTCTATGTGATAAAATGATTTCAAATATCCTATGCACATATTGAGGGGGAGAATTTACCAAAGAAATTCAAATGGCTTTTTCTACGGAAATTGTGATCATGAATACATTTCAAAGAACTCTTGCCTCCATGTGCTAAACAATTTCAAAATCATAAGCACATGTTAAGGGGGAGCATTTCTAAATGATCAAAAACTATTAAGGTACAAAATGTTTTGATCATATATCACAAGTACCTTGATTGATTTTTCAAATGATTTTTCAATTGGTCTCATGAAGGAAAGAACAATACCAAAAGACCGACCAATTTACTTTATGCATGGTGTTATAAGGATGGTTAGGTTAGGTATTCTTTCCCACGATCCCGCCAGGGCAGAAGGGATCTACCCAGGGACAATCTACTAGATAGTATAGAGTCCTTAGGTATGATGAAAAAAGGAGAAAAATGAGAAATGGGAAGAGTGCGGACTGAGATAAAGCTAGAACTGGAATAAACCCAACAAGGTTCTAGTAATGAAGTTTCGGTAAGCACTGAAGGGGTTGAAGAATGAAAAAGAAATGAATGAGGAAAGGGTGAAAAGAAATAGCCCTCCAATAATTCAACCTTAGGGCAGAAACCGGGTTCAATTCATATGCTACTGGTTTTTACTAAGGTAATGCCGGTATTGAAGACAAGACGTCATGGACCCAGTGACGCATTGAACTAAACTTCCCAAGCTACTCAAGTTCCTCTTAAAAGGGCTTGTTTCATTCTCACGGGGAACCTACATTATCTATCGAATTTCTCTTAGAGATTGTTGATATTGAAGAAGGAGACCCTCTCCCTAGTCTCCGATATAGGAAACCAAATGTGCACTATTGAGTCTAAAGCCATGAGATCATTTATAAATCTCAGTAGGACACATCGTCCTTAAAGACTCACAGTTTCACACAATGTGGAATGTGAGAATATATTTTGAGAGTCCTACGCATTATCCTTGTGGTATTGCCAAGACTTGTTGTGTCATCTGGACTTTATCAATGGAGCGATTCAAAATTGAATTTTTCCTTGTCCAGAAAAATGGATTGACGAATTCCTTTGAAAAACCAGTCGGTGTGCTCAAAAATTCTTTTCTTTAGCACGTCGACTGTGTATTATGTTTTCAAAATCAAAAAGGATATTTATGATTGATAATTGATTTTCCATAAAACCTTTGTTGTATTGCAAAAACCTTTATATTTAATACACGATTGTTTTCAAATCATTTTCATCAATCAGTGAATCTCAATTCGCTGGTTCACTCATTCCGTGTTGTCTTCTTTGAGACGTTCCGGTTTGAGAACGGCTAGAGCAGCTGCGAACGCCTGTCAAGGAAATTCTTCGGAATTATACCTGATCACAGGCAGTACTTGTACTGATCAACGACACTTTCGTGCGTTTTATTGCTAACTGTTGTATGCAGGTACACCCGACGTTTGCAGCTGATCAGAATGGAGAGAAGTTTTCCATGATCGTGTCATTGAGCTTGAAAACAAAAACTCAGAACTAAATGAGAAAATTGATCAGGATGATCACGATAATTTGGTAAAACATCTTTCTAAACTAGAAGTTGAACATTTTGAATTGCAACTAAAATATCACATCTTAAAGAAAATGTCAAAACCTCAAACATCAAGACATCCTCAAATGTTCTAGAGTTTGATGCAGTTTTTCAGATAAACAAACGTGATGAACAGATTCAAGCTCATTGTAACACGATCAGAAAGTTGAAAGCCCAAATTTCACAATTAAAGGCTGAAAAGAACAATGTGACTGACTCCCAAATGACTCCTCCTTTAGATTATCAGTGTTCTCAAACTTTTCATCTTCAAAACTTGGTTAATGTTTTACAAAAAGAAAATGAGAGTTTTCTAGAAGAAAATGAAAAAGTTAAACGACACTCTAAAGAGTTATATGATTCAATGAAAGTCACTCGTGACAAGAACAACGAAAAAAATAACGTCTTTACAAAAGGAAATTGAAAATCTGAGGAGTCAGGAAAAAGGGAAAATGCCACTTGTCTTTAATGAGAATGTTGCATCAAAGTCATCTGCAGACTGCAAATATATTGTGACTGTTAAATACATTCCTCCTCATCTTAGAAATAACTAACTTGTGTTTCATAACTATCTCGCTCACCTTAAGGATAGTCTAGAATATCTCCGTGAGATTGTAGAAGAGGATTTCAAAAATAAGCCACTTGATAGAGAAATTAGGTTTGCTTGCATTCAGGCCAAACGATCTCAAGAGCTGCTAGAATGTTTAAAAGCAACATGTCCTAAATCCTTAGGTGCGAAAGATAAAGCTGTGATGCCCTGTTCTATGCCTAGTGCCAAGTATGTAACCCATTCTATGCCCAGTATTAAGAAAGTGAACTCTAAAGTGCCTTCAAGTAGTTTAGATCCCTGCACGTCTAGTTCAGGAATGCAAAAAGTAGACCAACCAACTAATGTTCCCATAATTCCCTCTACAGGAGTAATCAGTGACATAAAATCTAGCGGGTCAAAGCCTCCAGGCAATACCAAGCAAGATAGGACCTCGAAAGCAAAGAATGTGCATTGGAAGAGAGTAGAAGACCACCCTAGGAACAATAAGTTTGAGTTGAATAAAACGAATCGTGTTGATTCTAGTATTAGCTATAAGCGTACTGTAATTAATTCGAATTCTGCTACTATCTGCAAACCATGTAATGATGACTGCTTGATTTCTGTTACTAATCATGAATGTGGTTTGAATGAGTTAATTAATGCTGTCAAATGCCCAGTTAAAACTGTTAATGTTAAAAATCAAGCTAAGAAGGCTAAAAGGCAATGGCGAAAGAAAGTTAGAAAACAGTGGAAACCCACAGGAAGAAAATTTAGTAATATAGGATATCAATGGATACCTACTGGCCATAAGTTGAACCTTAATGAGTCTTGCCCTAAATTTGCTAAGTCAATGCCCATTAGAAAATGGATGCCCACTGGTAGAACTATTCCTTTAAGAAGTGAACATACTTTGAATAGGGTAAATACGGACACTAGCACTGCATCTATTCCTGATGATTCCATTGTTTCTTCTTCCGATGTGGGTGTTCCAATCACTGTTACTAACCAAATGGAACCCATTCTTCCATGGGGATCCCAATTATCCAGTTATCCATTCTTGTCTGTGTTCAACTGCAGATCATTTAAATCGTTCTGTGGTACCTGGACTCAGGCTTTTCCAAGCATATGACTGGAGATCGCTCGCGGCTCATGAACTTCGTGAGTAAATTCATCGTAACTGATAGATTCGGGAACGACCATTTTGGAGCAATTATGGGTTATGGAGACTATGTTGTTGGCAAAAGTGTAATCTCCAGGGTATATTATGTTGAAGGTCTTGGTCATAACTTGTTTTCTGTTGGTCAATTCTTTGATTCCGATCTATAAGTGGCATTTAGAAAACATACTTGTTTCGTTAGAGAACTTGATGGTGTGGAACTGTTAAGAGGAACTCGTGGTTCAAATCTATACACCATCTCTATCGAAGACATGATGAAGTCTTCTCCAATCTGCTTGTTGTCAAAGGCTTCAAAAACAAAATCATGGTTATGGCATCGTCGTCTCAATCACTTGAACTTCGGCACCATTAATAATCTTTCCAGAAATGATCTTGTAAGAGGTTACCCAGATTAAAATATGAAAAAGATTGTCTTTGTTCAGCATGCCAATTGGGAAAAAGCAAGAAATATGCCCACAAACCCAAACCCACAAACTCAATAATGGAAGTTCTGCATACCCTTAATATGGACTTGTGCGGACCAATGAGAGTGCAAACGATTAATGGGAAGAAATATATTTTAGTCATTGTTGATGACTACTCTCGATTTACTTGGGTAAAGTTTTTGAGGACAAAGGATGAAACTCCAGATGTCATAACCAAACTTATCAAGCAACTTCAGGTTCGACTTAACAATACGGTTAGAATTGTTCGAACAGACAATGGCACAAAGTTCGTTAACAAAGACTTAGTTCAATTTTATGAAAGTGTTGGAATCAATCATCAAAGAAGTGTTCCACGAACTCCTCAACAGAACGGTGTAGTTGAAAGACGAAATCGAACTCTTTTGGAAGCCGCAAGAACAATGCTAATTTATACAAAGGTTCCAATGTTTCTCTGGGCTGAAGCCATTGCCACTGCTTGCTACACCCAAAATCGTTCCCTCATACACACATCTCATGGAAAAACTCTATACGAACTTTTCCATAACCGAAAACATAATCTCTCCTACCTTTGTGTGTTTGGTGCTTTGTGCTATCCAATGAATGACGATCAAGATCTAGGTAAATTAAGAGCTAAGGCGGACATTGGAGTTTTTGTAGGTTATGCATGAAACAAGAAGGGTTACCTTATATACAACAAAAGAACTCGAGATATCATGGAAACTATTCACGTCACGTTCGATGAGCTGTCCGGGCAAATGGCTCCAGGACAATCCAATTCTGGACCCGCATCTCAACCTTCATCAAGTAGTCCCATCAGTTCTACTCTTGTACTAAATCCCTCACCAACAACTCCTTATGTACCTCCCTCATAAGATGATTTGAAGAAATTGTTTGATCCAATGTTTCATGAACACTATGAGCCAACTGCTAATGATATGTCAATTCCATCAACAGAGGCTGCTCCTATCCCTGTCAATGAAGTTAACCCTTCAGTTTCAATGTCATTAAGTCATGAAGCGCCTGCTGCTGATCATTCTGTCTCATCAACAAATCATCAATCATCGAGTGTATATCATGGAATTGTTTCTAGCACCAATGATGGAGATAATCCCTTTGCTACTCCTGAAGATGCCCCCTTTGAAAACATATTTGCTCCTGACTCATCATCAGAACCATCTTCATCAGGAGAAAACGACTCTGCTACATCAGTTCCTCAACAACAATCACTAGAACACCTTAGAAAATGGAAACATGATCATCCATTGGACAACATCATTGGAAACCCCTCTCGTCCAGTATCCACTTGGAAACAACTTGCAACTGATGCCTTATGGTGCTTCTTCAACTCCTTACTCTCTAAGGTCGAACCAAAAGATGTTAAAACCGCCATGAATGAAGATAGCTGGTTCAATGCTATGCAAGAAGAAATTCATGAGTTTGATCGACTAGATGTATGGGAATTGGTACCTGCTCTTGACTGTGCTATGATCATTGCTCTAAAGTGGATCTTCAAAGTAAAACTTGATGAGCATGGTGATGTATTAAAGAGCAAGGCTCGATTGGTTGCAAAAGGGTACCGTCAAGAGGAAGGTATTGACTTTGAAGAATCATTTGCTCTAGTTGCACGCATCGAGGCAATCAGAATCTTCCTGGCTAATGTTGCAAGTAAGAATATGATGGTCTATCAGATGGATGTAAAGACGGCTTTTCTTAACGGAGATCTTAAAGAAGTCGTATACGTCAGCCAACCGGAAGGTTTTGTGAATCCAGAGCATCCTACTCATGTCTATCACTTGAAGAAGGCTCTTTACGGTTTGAAGCAAGCTCTAAGGGCATGGTATGATACGCTATCAAAGTTTCTTCTATCTACTGGATTCAGCAAAGGAGCAGTTGATCCGACATTGTTCACCAGAAAGTCAGGCAAACATTTAATTCACGTTCAAATATATGTTGATGATATTATTTTTGCCTCGACTGACCCCAATGAATGTGACCGTTTTTCTAAGGAAATGGGCTCCAAATTTCAAATGTCAATGATGGGACAAATGTCATTTTTCTTGGGATTACAAATTTCACAAAGTCCTGGAGGCATTTTTATAAATCAATCTAAATATGCAAATGAAATTTTAAAGAATTTTGGATTTGATTCATGTGACCCTGTTGACACTCCCATGATTGAGCATAGTAAACTGGATGAGGACCACTCAGGGATCATGGTAGATCAAACGAAATATCATAGTATGATTGGATCCCAGATGTATCTCACAGCCAGTAGACCATATATTCTGTTCACTGTTTGCATGTGTGCTAGATACCAGGCTAAGCCTACGAAAAAGCACCTTGAAGCGGTTCAACGGGTCTTTCGGTATCTCCAAGGAACCATCAATATGGGACTCTGGTACCCGAAGGACACCGGTATGTCACTAACAGCCTATGCAGATGCTGATCATGCAGGATGTCAAGATACTCGTCGAAGTACGTCTGGTGGTGCTCAGTTTTTAGGTGATAAGCTTCTGAGCTGGTCTTCTAATAAACAAATGAGTACTTCTATATCCTCTATAGAGGCTGAATACATAGCCATGTCATCCTGTTGTGCTCAAATCCTATGGATGAGATCCCAATTATTTGACTATGGCTTTGAATTCAACAAAATCCCTCTGTACTGTGATAACAAAAGTGTCATTGCTCTCTCATGCAACAACGTACAACACTCAAGAGCAAAGCACATCGACATTCGACATCATTTCATCAGGGAGCAATTGGAAAATGGTGTGGTGGAACTATATTTTGTGAGGACTGAATACCAGTTAGCAGACATTTTCACCAAAGCTCTTCCAAGAGAATGGTTTGAGTTTATCCTCCCACGACTTGGTCTAAAGAGTCTACCACCAGAAACACTTAAACGTCTTCAAGAGGAAGAAGATGAGTAAAAGGTTTTTCTTCATCCATCTCTTGTAAATATTTATTCAAAAACAAAATACAAAATTACAAAACCAAAAAAAAGCAAATAGAAAATTATAAAACTTTCAAAAATCCATAAAATTTTGAAAAACTCGAAAATTTCAAAAAATATTGTCTTTTTGCCATGTTGTTCCTGATTCAATAATATCTACGGTCTTTGTGCTGTCATTCAAAGACTGACACGGGTCTTTAGATGTTGTTCGATTTTTTTTTTGAGAGAATGTAAAACAAAGGGTTATAGTCATTTCAGTCTATAACCCGTTTTTAAAGAAAGAACAGAGCCAAGTGCAAATGATCTGTCAATTCCATCAACAGAGGTTGTTCCTATCCCTGTCAACGAAGTTAACCCTTCAGTTTCTATGTCATTAAGTCAAGAAGCGCCTGCTGCTGATCACTTTGTCTCATCAACAAATCATCAATCATCGAGTGTACATCATGGAATTGTGTCTGGCACCCATGATGGAGATAATCCCTTTGCTACTCCTGAAGATGCCCCATTTGAGAACATATTTGCCCCTGAATCATCATCAAAACCATCTTCATCAGGAGAAATTGACTCTGCTACTTCAGTTCCTTAACAACAACCACACGAACACCTTAGAAAATGGACACATGATCATCCATTGGACAATATCATTGGAAACCCCTCTCGTCCAGTATCCACTCGGAAACAACTTGCAACCGATGCCTTATGGTGCTTCTTCAACTCCGTACTCTCTAAGGTCGAACCAAAAGATGTTAAAACTGCCATGAATGAAGACAGCTGGTTCAATGCCATGCAAGAAGAAATTCATGAGTTTGATCGACCAGATGTATGGTAATTAGTACCTGCTCCAGACTGTGCTATGATCATTGCTCTAAAGTGGATCTTCAAAGTAAAACTTGATGAGCATGGTGATGTAATAAAGAACAAGGCTCGATTGGTTGCAAAAGGATACCGTCAAGAGGAGGGTATTGACTTTGAAGAATAATTTGCTCTAGTTTCTCGTATCGAGGCAATCAGAATCTTCTTGGCTAATGCTGCAAGTAAGAACATGGTAGTCTAACAGATGGATGTAAAGACGGCTTTTCTTAACGGAGATCTTAAAGAAGTAGTATACGTCAGCCAACCTGAAGGCTTTGTGAATCCAGAGCATCCTACTCACGTCTATCATTTGAAGAAGGCTCTTTACGGTTTGAAGCAACCTCCAAGGGCATGGTATGATACGCTATCAAAGTTTATTCTATCTACTGGATACAGCAAAGGAGCAGTTGATCCGACATTGTTCACCAGATAGTCAGGCAAACATTTAATTCACGTTCAAATCTATGTTGATGATATTATTTTTGCCTCGACTGACCCCAATGAATGTGACCGTTTTTAAAATGAAATGGGTTCCAAATTTCAAATGTCTATGATGGGACAAATGTCATTTTTCTTGGGATTACAAATTTCACAAAGTCCCGGAGGCATTTTTATAAATCAATCTAAATATGAAAATGAGATTTTAAAGAAATTTGGATTTGATTCTTGTGACCCTGTTGACACTCCCATGATAGAGCGTACTAAACTGGATGAGGACCACTCAGGGATCATGGTAGACCAAACGAAATATCATAGTATGATTGGATCCCTGATGTACCTCACAACTAGTAGACCAAACATTATGTTCGATGTTTGCATGTGTGCTAGATATCAGGCTAAGCCTACCAAAAAGCACCTTGAAGCGGTTAAACGGGTCTTTCGGTATCTCCAAGGAACCATCAATATGGGACTTTGGTACCCGAAGGACACCGGTATGTCACTAACAGCCTATGCAGATGTTGATCATGCAGGATGTCAAGATACACGTCGAAGTACATCTGGAGGTTCTCAGTTTTTGGGTGATAAGCTTGTGAGCTGGTCTTCAAAGAAACAAATGAGTACTTCTATATCCTCTACAGAGGCTGAATACATAGCCATATCATCTTGTTGTGCTCAAATCCTATGGATGAGATCCCAATTATCTGACTATGGCTTTGAATTCAACAAAATCCCTCTGTACTGTGATAATAAAAGTGCTATTGCTCTCTCATGCAACAACGTTCAACACTCAAGAGCAAAGCACATCGACATTCGACATCATTTCATCAGGGAGCAAGTGTAGAACGGTGTGGTGGAACTCTATTTTGTGAGGACTGAATACCAATTAGCAGACATCTTCACCAAAGCTCTTCCTAGAGAACGTTTTGAGTTTATCCTTCCACGACTTGGTCTAAAGAGTCTACAACTGGAAAAACTCAAACGTCTTCCAGAGGAAGACGAGGAGTAAAGGTTTTTTCTTCATCCATCTCTTGTAAATGTTTTTTCAAAAACAAAATACAAAACCAACAAAAAGCAAATAGAAAAATATAAAATTTTCGAAATCCATAAAAATTAGAAAATCTTAAAAAATTCCAAAAATATTGTTATTTTGTCATGTTTTCCTTATTCGATAATATCTACGGTCTTTGTGCTGTCATTCAAAGAGTGACACGGGTCTTTAGATGGAAGGGGTATTTACAGTTACAGACTACACGACCTCCTGACGGCCTGTGGATCAGGTATACAGTGGGTAAAGACCCGTCCTTCCTCCACGGTGTTACTCTAAACTATTCTACGCTACTGACTAACTAATTAACTACTAAATAACATAAATAACGATATGTCTACGAGCTAACTTATGCTAGATAATATTTGGGGTGACCGATACTTCACTATGGAATTTCTAATTCCTAACAAAAAGGCTAGCGATTTATAGGACATTTTCAACGTGCTCATATGCATCTTCGTCCCTGTTTCCTAAAAAAGGGTTAGCACGAAGCTCCCTCATAAATTGGTCTTTGATTTCGAAACGGACATCCGCTCCAATTGCCGGTCTTACGAGACCCACCCCTTGTTCCGCTCTTGTCAACGCCAAATATTCCTCAAGAGTGAGATCATCGATGTTAACAACTTCCATGGTACCTGAAAACTCAAATTATGATTGTGAGAATAATAGAAAAGTTTAAAACGAAATGGAAGACTCAATATTAATCATAATATAACTCCCCGGCAGCGGCGCCAAAAACTTGATGCAGGATTTAATAACCAGTTTTTAATATTTATAAAGTCTCGTTATACCTATGGTCTACCCTAGTGCACTAACGGGCAGTGTACCCGGTCGTGTGTAGTGTAGTAATCAGTAAAGCCGAGGTCGTCCCAAGAGCTATGTGTGTTGGATTATTACTAAGTCTAGGTATCACAGATTTATAATGGTTTCGATAGGGAATTAATTAATTAAACTACTAAAGCAGAATAAAGCAAATAAAAGGTAAAGGGTAAATCAATAGAGGAGAGTGGTGTTAACCTAGTTAATCCTCCTAGCTAGTTATGTCTACGTCTACTTATTTCCAATTACTTTAGGTGGGGTCAAAGTCGAGAGGACAGCATTTGGTCAATTCGCCCTAACCTATCAGCAAAGATGCCACCATAGGAGAAGTCAGGTGTCCCCTCATAAGTCCTGTTGTTCCTGGTCCCTTAAGCCAAGTCATTAAGTACCGCTACATGCTAGATTTATAATAGTGAGTGCCCGGGCGTTAGCAACTTAAACACTCACCCCCTAATTCTTAAGTTCATCCAAACGGTAGGTGATCAGTTGGTCAAATCGCACTAGGAGAAAGGGTCATCAGTTGGTCATATCTTACCTTTCCCGTCTCAGTCAGCTCACCTAGGGTCAGTTGGTCATATCTCCTAGGCAATTGGCCTCTACCGCCATTCAAAACTACCGAACCAAGGGTGGCTACCAATAAACTATGCATGCATACACTTAGAAATAATTGTACGGAAGTAATGTAAACGCAAACAAAACAATTAAGGAATAATAACTAGGCCAGCACCAAGAGGTGCTTAGCCGCTCATATTAATCATACAAACCAATTCAGTATTCAAAGGTACGAAATACATGAATTGAAAGTAAAGAAAATATAAAATGCTAATGCTTATCGTAGGGGAGTGATTTCTCCCTTGAAGACAGCTCCGTATGCTCCTCTAGACCTGCCTTGAGCTTTTTCCCACGTTCTCTGGTTGTTGTGTGTGGAATGGGATGATTAGATATGCTGGAATTCGTGGGGTATTTATAGGCCAAATCTGGGTTACGGCGTAACTATAACAAGAGTTACGCCGTAACCTCCAATTTCCTCGTATTTTGCACTAGATCTGCTAGTTACGGCGTAACTTAATAAGTGGTTACACCGTAGTCTTCAATAAACTTGGTTACGCCGTAGTTGGAGTAATAGTTACGGCGTAAGTATCAGCGCGTGGAACCTCATTTGACCTAATATAGTTACGTCGTAGCCTTTGGGAAGAGTTACGCCATAACCTTCTGATAAGTTGGTTTTCTGAGTCACGCAATAGTTACGGCATAATGTGAGAGATGAGTTCCGCCGTAACTTCTTCAAAGTAGCATAATGTGATAAATCTTTAGATAATTCTCCAATTCCGCGTCTCTTTAGCTCCAATGCTCGTAATTTACCTGAAAGTGGAAAACAATGGAAAACAAGCGTAAATCCATATAAATAATATAAATTACAAGCATTATCGGGGGAAATTGACACTTAATAATCAGGACTATTTGATTTTATCATCTGTTTCGAAAGATCTATGACCACGTCGGCCAGTGTGTTCATTCATGATTGAAGAAGATTTTGTTTCTTGGTTCGTGAATGATGCATAGCTTTCGGGATCTTTGCTTTGGCACGAGATGCCCACGTATCAGCTTTCTTCTTGACTAAATTCAATGATGATTTCGTTGTTTCTTTGGTTGGTGGTGGTGATGAGTGTGACGATGTTTCTGGTATGGATGTGTCGAGAGGCGTTTCCGAAGATTGTTGAGGTTTATGTGCGGGATTGTCAACTACGTAGTTGTCAGCTTTCTCTTTTAACCTTTGTTCCTCAGCTCTATCTGCTTCTTCTTTGGCCTTGGCCGCTTCCTCTTCGGCCTTCTTTCTTTTCATCTCTTCAGCCACTTCTAGAACATCTTTGTCAGTGACTCTTTCATCTTTATCCTGATCGTCTTCTCCATAATCGATCATCTGCTCATCATCTTGTTGTTACACTTCTGAAGGTTTCTCTTCCTGAATAGCAAGTGTGGTGGTGTCACACGTACCCTTACCGGGTTGATTAACCAGATCAGTAACAGGTATTGTAGTGAGTGGAGCACTACCGCTGGAACCACCTGGCCCTTCGGGTTGATTAACCGAGAAGGAAGCTGCTTCTTTCTCCATTCTTTGCTGCTTGAGAGTTTTATGCAGTTGTTTCTCTTCAGCTTATGCATCATACTTCCAATCTGAGTCTTCTTGTTCTTCTGCCTCAAGAGGTTTCTTCCCTTTGTCAGATTTGTTTTCGTCATCAGAAGGTTCGAAAGCATCAATGTCTTGGTCAAGTTCTTTATAAGTAGGACTTTTAGGCTTGTCCTCTTTCTTCTTCTCGATAGTTGAATCATCAGCACGATCCTCACTATAGACGACAAGCTCATCTGACTCAGTCTCTGAATCATCATCATGTAAAGATGTTTGTCCGATGTTGGTAGGAATTTTCCTCCTGATCTTTCTGCTGGTCTTCTTCTTCTTAGTCTTTGTAGAACTTGTAGAGCTACCAGCATTCTTGGCCCTTGTGTGAACTGCTGGAGTAGTTTTCTCATCCATGAAACCCACGCGACATGCAATCAGTGCTTCCCTGTAAAGTCTGTAAGATGGAAGATCTTTGATTGCGTTAGTCAGCAAGCATACAGGGGGTTCCACTCCTTGTTTGCGAGTGGATGTTGCTTTAAACCTGACTCTGTTGAATGTAGGCTCGTCTAGCATCGTATGCTTGTTAGGGTCATTCAGTCTCTTTGGGATACTTTCATTCTTCCCGAGAAGATAGTAAATTAGTAAGTTTGTGTAGCGGACAAAAGGAACCTTGGAGTCGGGTTTCCTGAGATGCTGCATCATGTCTTCCCAAATGAGGCTTGCATAGTCTATGTGAAGTACATGGACCATTCCCCAGAAGATTTGTAAGTGCATCAGCTTCGGGTGTTCATGACCGCTATCTCTTCCTGAGACTGACTTAGCGATCATCAGATAAAGAGTTCTCCATAGTTGTGGGATGTTCTTGACATCGACTCTGGAGTGTGTAGCAATAACCCCAAATTCTTCTTCATACCCAATGTCGACCAAGAAGTTCATAACCTTTGTCTCAGAAGGAGTCCCTCTGTATTCGGCATGAGAAATGGCTGGTAGCAGAATAATGGTGCAAAGATCATCAACCATGACTGTGACTTCCTGAGTGTCAAGGGTCACTTTTACAGCGTCTTGTCTATCAATCTTCTCCATAGTGTGCCAGAATTAATGGATGTAAAATTCTGATGCTATGGTTGAGTTGGTGAGCATGAGGTTGAAAGGGTGTTGCTTAAGAATGTCCACAGCAACACGGCAAGACGACTCTGAGCAGGTGAAGTTGTGGAAGTCAACTCGTAAGTTATTCTTGCCAATGGTTTTATTGTAGTCAGCCGGGAAAGTGTTTTCCATGGTGAGCTCCGCTGGGGCATTGATGTTTGCTATATTTGTAGCCATTTTGTGATCTGAAAGTTATTAGACAAAGAAACAGACATATGGAAACACATTGTGTTAGTTTTAGTATGATTTATTATCTAATTACTTGTTTGATGATAACATGTTTATGTTTGTTACAAGTCCTAAGTCACATTTGTCCAATTGACTAAAGTTGATGTGAAAAGTTACGTGAACGTGTTAATGTTGAAGTTTTAAAGTCCATTTTTCACTTAGCACACAAAATTTTTACTTTTGTTAGCTTATGCGTAATCTTAGTATATGTGACTTATGCGTAACATATAATTGCCAACTTATGCGTAACAGGCCAAAAATGGTGAACAGTAGGTTATGAGTAACATGGATCCTTATTCGTAAGAAAGGGAGCTTATGCGTAAGAATAAGCTAAAGCGTAAGACCATGCTTATGCGTAACAATTTCTTACGCGTAAGACATGTTCAAATGCTTTAAGCTTACGCGTAGGGATAAGCTAGATGTTACACATAAGGCTTACTCGTAAGAGTAAAGCTTATGCGTAACAACCCTTGTTTACGAATATCTTTCCAAGATATTCATAGTCCACTGTAGACGTTTAAGCGTAACAAGTTACACGTAAACTTTCACTTAGGCGTAAACGTTATTAGTAAACTTTTGGTCTTATGCGTAAGGTTGAACACCTTTTGATTCTTACATTTAAGCAACATGTTAATCACAAACATAGAAACTTGATTACAATTCATACCAATCATCATTTAGAACACAAAATAGTCATAAGAACACATTATCTAAACACAAAAAGACTTAGGCGTAAAATTCCTAAAACCCTAAACCCTCAAATTACGTGTAAGAAATATGTTCATCCAAATCAAACAAGCATGTTTTTGGGTTATCTTTGAGGTCATGTGAGTAATATGCAACAAGTTTTAATAACTTTTATCCACAGAATCAAAAGATTCATGTAGAACGAACCCTAAACCCTAAAACTCAATTTCAGACTAATTAGTTGTTTCTAGGTTAATTAAAGGTTGAAATCATGTTTATAAACACTTTAAAATACTTTCTTGAACACCTAATCACATCAGATATCACAGAATAGAAAAGCCCCAATTGGTACGCATAAACCCTAATATTCAAACTCGTTCAATTGATGATTTTGGGTGAGTTATGATGAGAGAAACATGTTTAATAATCACTAAGAAACATTTTAACACAACTCATTTCAATCCTAATACCCTTAGGCGTAAACCCCTAATTCTTTCTTATGAACGCGTTGAACAAAATCATTTTGGTTAAGTTTGAACCGTTGGATCAACAAGATTTTTGAAACCAATGTTTGTAATAATAATCAAAATAGTTTGGCACTTATAGATTTCAGAAAACACGAACGGATTTGATGAGTGATTCTTACACGTAGATCTTGGTGGTTGAGGGATTTAATGCACAAGGTTGGTGCATTGAATGTGTATTTTGGTGGTTTTTGTTAAAAAATTGATTTTCCAAAGTTTACACTTCTAGTCCCTTAACCTCAAAGAGGTTCCAACCAAGATCCTTTAACTTACACATTGGTTAGACAAAATACATTTTGGCAACAAAACTTGACTATACTCCCCACTTGACTTTTGAAATAGGGAAATTTATAAACATTTGAGTCCGAGGAGGGTATTTTTCATGATAAATAGCTAACACTTTATGAGAAACAACGTATTTTTGGTAACATGCAAGTACAAGGTTTTATGAAACTGAAAAAAAAAAATATTTACTTTCTCCCCTCAACACTTGTTCGGGAAAAATGGTGAAATGTTTGATAGAACACGGTGTTGATGGAAGTTTTGTACTTGCAATGTTTGATTTTCGAATAAAACTTAAATGAAAAATGTTTTTGGATTTTATAAGATTTTATATTTTTGTATTTTGTTTTTGAAATATATTTACAAAAGATTTTGGTGTTTGACTTTTCAAGTGAGTTTTAAAAGGTCATCCAGTTCTTTTGAAGTCAAACACCTCACGCCAATTCGGTGAACCAAGTCAGTAAATCTTGCAGGAGGCAAGGATTTAGTGAGAAGGTCCGCCAATTGATGTTTTGTACCTGCAAAGTATAATTCAACTATACCCTTTTCCATGTGTTCTTTAATGAAATGGTATCGAAAATCGATGTGCTTTGACTTTGAGTGTTGAACGATGTTGCACGATATCGCAATAACACTTCTGTTGTCACAGTACACCAGAATCTTGTCGAATACATAACCATAATCCTTGAGTTGTTTTCTCATCCAAATGACTTGAGCACAACACGCAGACATGGCTATATATTCTGCTTCAGTTGATGACAACGATGTACAATCTTGTTTCTTTGATTGCCATGATACCAATTTATCACCAAGGAATTGTAAACCTCCGGAAGTACTTTTCCGTGAATCTAAGAATCCTGAGTGGTCAGCGTCTGAAAAGCTATTAGTTCAAAACCAGAATCCTTCAGATACTAGATCCCCAAGTTAATGGTTCCCTTTACGTATCAGAGGATTATTTTAGCCTTAGAGAGGTGTTTTAAGTTGGTCTTGACTGATAACGGGAGCAAAGATATACAGCAAATACTATGTCGCGTCTACTGGCTGTTAGATACATGAGAGACCCAATAATACTACGGTATTTGGTAGGATCAAAAAATTTCCCATAAAAATCAGCATCGAGTTTGTTGGTATGTGCCATTGGTGTATTATAGGTATCACAAGTTTGCATTCCATGTTTATTCAATATTTCAAGAGCATATTTGGACTTATTGAGGAAAATACCATGGGGTGATTGATGAACTTGTAGTCCTAAGAAGAGCATAAGTTCACCCATCATTCACAATTAAAATGTGTGCCCCATGATATTGAATAAACAGTGTTGGGTCGACCGATCCTTTGACAAAATTATGAGCAAGGAGAAAGGATCACAACTTATCATACCACGCCCGAGGGGCTTGTTTTAGACCATAGAGAGCCTTGTTCAGTTTGTAGACATGATTAGGGAACTCCGGATCAACGAATCCTTCCGGCTGGCTAACATACACTGTCTCCTTAAGTTGACCATTTAGAAAAGCAGTTTTGACGTCCATTTGGTAGACGGTGATGTTCAAGTAGGTTGCGAATGCCAGAAAAATCCGTATAGCCTCAAGTCTAGCAACCGGAGTGAAGGATTCTTCAAAGTCGAAACCCTCTTCCTGTCTATAACCCTTAGCCACCAGACGTGACTTGTTTCGAATAACCGTACCTTCAGCATCTAACTTATTCTTCCAAATCCATTTTAGCTAATAACGTAGACCCTGGTCGGTCTTTCAACCAATTCCCATACTTCTAAATGTTTAAACTAGTTCAGCTCTTCTTGCATGGATTCAATCCAGATGTCATGAGTCATTGCATCCTTAATGTTTTTGGGTTCGTTTTGACTGACAGTGAGTGCATAAATGCAATGTTCTCCGTCAGTATGAAGGTGTTGTCTAGTTATGAATGGTTGGTTTGGGTTGCCAATAATGTTGACAAGAGGATGGTATTTGGTCCATCGGTGTGAGGAAGGTTGGTGTTGGTATACATTGTGCAGATTAGGTGGATTCAGATGGTTGGTAGAAGATTCAGTGACATCTGGATTTGCCATTTCTTTTGCGAAAGGGTTGAAAAACGCATTTCCACCATAATCCGCAGGTGCAGGTGCACGTACATTTTGGTTAAGAAGATCATCAGTTGGGATAGTGTCATTAGAAGTGGTTTGTTCAACTATTGTTGGAGATTCAATCGGAGGTGCATCATCAACAGTTGTTGCTGTTTCAGATGTATCAGGTATTGGAGTATTATCAGGTTGATCAGCGGAAACAGTTGATACGTCTGGAGCACGTTGATTGAAGTCTTCATTGAACATAGGAGCAAACAATGTTTCCATCTAATGATGAGTGAGTTGAAAGGTTTGATTAGCTGATGATTGAGGGAAGTTGAGACGGTTATGTCTGAGTTCTAAGTTGTTTTGCTCAGAAGCCATTTTTGAGAGCTCATCAAAATTAGCATGAATGGTTTCCATAATTTCCTTTGTACGACGATTCCAGATCCGGTATCCTTTTGAGTTTTCAAAGTATCCAACGAAGACTCCAATATCAGCTTTGGCCTTGAGTTTCCAAAGTCATCACTATCATTATTTGGATAACAGAGAGCACCAAATATATTAAAGTGTTTAATGTTCGGTTTTCTGCGATGGATAAGCTCATAAGGTGCTTTGTTGTGTGATAACATCAAATTATCCTGAATATTAAGTGTCAATTTCCCCTGATAATGCTTGTAATTTATATCATTTATATGGATTTACGCTTGTTTTCCATTTGTTTGCCACTTTCAGGTAAATTACGAGCATTGGAGCTAAAGAGACACGGAATTGGAGAATTATCAAAGATTTATTAGAGTATGCTCACTTTGAAGAAGTTACGGCGTAACTCATCTCTCACATTACGCTGTAACTAAAGTGTGACTCAGAAAGCCAACCCATCAGAAGATCACGGCGTAACTCTCCAAAAGATTACGACGTAACTATATTAGGTCAAATAAGGTTCCACACCGTTGATAACTACGCCGTAACTCTTGTTTGAACTCCGGCGTAACCAAGAAATATTGAAGATACGGCGTAACTACTTATAAGGTTACGCCGTAACCAGCAGATCTAGTGCAAATTATGATGAAATAGAGGATTACGGCGTAACTATTCTATTGGTTACGCCGTAACCCAGATCTGGCCTATAAATACCCCACAATTTCCAGCATTTCAAAGCATCCCATTTTCACACACCACAACCAAAGAACATGGGAAGAAACCAAAGGCAGGTCTAGAGGAGCATACAGAGCTGTCTCCAAGGGAGAAATCACTCCCCTACGATAAGCATTAGCATTTTATCTTTTCTTTACTTTCGATTCATGTATTTCGTAACATTGATTATTGAATTGATTTGTATGGTTAATATGAGCAGCTAAGCACCTCTTGGTGCTAGCCTAGTTATGATTCCTTAATTGTTTTGTTTGCGTTTACATTACTTATGTATAATTATTTCTAAGTGTATGCATGCATAGTTTATTGGTAGCTACCCTTGTTTAGGTAGTTTTGAATGGTGGTAGAGGCTAGTTGCTCAGGAGATATGACCAACTGACCCTAAGTGAGTAGACTGAGATGGGAAGGGTAAGATATGACCAACTAATGACCCTTTCTACTTGTGCGATTTGACCAACTGATCACCTACCGTTTGGATGAACTTAAGAATTAGGAGGTGAGTGTTTAAGTTGTTAACGCCCGGGCACTCACTATTATAAGTCTAGCATGTAGCGGTACTTAATGACTCGGCTTAGGGGACCAGGAACAATTGGACTTATGAGGGGACACATGACTTCTCCAGTGGTGGCATATTTACTGATAGGTTAGGGCGAATTGACCAAATGATGTCCTCTCGACTTTGACCCCACCTGAAGTAATTGGAAGTAATTAGATGTAGACATTACTAGCTAGGATGATTAACTAGGTTAGCACTACTCTCCTCTATTGATTGCACCTTTGCCTTTATTTGCCTTTATCTGCTTTAGTAGTTACTTAATTAGTTGCTTATCGAAATCATATTAAAATCTGTGACACCTAGACTTAGTAATAATCCAACACACATAGCTCTTGGGACGACCTTGGTTTTACAGAATACTACACTACACACGACCGGGTACACTGCCTGTTAGTGCATTAGGGTAGACCATAGGTATAACGAGACAATATAAATATTAAAACCTGGTCAGTAAAACTTGCATCAAGTTTTTTGCGCCGCTGCCAGGGAGTTATAATAGGATTACTTTTAAGTCTTTCATTTTCGTTTTGTTTTAAACTTTTTCTCATGATCACTATTCAAGTTTTCAGGTACCATGGAAGTTGTTAATATTGATGACCTCACTCTTGAGGAATATTTGGCGTTGACAAGAGCAGAACAAGGGTCGGGTCTCGTAAGACCGGTAATTGGAGCTGATGTCCGTTTCGAAATTAAAGACCAATTTATGATTGAGCTTCGCGCTAACCCTTTTTCTGGAAACAGGGACGAGGATGCATATGAGCACGTTGAAAATGTCCTATACATTGCAAGCCTTTTCAACATTTCGGGCGTGTCACATGACGCTGTTATGCTAAGGATATTCCCTATGACTCTTACTGGGGCAGAAGATGGATTGAAAGATTGCCCGCCGGGGCAGTTAATACTTGGGCTCTACTAAAGAAGCACTTCATTCAGAGGTATTGTCCTCCATCAAAGATTTCTAACCAGATCTTGGAAATCCATAATTTCAAGCAAGAAGACGATGAAACGTTGTATCAAGCCTGTGATAGGTACAACGATCTCCTTTAACAATGTCCTATACATGATCTGAACAACCAGCGAAAGGCCAACATCTTCTACAGAGGAATCAACGTAACTACAAGATAGATGCTGGACTATCAAGGACCAATCCCGAACATGACTCCTACTTTAGCCCTTAAAGCCATTCAGAAAGTTGCCAATCACTCTCAAAAATGGCACGATGGGGGAAACAACCAAAGCCTGGAAAGAGGTTCAATAAGTATTGCCACCATTACAAGCAAGTTGGAAAACCTTGGAAGAGATATGAATAAGCTCCAGGAAAACGTACATGCTATTCAGATTAGATGCGATAAAAGTGAAGAATGGGGCCCAACCGGAGATTTTCCTATGAAAAATATAATCGAAAAGGTAATGTATGGAGAAGGAAAACCCTTCCATCAAAGTTATATAGCAAGAAATTCTTCGCTCGAGGAATCAATAAATAAGTATTTGGAAGAAGATGATAAGCGGCAAGCCAACAGGAATGCATTGTTCAAAAAATTCCATGAAACTAGAACCACTCTCCTTGGTCAGCATCAGGATCTGGAGGACAACGGAAAAGAACCAAAGATGGAGGAAAATGAAATTAATCAAGACAATTCATCTGACGATAGTTTCTATAATGCCATATTCTCCAGCAATGGAAAACCCCTCTATACCCCTTTCAGATACGATGAAGAGGAGCTCTCCGGATTGCAAAAACAATCTAAAATCATGTGTAACAAGACAAGCTTCCCAAAGGATGAATTACAGAAGGAAATAAAAGCTGCTATGGAGAATGAAGTAAAATTAAACGCCAGATGCTCTGCAGTCATCCTGAATCAGATCCCTCTCAAGGAAAAAGACCCAGGAAGTTTCATTCTCCCTTGCTCTATTAATAATTTACATTATATCAATGCCTTAGCTGATCTAGGGGCTAGTATTAGTATCATGCTATTTTCCTTGTGTAAAAGATTGAACCTTGGCCCCATCAAACCCCTTTTCATGCCTATAGAAATGGCTGATAGAACGGTTAGCATACCCAGAGGGATAGTTGAGAACGTGCTCATCAAAATCAACAATTTTACTCTTCCTGTCGACTTTGTTATTTTAGACATGGAAGAAGACCTCGACATTCCATTAATTTTGGGAAGACCCCTTCTGGCTACTGCTCATGCTAAGATTAATGTGTTCGAAAAAATCATCACTTTGAAAATAAACGATAGGAAGCTCACACTGAATATGGATGATGTTGGAAAGTGTCACCCAGTCGAAACTGTTTGTGTTATCAAGAAAGTAAAAAACAAAACTATTCCTCCCACCATCGCACACAAGAACTACACTACTGATAATTGTAACATGCATGGAAGGAAAGTCAAGGAACACAACAAAGGAGGAATACAACGGGATGACACCTCAAGAACAATGGAAAATGAGTCTAAAGAAATATGGCACGAAGTTCAGAAATTGGATTACAAGTACTTTCCCAAATTAAAATATCATTGGTGTACGGATATCCCTATTAACCACGATAAGGGATATGATCTATGGGCTTCATGCAACCCTTACTCGGACGTCTGTGACGGGGGACATGACATAGAAAGAGTAAAAAACAACAAGTACTTATGGTCCTCAACCAATGACAAAGAGATAACATTCGAAGCTTGGGTACGAATTAGGTATGGAGAAGGTAGCAATGACGATAAAAGAAAAATATGGACTGATCTTTGTCTCAGTAAACCCTATGAAAATAATCTTGAAACAACAACCACGGATCAAGGGCTCCTTGGTCGAAAGCATTGGTGCGAAATAATAAAGACCATTGATGGGGATTCTTGGGCCTCGTGTGATCCTTACAATGACAACTGTAATGGAGGAAGTAATGCCAATAGAGTAGGAGTTGACGAATTTCTGTGGAATTCAACAACTGACAATAAGCAAATCGAGTTACAATGGTCAGGTGGATTAAGATTTAGCGATTGGGCAAAGATCAAATATGCAAAAGTGGATACATCCACTAAAAATAAAATTGGAAGGACTGCAATGAATGAAGATAATCCTGATGAAGAGACTCCTCAAGATACGGGTAACTCAACAAATGATGACAAGACGGACACGAGAGAAGATTGCAAGTATAGGAATTTGGATAATTCAGTTGAAACCAATGACTACAACATAAAGGGAATCATAGATCACCAGGAGCCACGATATAAAGCAAGGATGACTGACCTAGAAGATGAGGAATATGAGCAAAGCAGGTGCAAGCTCCTTGGGATCCAATATAAAAAACCACCACCAATTTTCGCCGAAAGAATTGAATTCACTAGGTATCATTTGGGGCCGGACGAAAATTTTTGCAAGGTTCGGAAAGTGGGAATCAAAGAATACCTCCACACAGCTACCAATGTCGCTTGGATCAGGAATAACTTAATGAAAGACATAGAGAAAGTTGGTCAAGTCCAAAGGCCCTCATAAAGCCCCAAGGCTCTGAGTTTAACTTAAAGACTCATAAATAAAGAAAAGTGCTCTTTCGGGAGACAACCCGAATTATCCCTTTCTTTTGTTTAATTTTCATTTCTGTAGGGTTTTGTGTTTTTAACCATTTTTGCAGGAAACTTGGAGTAATTGTTGCTGTAGCATACTGATCTGACCTTAGTTACGGCGTAACTCATCTCAGTGGTTACGCCGTAACCAACCCTTTGCAGCAGAATTTCAGATGCATTACCAATTACGGCGTAACACCATCTTAGTGGTTACGCCGTAGCTACACTCTTGCAGCGTATGCCAGGTTTTACCTAGTTACGGCGTAACTCCTTTTAAGAGTTACGACATAACTATCATCTGTTTTACTTCTTTCATTTTTTTTAAAACGCAATAACCTTGTATTAGTTTTTTTTAAATGAACTTTGTGGGTGTGTTCCCTGTAAACCCTCACGAGACTTCAGTCGTCCACTTGGGACACCAAGTGGTTTAAAAGGCTTGTTGCATATGCTAAATGCAACCGTGATTCCTACGAAAGTGAGTTAAGTTTGTTTTTCATTTTTCATTTTTTCTTTTTTAGAATTATGCTTGTCGGTGGTGTGATTTCAGGGATTGAAGTTTGCTCATGGATGCTTATACGAAGGCACGACACTTTTTCGTGGGCCTTCTTTCTTTTTGGAGCAAATTTCATTGAAGTTCTCGCTCTAATTCTACTTTTCTCTTCACCTTTATTTAACGCTTAGTACAAAAAGGACTTTGTACAATTCAAGTGGGGGGACGGGAGTAGAATTATCTCTTGAACTTTATTTTGCCCTCGTTTTTCTAGTTTATTTTGAAAAATTATGCCATTTTTAATGTTGACATGTTTTTCTTAACCTAACTAGATTAGACCTTAGCCGAGAACATACAACCCTTGATATTATATGGTGAGATTAGCCTTATCCGTTTCCAAGAAATATTGAAGATACGGCGTAACTACTTATAAGGTTACGCCGTAACCAGCAGATCTAGTGCAAATTACGATGAAATAGAGGATTACGACATAACTATTCTATTGGTTACGCCGTAACCCAGATCTGGCCTATAAATACCCCACGATTTCCAGCATTTCAAAGCATCCCATTTTCACACACCACAACCAAAGAACATGGGAAAAAGCCAAAGGCAGGTCTAGAGGGGCATACGGAGCTATCTCCAAGGGAGAAATCACTCCCCTACGATAAGCATTAGCATTTTATCTTTTCTTTACTTTCGATTCATGTATTTTGTAACATTGATTATTGAATTGATTTGTATGGTTAATATGAGCGGCTAAGCATCTTTTGGTGCTGGCCTAGTTATGATTCCTTAATTGTTTTGTTTGCATTTACATTACTTCCGTATAATTATTTCTAAGTGTATGCATGCATAGTTTATTGGTAGCTACCCTTGTTTCGGTAGTTTTGAATGGTGGTAGAGGCTACTTGCTTAGGAGATATGACCCACTAACCCTAAGTGAGTAGACTGAGATGGGAAGGGTAAGGTATGACCAACTGACGACCCTTTCTAGTTATTCGATTTGACCAACTGATCACCTACCGTTTGGATGAACATAAGAATTAGGGGGTGAGTGTTTAAGTTGCTAACGACCAGGCACTCACTATTATAAGTCTAGCATGTAGCGGTACTTAATGACTCGGCTTAGGGGACCAGGAATAACTAAACTTATGAGGGGACACCTGACTTCTCCAGTGGTGGCATCTTTGCTGATAGGTTAGGGCGAATTGACCAAATGTTGTCCTCTTGAATTTGACCCCACCTGAAGTAATTAGAAGTAATTAGACGTAGACATTACTAGCTAGGATGATTAACTAGGTTAGCACCACTCTCCTCTATTGATTACACCTTTGCCTTTATTTGCCTTTATCTACTTTAGTAGTTAATTAATTAATTCCTTATCCAAATCATATTAAAATCTGTGACACCTAGACTTATTAATAATCCAACACACATAGCTCTTGGGACGACATCGGTTTTACCGAATACTACACTACACACGACCAGGTACACTGCCCGTTAGTGCATTAGGGTGGACCATAGGTATAACGAGACAATATAAATATTAAAACCTGGTCAGTAAAACCTGCATCATTGTGGCGTTTTTTTATCATAGAACGGTTCTGAGTGTAGCATGTAGTTGAAATGGCTTCAGTCCAAAATTAATCTGGAAGTTTTGCATTTATTAACATCGTTCTTGCAGCTTCCACTAACGTACGGTTTCGTCTTTCGACAACTACATTTTGTTCTGGTGTTCTTGAAATTGATGTCTGATGCTCAATTCCCACTTTCTCATAATATTCCCGAAGAGTTTGGTTTACAAATTCAGTTCCTTTGTCTGTTCTGACTTGTCTAACCATGTTTCGAAGCTGAACTTGAATTTTCATGAGAAAGGTGATGATCATTGGTGGAGCTTGATCTTTAATTCGTAGAAAATAAACCCAAGTCCATCTGGAGTAGTCATCAATGATTACGAGAATGTAGCGTTTGCCATTAATCGTCTTCACACACATCAGGCCACAAAAATCCATGTGAAGAAAATGAAGAACATGCTGAGTGTTGTCTTCAACCTTCGAAGGAAAATGAGCACGAGTACTTTTCCCTTGTTCACAAGCTGAGCATAAGTGGTCTTTTGAATACCTAAACCTTGGAAGACCTTCAACTAGTTTGTGTCGTGCAAGATTAGTTATGGTTTGGAAGTTTAAATGTGAAAGCCTTTTGTGCCACAACCAAGATTTTGTAGATGTTGCTTTAGAGAGTAGATAGATGGGAGATGAAGTGATCATGTCTTGCATTGATGTGCTTACCGTGTGCAAGTTTTAAAAATTTATAAACACGAATTATCCGGTTATTACTATAAACACTTACGAGCAAGTATACTCGTTCGCGATAGCAAAGGTGGGTAATTCGAGATCGTCCCAAGGGATTTTGCTTTTGAAATTGTTTTAAAAGATTGGTAACAAGAAAGCTTTGTCAAGGCTCTCTCCAAAAATGATGGTTTTAGTGAAATTGAATATAAAGAAATATATACTTGTGTGTAGTCTATATGCAATCATAGTAAGTGTTCGTGAAGGCTTGGTGTAAACTCTTGAGGTGATGCACAAATCATAAGCAAATGATTTCCAACCCATGGTTTATGTTTGTAAAATCATTTTAAGAACAATAACATATAGGTAATCCTTTCGGTCCTTATCCTAATGATTATCCTTAAGGAAATCCATTTGTTTGTAGAATGTTCTTATTAAACTCGTTCCTACGAATCTTTCGACCTTTCATGATGAAAATGTTTCTAGTCTTGTTTCAATAAGTAAACATGATGGTTTCAATCACCATATCCCCATACTAGTTTCTCATTTAACTTTTTGGAATAAAACACAAGAGAAATCCTTTCGGTCCTTTTTCTAAAAACATGTTTTACCGACAAATCAAACAAGACTAGTATTTTTCCAACAAACTTATTTAAACAAGATCGTTTATACATGCATCACATATGAGAACACTAGTATGATTTCCTACATCCTTACACACAAGTATATTCAAGAACTACTCCATGATAATTATAACAAAAAATAAGTAATAAGAAAGTAATTCCAATAACTCAAAAGAATAGAAATCCATAACAAGTTTCATAGAATACCTAAACTTCTGGGATTACAAGAACTAGAATTCGTGGATTATAGCAACCACACGCTTCCAATCACCTAGCTTAACCGTATAACTCTGAATGATCAAAACAATGGATGAGAATGAGTCTCTCCAACCTCCTGGACGTTTTACAGTAATAACTAAACTTTTGGGATGAATAAAATGGTTGGTAATAGTTTTGGTGTAAACTATTACACTTTGGGTTGTGTCACACCTAGACTACTAAGTCTAGGTTCATTATATAGCCAAAGAAACATAACTAACTGGCCAAAAACGTTCTCTACAAGTAAATAACAGGAAATGATCGGCCTCCAATGATTATGGGGAGTTAAGGCAATATTAAATGCAAATTTGTGTAACTCCAGTTCATGCAACCGGATCGGTTGCGCCTTTTTCACTTAGCCCAACCGGATCAGTTGCGGGCTCCAACCGAACGGTTGGGCGCCTCTGTCACACCCCCAAATTACCTGTTTTGCAGCGGAATGGAATTCCTGGGGATTGACTGTCATAGCATCACAATCACAGTTATATTGAACGACCTAAAGTGTCGTTTGAAAAGAACATCGTTTGATTTGATAAAACAATCAGAGTTTACAAAGTAGGTCCCAAATGTAAATCAACTTGTGCGGAAATAAGTTTGTTACAATACAAACGATGTTTTAAAGTACGTAAAACCCAAGTGAGACGCGTCGTCATCGCGACTCCATGATGTGTCCAAATGCATGCCATGAAGTGAATGCCTTAGAAACCTGAGATAAAAACATGCTAAAAGTGTCAACACAAAGGTTGAGTGAGTTCATAGAGTTTGAATTGAAATGTATAGCCTTTCAAAATCGTTTGTGCAGCAAAGGCATCGTAAATCCACTCAGTTCCAAGTTCCGCCCATACAAAACTTGCAACCTGTGTGTTCACAACCCATTGCCAAAATGTATATAGCTTATGTTCAAGCCCAAATCGTCAAATGAGTTCACAAGATAGTGCCTAACTTAATGTATCAATAGTTACTTGATATAACAAATATGAGTGTTGATCAAATCGTTCCAAGACCGTTAGTCCATGATTGTACCAAGTACATGAATATACCAAGTCCGTTAGCCCAATGTTATACCAAGACCGTTAGCTCAACATTATCCAAGTCCGTTAGATCAATATTATACCAAGTCCGTTAGCTCAATGAATATACCAAGACCATTAGCTCAATGAATATGATATGGAAGTTCTAAGTGTGGCAAAACTGTTACTACGCATGACTAAGCATTCAGTTCAGTTAAACATGTAGTTTCAAATAATCATGATAGTTATGAAAAATACTTGAGCATGTATCTCCCCCAAAACATTTATGAAAACAAGTAAAAGTAGGGGCTATGGAACTCACTTGGTGGAATGATGCGAAGACAAAAGTGAGTACACCGAGATGTAATGTGATACGTTAATCTTGACCTATTGTGAAGGATATGATACGTCATGAGTTGCAATGTAATGTTATGCATGCACTTCGTATGTTATTTATACCATTTACGGGTTTTGAAAATATTACTCGTCGTCGAAAAATACTCTTTTGACGTCTTGACCCTTCAAAAATGACTTTACATGTTTTTACGTCAAAATGTCATCCTACAATGGTTTTATAATGATTTTTGGTGAAATTTCCACTTTTCGTCGCAAAACAATGTCGTCGGAATTTTCATGAAATTAACAAAAATGGCTTTGGAAAACTAATCGTAAAATGGTGTACGTCGATCGTTAGAGAACGAACTCAACGGTTTTGGAAAGTTTGTATCGATATCTAAAAGTTTCAGTTCAGGAGTTTTCGTCCAAAAGGTCTCTATCATAAAGATATTAAGGGTTAAAGATAGTGATTTTTGCTAATGTTGTGCAGAAAATGAGTTTCGGCCAAGTTTGAACATCCGTAAATAATTTACTATAACTCCGCTTTACAAACGGCTTGTCGTTTTGAAAAATATGGCCGATGAACTTGATTTTACTAGAAGACATTTTGTTCCAAAAAGTTTCACATCATGGTTAAAAACAGCCCTCAATATGGACGTTACAGCTACCGTAACACTTGTATCGTAAATTAATATAGTTTTTCAGAAAATAATAGTTACGGCAAGTTTATGAAAACGTGCATATCTTTGTCGTTTCAAATTCGTTTTCTACGTATAATACGTCCTTAGCTTCGTATCAAAGTAAACTAATATATTTTTGACTAGTCGAAATAATTTGTGAAGCTTAAGGCTCATTTTTGACCCAAACAATGTAAAAACAGCAAGCTGAGTTTTCTGAAAAAAATACGTTTCGTCGTCAAACTTTAAAAATCCATAACTTCTTCGTTATAAGTCCGTTTTTATCCGTTCAAAAAGCCACGGATTCGTTTTAAAGTATATTTTCTAAATATCAAGGCCAAAGTTTCGTACCAACAGTAGGTTTTTCCAGAAATTCGAAACAAGGACAGAACCTTTTTAATACGTATTGAAAATAGTTTTTCTCGGACAAAACCTATTCTAATCCCTTCAAATCAACTCCAAAACTAATCTAATCCTACCATACACCTTCTTAGGGTGTCATGGGTTCCTAATCACCATCAAGACCAAAGAATACCATGGGAATATTTATAGGATGACCAATATGTATATATAACTCCATAAATCATGAAATAAATGGTATAAATCACATATCATGCATATAAGCTCCAAAAATGAAAGGAAACATATGAAAATGAAAAGGAAACATGAAAATGATAAAAACAAGCTTACTAGTGAAAGTGATGAGGTGAAAGTAACAAGGATTAAACTTAAATATCCTTGGTTTTTATTTCAAAACCATATAAAGGATATAACTAGATTGTAAATGACTTGATCTTGCAAAAAAATCTTGATCCCTTTGTTTCTTGAAGGTGTGGCCGGTTTTGGAGAAACCAAAAGGAAGAGAGAAACTCTTTGATAGTGTGTGAAAATTTTTGAGGTTAAATGAATGATTGAATGAAACTAAGATAGTGTACATATCTATACAATTGAAATTTTGTACCACCCTTAAATGCATCCCCCCCCCATGACCGGATTTTGGGGGGATCTTGTCTCTCAATATATATATTTTTTTTTCTTTTTAATAACTTGTGTATAATTGTGTAGGATTTGATAAAATGTATAAGTAAAAAGTGTAGTTAAATGTAACTTTTTGGTACAAGTAAGTTTTTATTAGGTCAAAATAGAATGTAATGAGATGATAAAAATTGTAAAAATACTTTCCTTGTGAAATTTGGGTGATAAAATAATTATCGTACAATTTTTAAGAAAAACGACGTAATAATTTAATTTTAACGATTAAAGTACCAAATAAATTTGAAACACTAGGAAAACTAAAATATAGTTTTTATAAACTAAATGTAAGTTTAAAATACCTCGGGATCATTTTTGAAAGTAACGGATTAAATATTTAAAATAATAACTCACGCGATAAAGATTATTAAATATAAAAATTACGCGTTGAAAGTGAAATGAAATGTCGTGAATGTACTAATGAGATGCACATGATGTCAATGAAATGTAGACTAATCATAGTCCATATGAAATGTACGTGATGTCATGATCATGAATTCGCCGCTAAACCTCCAAGGTTACGCGAATTTGAAACAAGTAAACCAAGTTTACTATAAATGTTGAAATAATGAGACATGAACTGTGTCGAGAAATGACCTGAAAGTACGGGTTGTCACAGCCTCTTGTACCCCCAGTTTTGACTTTTGTTGACTTTTCTTGATTTGCGCCTTTTTCTTTGTTTTCGTTGATGATTTCCAAGACGAAACTTGATCTTAACTTGTTGTAGATACTTAGAAATCTTTGAGCTTCCTAGTCATTGAGTCCAAGAGCTTCCTTACTCGATTTCCTTCCTCGAGAATTCTCCAAACGTGCATGAAAACTTCATTTCTTTATCTTTTGTGATACCTGGCTACATACACATACACAATACGCAACTTTTGCACTTTTGCAATAGTTATGAGTAAATATAGCCTATTATCATACACAAAACCAACAATAACGCTACTAAAAACATGTTCATTTTGAGCGTTATCAAATTCTCCCACACTTAAGTTCTACTCGCCCTCGAGTAGGTCTAACATTTGCAAAAATCGATTTCAATGATCTTGATACCGTGGTTCTGAAAATTTAACAATCATCTCAAAAGAAATAATCATTAATTTTCTTTTAATATGTGAAAAACTTTAAAATGAACCAAACACTTAAGATAACACAACTAGAACACCTCACGAATGATTTTAAGAATTCACTCAACACTCATATATAGGTGGGTATATGTAAATCACTCAATGCCTAGTCATAATTAATGCTTTTTACCATAAGCTTGTACAAGTATCAAAACAAAGAAAAAAAATTCATCAAAGAGGGCTTTTATTCGGGTTATAACGTTAAGGCTTCGGGTTTATAAAAGGTATGGATAAGGCATGAGATAGTTTATGAAATTGGTGTTAAGAAAAATAAAGTCAAGTCTAAACCTCCATGTTGCTAGTCATCATACAAACCACAATCCCAAAAATGATTATATCTTCCTCCTCTTCTCATATCGATCTCCAAACATATATAACTCAATTTAGCTCATTGGCTAATCAATATTCTTCATATAGCTCATTGGCTATTACTTTTTTTTCTTTTTTTTTTTTTTTTTTTTTTTTTTTGCAAGTTCCCCCACACTTAGTGTAAGCATACACCACAAAAAATACAAATGAGAAAGACGTCTCCTTCGTTTTTTGTTGGAGAATGGTACACACTATAGAAAAAGTGTAGCTTCTTCATAATCATCAAAAACAATCCAACACTTCAAACAACTAGTAACAAACTAATAGACATGACATGGGTTGGCTAAGGTTTAAGGTGTAAAATCTTTTTGTATTTTTCTGGATTTAAACAAGAATGAAAAGATTGGCTCGAAGGGTGTAACTAAGGGTATCTAGTGCTAAAAATGAGCACTAACAAATGGGTCCATATAAGGTGGTTAACTAACCGATGTGGTTAGCAAAAAACATTAGATGTAAAATAGAAGGCCATTTGGGTTAAATCCTACGATGCCTCTTATCACTTGAACATATTTTTATCACTCGAGAGTGATTTTAACCGTAATGCATAACAAGTACAAGTTCTAGAATCGACACAATCACCGGCACACTCATAGCAAATATAAAACAAGAGATGTGTTTTATACAAAAAGAAACCTCACAATTAAGTGGAAAAAGGCTATAATGCGTGCTAGAAAATGCTATCGAATCTACAATGAATTACTTCCGTAATTCGGTCCAAATCAAAAATTTTCAAAAACCTCATTTTACCATTGAAATACTCAAGTTGTTTTTAATATATATCAATAACGTGTGAAAACAACTAGACAATCAAGGGCGATTTCCTGCTAATTACTTAAATCTAAAAACTAAAATAAAAAAAAAACTAAAAATTTAAAAATCGTATAATTTTTCCTATTTTCTTCCCTCTCTCATACTTAAGTTTTGCATTGTCCTCAATGTAATAAAAATGAACTTCAAAGTAAAGAAAATGGGAAAAGAAATAGTCAAAGAGATACCACGGGATAGAATATGCAATATGCATATTGGGTCATAAGCAAGCATGTGAGTTATCCAACTCCAAATATTTGACCAACAATAAGCTTCCGTCACATCCATCCTGCAAACAAAACTGCAAAATACGCAATACACAAAACAAAACAAGCAAACAATCCAAATGCTACTAAAAATATGAAAAATAAACAACGTTTCTCTGTAGAAATCATAAATATAAGTCAATATAGGAGTGTTAGAACAAACAGAAAGGTCCATAGAAGCCTCTAAGGTCTACTTCAAAAATTCAAAAATTCCCACATCAGAACATGGAACCGGATCGGTTGAGGAGCAATCGGATCGGTTCCACCTGCTTCCTCTATCCAACCGTTCGGTTGTGCTTCGCAACCGGATCGGTTACTCGACCTGCAGAAGGCTTTTCCTTCAAATCCATTTTCCACTAGATTTCTCAAGTCCAGTTCACTCCTAGACTGCATTCTAACATCATCAATGATTCCCACATTCTCAAATTGTTCCTAATTCGTTTCCAAAGCTTCCAATCATCACATATTCATCTTTCTTAGAACTCAACAATCTTAACCTCAATTCATAATTACTTGTTCTAATCAACAATGTGGCATCTAAAATTTATTAAAAACGCATCATCTACCAACTAGGAATTATTAAATCCGAAAATTCAATCATCAAATACTCATTCCATATTGAATCAATCACTACAATTCTTTTTGCAATGCATTCCTATATCAATTACTCACTTAATCTTAAAGAATTACAACTTAATTCGAATTCTATCAAAAACCCCCAAATTAGTGACCTAATTTGTAATTCGAAATTAAACCTTAATTAAGTTAATTGATTGCAGATGCTTACTTGCTTAGGTGCCATGATGATCTTCTACAACTTTTACAATCTTCAAACAACTTCTAATGGTCGAATTTTGCAAAACCCAGCTGGAGGATTAGTGTGTGTGTTTTTTTTGGAAAAAATGAATTTTTGGTATATATACTTGCATGCAACCGGATTAGTCATGGATACAACCGTTTCGGTTCGCATTTTTGCAGAATTTTGTCTTTTTTACGTTACTCGGGCATTTTACCTTCCAAGCAACAATCGTTTACTCAAAAATTCGATTAAAGATGCACACAACATTCATCCAACCATTTGGAATTTCAACAACATCTATCTCAAAAGCTAAATCATCATACTCATAACTTAAACTAAAAACTCAAAATGCATTAATTAAATAACTTCAAAATAATAAGAGCAAATAAAAATGAAATGAAAAACAAGAAATCCTAAATGCATAAAATTAAAAGTTCATGAAAATCAAGCAAACAATTGCTTGTTATTATGGTGTCTTGCTTCTCCTTTATTACTCCTCGAAATACTCATGCCTTAAGATGTCCTCACTTAGAAATTTCCCGGTCAATTCACGGTGTGTTTCGTAAGTTTTGAACTTTGTTACAAATCTTCTCCCATCCGAGCATAGTATATCAAATTTGACGTGCCATTCTCCGTCTCCATCCTCTCTTTTGTAAACACTTGACCCCTCGGGTCCCCATTCCAAATTTTTGAGTTGAACCGGTAGAGAACCTAAGAAATCGGTTAGCTTCTTGTAAACAAGGATGTTTTTGAATGGATTGTATAATGCTTCCACCGCTAGTGCACGTTCCATCTCATCCTCAATATCAAAGTATGGTGGAGCTAGTGGTCCATACATCGGGTTTCCATGGACATCATGTCTAATTTCAAAACAAGTCAAGTCATCGTCTGCTTCCATCAATTCTAAATCTTCCATGAATTCCACAACTGGTCCCCTTGGTTTGGGATAATAGGTTTGTATTGAGATCTCGTCATCAATTGTCATCGTACCCCTACCCATATCTATGATTGCACCACATGTGCGTAGGAACGGTCTTCCTAGTAGAAGAGGTAGACTCTTATCAACCGGAATGTCTAGAACTAGAAAATCAGCCAAGTAGGGTTGATAGCCAATTTGAACTTTTACATTTTTCACCTCCCCCATCGCTTTTGCTTGGGAGTTATCCGCCATGGTAAGTCTTGAGTGATTTAGTTGTGGCTTACTAAGACCCAACATCTTAAATAATGGATAGGGCATAACATTGACGCTTGAACCCGTGTCCGCCAAAGCATACATTGGTGTGGTCCCATTAACCTTAATCGGAAAAACAAAATTTCCCGGGTCTTTCTCCTTACGTGGCATACCCCTAAACAAAATCCTATCTCTATCTTCCTCCGATAGATCTTTATCCTCCAATATTGCTCTTGCTAGCAACACCGCATCTAGTTTCTTGCGGTATAAAACATAATCTTGTAGTACCTCAATTACGGGATTTTTCTCATTGACTTCGACAAATTTTTGTTCAAGGTTTTCCAAGATGGCTTCTTTTTTATCTTGGGTTAAAGGTTTGAAGGTGTTTGGTGTAGTGGGTGGTGAAGGTGTGTAATCATTGTTTTTGTTGGTGGATGTAACATATTGGATTTCACAAACACATCAAACCATGATCAATAAGAGGCGTATACTATAAGGTTTTAGAGTGAGAAAGAGTTAGAGGTTTGGGAACTTAGTGAGAGAAAGTGAAAATCTTATTATGAGCTCCAACCCTCTACCTTGGGAGGTAGAGGGTATTTATAGTTTCTTACATAAACGCCACCTACGGGCTGTGGATCAGGCATACAGTGGGTAAAGACCCGTTCGTCCTCCACGGTGTTACTTAACTAAATTCTTCCTAACAATAAATAACTACGACTACGAGCTTTCTAATGATTACATAGACTTGAGGTGACCGACACTTTAATAACGGGATTTACTAAATCCTGACAATCTCCCCCTAAGGGAGGTCATCTCAAATTACATTGAATACAAAACAGATATTACATTTAGATTGTTCTTGGATTCTTGTTAATGTTCTTTGCTCAGTAGTTCGTAGTCATTGATTCTTCATTTTTACATGTTTGGTTAATCCAATTGGAAGTCTTTAACTGATCCACGTGATAATGAGTTTTGAGCCAGCATTGAGATCATCAGCTAACATAAATCTCTGACTCTTCCATTGTGGTGTTGATAGTATGTGATGTTGTGACATTTGGGCCGACATGCTCACATTCTGGATCATGAAATCTTTTCATCAGAGTAGCGGAAGCTTTAGTTGATTCATGATATTTGCTGCAGTATAGCAGAAGCATGGAGTGAAAATATCAGAGTCGTTGATGCACTTATCATGATTTCTTTAGAAATGAATGTGTTGTGTGAGCATGCGGCTATGGATTGACCTCTCCATTCTGATCAGCTGCAAATGTCGGGCGTACCTGCATAAAACAGTTAGCAATAAAGCGCACGAAGGTGTCTTTGATCACTTTCGTTGAATTGAGGTACACGGCCCACGGTTCTCCGTTTATCATTACAAGTACTGCCTGTGATCAGGTATAATTCCGAAGAATCTCCTTGACAGGGTTTCACATCTGCTCTAGCTGTTCTCAAACCGGAACGCCTCAAAGAAGACAACACGGAGTGAGTGAACCAGCGAATTGAGATTCACTGATTGATGAAAAGAGATTTGAAAAACAATCAAGTACTGCTCAAAATAAACTGTTTTTGCAATACAACGAAGGTTTTAAGGAAAATCAATTATCAATCATAAATATCCTTTTGATTTTAGAAAACATAATACACGGTCGACGTGCTAAAGAAAATAATTTTGAGCACACCGACTGGTTTTTCAAAGGTATCCGTCAATCCATTTTCCTGGACAAGGAACAATTCAATATTGAATCGCTCCATTGATGAAGTCCAAATGACACAACAAGTCTTGGCAATACCACAAGGATAATGCGTAGGACTCTCAAAATATATTGTGTGAAACAGTAAGTCTTGAAGAAAATGTGTCCTAATGAGATTTATTTGATTATCTCGTGGCTCAAGACTCAATTGTGCACATTTGGTTCCTATGCCGGAGACTAGGGAGAGGATCTCCTTCTTCAATATCAACAATCTCTAAGAGAAAGTCGATAGATTATGTAGGTTCCCCGTGAGAATGAAACAAGTCCCTTTTAAGAGAAACTTGAGTAGCTTGGGAAGTTTAGTGCAGTGCATCACTGGGTCCATGACGTCTTGTCTTCAATACCAGTGTTACCTTGGTAACCACCATTAGCATATGTATTGAACCCGGTTTCTGCCCTAAGGTTTAATAATTGTAGGGCTATTTATTTTCACCCTTTTCTCATTTAATTCTTTTTCATTCTTCAACCTCTTCAGTGCTTACCGAGACTTCATAACTAGAACCTTGTTGGGTTTATTCCAGTTCTAGCTCTATCTCAGTCCGCACTCTTCCCATACCTCACTTTTCTCCTTTTTCATCATACCTAAGGACTCTACACTATCTAGTGAATTGTCCCTGGGTAGATCCCTCCGGCTCTGGCGGGATTGTGGGAACGAATACCTAACCTAACCATCCTTATATCACCATACATAAAGTAAATTTGGTCGGTCTATTTGGTGTTGTTCATCTGCCATTGGAACCAATTGAAAACTATTTGAAAATCAATCCAGATACTTGTGATATATTATCAAAGCATTTTGTACCTGAATTGTTTTTGATATTTTTTAGAGAAAGAGCTCCCCCTCAACATGTGCATCATGTATTTGAAATCATTTTGGCACACAGAGGCAAGAGGAAGGATTCACTTCTTTGATTACCATTTTCTAAAAGATATCAACATCACTTTCCTGATCAAAATTAGCATTTTTCATACTTTGTTAAAGGTATTTATGGAAAGGATATGGTCTTCAAAAATAATTGCTCCCCCTCAATATGAGCATAGAGATTTGAAAGTGTTTTGCACATATTAGAGAAAATCTGCACATTGAAACAAATCAATCACATTTAAATCCTTTTTGGTTTGAAATAGATGCTCCCCCTCAACATGTGCATGGAAAAATTGAAATCGTTTGGCACATGTGGGGAGGAGAGCTTGTAAATCATTATAAAACCATTTATCGAATTATTAGTTTAAATCCAATTTAAATCACAAATTATCCCCTGATCACAATTTTCAAATCATTTGAGATTTGTGATCTTTGGAGATTTAACTTGATTTTGAAAGCTTTTGAGGAGAATTGTGACTTGCTTATGAAAACATTTTACCGATAAGGATCAAATCTGAGACTTTAAACTCCAAAGATTAACCATGCATTCGTATCTTTTGAAAACAATTATATGACAAATAACCTTTTGATGTGATTGAAATCATTCTCCCCCTCAATCAATGACATAAGTTGTTGATTGAGAGATAGAGGTTTTGACAAAAGTTAAGTCCAGATGATTTTCAAAAATTGAGTCCGAGTTACTTTTCAAGGCTGTTAGTTTTCATTAGATAGCTAATAATTGTTTATAGAATCAGAGCATGAGATTTGAAAAAATAAGATAAAGTATGGCTCTGTTCTTTCTTTAAAAACGGGTTATAGACTGAAATGACTATAAGCCTTTGTTTTACATTCTCTCAAAAAAAAAATTTCGAACAACATCTAAAGACCCGTGTCAGTCTTTGAATGACAGCACAAAGACCGTAGATATTATTGAATCAGGAACAACATGGCAAAAAGACAATATTTTTTTGAAATTTTCGAGTTTTTCAAATTTTTATGGATTTTTGAAAGTTTTATAATTTTCTATTTGCTTTTTTTTTGGTTTTGTAATTTTGTATTTTGTTTTTGAATAAATATTTACAAGAGATGGATGAAGAAAAACCTTTTACTCATCTTCTTCCTCTTGAACACGTTTAAGTGTTTCCGGTTGTAGACTCTTTAGACCAAGTCGTGGGAGGATAAACTCAAACCGTTCTCTAGGAAGAGCTTTGGTGAAAATGTCTGCTAACTGGTATTCAGTCCTCACAAAATATAGTTCCACCACACCATTTTCCACTTGCTCCCTGATGAAATGATGTCGAGTGTCGATGTGCTTTGCTCTTGAGTGTTGTACGTTGTTGCATGAGAGAGCAATGGCACTTTTGTTATCACAGTACAGAGGGATTTTGTTGAATTTAAAGCCATAGTCAGATAATTGGGATCTCATCCATAGGATTTGAGCAAAACAGGATGACATGGCTATGTATTCAGCCTCTATAGAGGATATAGAAGTACTCATTTGTTTATTAGAAGACCAGCTCAGAAGCTTATCACCCAAAACCTGAGCACCACCAGACGTACTTCGACGAGTATCTTGACATCCTGTATGATCAGCATCTGCATAGGCTGTTAGTGACATACCGGTGTCCTTCGGGTACCAGAGTCCCATATTGATGGTTCCTTGGAGATACCGAAAGACCCGTTGAACCGCTTCAAGGTGCTTTTTGGTAGGCTTAGCCTGGTATCTAGCACACATGCAAACAGTGAACAGAATATATGGTCTACTGGCTGTGAGATACATCTGGGATCCAATCATACTACGATATTTTGTTTGATCTACCATGATCCCTGAGTGGTCCTCATCCAGTTTACTATGCTCAATCATGGGAGTGTCAACAGGGTCACATGAATCAAATCCAAATTTCTTTAAACTTTCATTTGCATATTTAGATTGATTTATAAAAATGCCTCCAGGACTTTGTGAAATTTGTAATCCCAAGAAAAATGACATTTGTCCCATCATTGACATTTGAAATTTGGAGCCCAGTTCCTTAGAAAAACGGTCACATTCATTGGGGTCAGTCGAGGCAAAAATAATATCATCAACATATATTTGAACGTGAATTAAATGTTTGCCTGACTTTCTGGTGAACAATGTCAGATCAACTGCTCCTTTGCTGAATCCAGTAGATAGAAGAAACTTTGATAGCGTATCATACCATGCCCTTAGAGCTTGCTTCAAACCGTAAAGAGCCTTCTTCAAGTGATAGACATGAGTAGGATGCTCTGGATTCACAAAACCTTCCGGTTGGCTGACGTATACGACTTCTTTAAGATCTCCGTTAAGAAAAGCCGTCTTTACATCCATCTGATAGACCATCATATTCTTACTTGCAGCATTAGCCAGGAAGATTTTGATTGCCTCGATGCGTGCAACTGGAGCAAATGATTCTTCAAAGTCAATACCTTCCTCTTGACGGTACCCTTTTGCAACCAATCGAGCCTTGCTCTTTAATACATCACCATGCTTATCAAGTTTTACTTTGAAGATCCACTTTAGAGCAATGATCATAGCACAGTCAAGAGCAGGTACCAATTCCCATACATCTAGTCGATCAAACTCATGAATTTCTTCTTGCATAGCATTGAACCAGCTATCTTCATTCATGGCGGTTTTAACATCTTTTGGTTCGACCTTAGAGAGTAAGGAGTTGAAGAAGCACCATAAGGCATCGGTTGCAAGTTGTTTCTGAGTGGATACTGGACGAGAGGGGTTTCCAATGATGTTGTCCAATGGATGATCATGTTTCCATTTTCTAAGGTGTTCTAGTGGTTGTTGTTGAGTAACTGATGTAGCAGAGTCGTTTTCTCCTGATGAAGATGGTTCTGATGATGAGTCAGGAGCAAATATGTTTTCAAAGGGGGCATCTTCAGGAGTAGCAAAGGGATTATCTCCATCATTGGTGCTAGAAACAATTCCATGATATACACTCGATGATTGATGATTTGTTGATGAGACAGAATGATCAGCAGCAGGCGCTTCTTGACTTAATGACATTGAAACTGAAGGGTTAACTTCATTGACAAGGATAGGAGCAGCCTCTGTTGATGGAATTGACAGATCATTAGCAGTTGGCTCATAGTGTTCATGAAACATTGGATCAAACAATTTCTTCAAATCATCTTATGAGGGAGGTACATAAGGAGTTGCTGGTGAGGGATTTAGTACAAGAGTAGAACTGATGGGACTACTTGATGAAGGTTGAGATGCGGGTCCAGAATTGGATTGTCCTGGAGCCATTTGCCCGGACAGCTCATCGAACCTGACGTGAATAGTTTCCATGATATCTCGAGTTCTTTTGTTGTAGATTCGGTAACCCTTCTTGTTTGATGCATAACCTACAAAAACTCTAATGTCCGCCTTAGCTCTTAACTTACCTAAATCTTGACCGTCATTCGTTGGATAACACAACGCACCAAACACACGAAGGTAGGAGAGATCAGGTTTTCGTTTATGGACAAGTTCGTATGGAGTTTTTCCATGAGATATGTGCATGAGGGAACGATTTTGGGTGTAGCAAGCAGTGGCAATGGCTTCAGCCCAGAGAAACATTGGAACCTTTGAATAAATTAGCATTATTCTTGCGGCTTCCACAAGAGTTCGATTTCGTCTTTCAACTACACCGTTCTGTTGAGGAGTTCGTGGAACACTTCTTTGATGACTAATTCCGATACTTTCATAAAATTGACTTAAGTCTTTGTTAACGAACTCTGTGCCATTGTCTGTTCGAACAATTCTAACCATATTGTTAAGTCGAACTTGAAGCTGCTTGATAAGTTTAATGATGACATCTGGAGTTTCATCCTTTGTCTTCAAAAATTTTACCCAAGTAAATCGAGAGTAGTCATCTACAACGACTAGAATATATTTCTTCCCATTTATCGTTTTCAATCTCATTGGTCCGCACAAATCCATATTAAGGGTATGAAGAACTTCCATTACTGAGTTTGTGGGTTTTAGTTTGTGGGCATATTTCGTGCTTTTTCCAAATTGGCAAGCTAAACAAAGATGATCTTTTTCATACTTTAATCTGGGTAAGCCTCTTACAAGATCCTTTCTGGAAAGATTATTAATGGTGCCGAAGTTCAAGTGATTGAGACGACGATGCCATAACCATGGCTTTGTTTTTGAAGCCTTTGACAACAAGCAGATTGGAGAGGACTTCATCATGTCTTCGATAGATATGGTGTATAGATTTGAACCATGAGTTCCTCTTAACAATTCCACACCATCAAGTTCTCTAATGAAACAAGTATGTTTTCTAAAAGCCACTTCTAGATCGGAATCTTAGAATTGACCAACAGAGAACAAGTTATGACCAAGACCTTCCACATAATATACCCTGGAGATTACACTTTTACCAACACCATAGTCTCCATAACCCATAATTGCACCAAAATGGTCGTTCCTAAATCTAATAGTCCCGATGAATTTACTCACGAAGTTCATGAGCCGCGAGCGATCTCCAGTCATATGCTTGGAACAGCCTGAGTCCAGGCACCACAGAACGATTTGAACGATCTGCAGTTGAACACCGACAAGAATGGATAGCTGGATAATTGGGATACCCATGCAAGAATGGGTTTCATTTGGTTAGTAACAGTGATTGGAACACCCACATCGAAAGTAGAAACAATGGAATCATCAGGAATAGATACAGTTCTAGTGTCCGTATTTGACCTATTCAAAGTATGTTCACTTCTTAAAAGAATAGTTCTACCAGTAGGCATCCATTTTCTAATGGGCATTGACTTAGTAAATTTAGGGCACACTTCATTAAGATTCAATTTATGGCCAGTAGGTATCCATTGATAGCCTATACTACTAAATTTCCTTCCTGTGGGTTTCCACTGTTTTCTAACTTTCTTTCGCCTTTGCTTTCTAGCCTTCTTAGCTTGATTTTTTGCATTAACTATCTTATCAGGGCATTTAACAGAATTAATCAAATCATTCATACCACATTCATTATTAGTAACAGAAAACAAGCAGTCATCATTACATGGTTTGCAGATAGTAGCAGAATTCGAATTAATTACAGTACGCTTATAGCAAATATTAGAATCAACACGATTCGTTTTATTCAACTCAAACTTAGTGTTCCTAGGGTGGTCTTCTACTCTTTTCCAATGCACATTCTTAGCTTGCGAGGTCCTATCTTGCTTGGTATTGCCTGGATGCTTTAACCTGCTTGCTTTTATGTCACTGATTACTCCTGTAGAGGGAATTATGGGAACATTAGTTGGTTGGTCTAGTTTTTGCATTCCTGAACTAGATGTGCAGGGATCTGAACTACTTGAAGGCACTTTAGAGTTCACTTTCTTAATACTAGGCATAGAATGGGTTACATACTTGGCACTAGGCATAAAACAGGGCATCACAGCTTTATCTTTCGCACCTAAGGATTTAGGACATGTTGCTCTTAAACATTCTAGCAGCTCCTGAGATCGTTTGGCTTGAATGCAAGCAAACCTAATTTCTCTATCAAGTGGCTTATTTATGGAATCCTCTTCTACAATCTCACGGATACATTCTAGACTATCCTTAAGGTGAGCGAAATAGTTATGAAACACAAGTTCGTTGTTTTTCAGATGAGGAGGAATGTATTTAACGGTCACAGAATATTTACATTCTGTAGATGACTTTGATGCAACATTCTCATTAAATAAAAGTGGCATTTTCCCTTTTATGTGACTCCTCAAATTCTCAATTTCTTTTTGTAAAGACGTTATTTTTTCGTTGTTCTTGTCACGAGTGACTTTCATTGAATCATATAACTCTTTAAAGTGTAGTTTAACTTTTTAATTTTCTTCTAGAAAACTCTCATTTTCCTTTTGTAAGACATTAACCAAGTTTTGAAGATGAAAAGTTTGAGAACACGGAGAATCTAAAGGAGGAGGCATTTGAGAGCCAGTCACATTGTTCTTTTCACCCTTTACTTGTGAAATTTGGGCTTTCAACTTTCTGATCGTGTTACAAGGAGCTTGAATCTGTTCGTCACGTTTGTTTATCTGAAAAACTGCTTCAAACTCTGGAACATTTGAGGATGTCTTGATGTTTGAGGTTTTGACATTTTCTTTAAGATGTTGATATTTTAGTTGTAAATTAAAATGTTCAACTTCTAGTATAGAAAGATGTTTTACCAAATTATCGTGATCATCCTGATCAATTTTCTCATTTAGTTATGAGTTTTTGTTTTCAAGCTCAGTGACACGATCATGCGAAACTTTCAACGCAACAGATAATTCATGAAATCGAGAAGCAGTAGTAGAGTACTTAGTCACAGTATAAAACACATCTTGAGCAACACAACTCGAAATCAAGTTCTCATTTAAGATATGCAAGTTTTTCCTTCAACTTCATTATATTTGAGTTCCTGTTCATAATCATTGACCTCAACTATCATTGCATCAAATTCCTTTTCCATTTCTTTAATATATGAATTTATTCCTTTTTGAAGACTCTCAAATTGACCTTTTAATTGTTTAAAGAAAGGCATGACTTCAGTTAAATAGCATTCTTTAGTTTGCTCAAAACCCCTTTCCCCCTCAGTTATCCCTGTAGGTGTGATTCTCTTCTTACATGTCTTCTCAAAATCAGCAAATAGTTGATAAACAACATACAGGCTGATTAAGGTTTTGCTATTAGTGGCAATAGATCTAGGAACTAAATGCATTGGTGTATTTGGAGGATACACAGTAGCTGCAGGCATTTTCCTAAGGGGAGGGTTTGTTTCAACAAGTACATTTACTTTTTGCTTGTCCATGTCTTTCTTCCAAAAAATTTGTTCTGGGGTTAATTGAGTTTGAGGCTTAAACATGTTCAGGGAGATCCAATTTTCCTTAGTGTAATCATGGGGTTTGACCATTATGTTTTTCTTTTTACACGCAGGATCGTTAAGCTTCTTTTCCATTTTCTCCCTAGAGGCATCATCTAATTTTCTATCCTCTTCTGTGCTTCCAATACATGATGGTGTTTGCCTGGGCTTAAGAATCTCATTACCATCATACAGTGCCTTATGAGCAGCTCTAGCCTTTTTACCTACCTCGGGATTTGGTTCCTCAACAAGGGGAATACTATGCTTATCGCTTAAGACTCTATGCTTAGTGATCATGTGAGCAGTCTGTATGGTATTCCCTTGTACGTACAACTTATTTTCAAGATTGTTTTTCAAAGTTTTTAGATTGGAAAAATCATTCAAAAGCTTTGATTCCTTAGCATTAAATTCTTGTTTAAGCACTTTAACATTATCTTGAAGTTCTTGCTTTTGCTTAACAGTTTTAGAAAGATTTTCTTGTAAGGAATTTAACTCTTGTTTTAACACTTCTTCTCTAAAATTACTTTTTCTAATGATTGTACGCATTTGGTCATCCATTTCCTGCTCACGGGTAGTTAACTCAAACTTAGCACGTTGTTCATAAATGGCAACTTGTTCTTTATAGGCATTCAGTTCAGAGATAACAGAATCATCAGAGGCACATGCAGTGTATTAATCAAAAACATAGTCATCATTGCCTGCAGAAGATACATCACTTAGTACAATCTCATTTTCACTTTGTGTAACATATTGATCATATGGGACAATATTACTATTACCCTCATTATCAATATCTGACTCATAAGTTTCAAGAGTTTGTACTTCGTTATGTATCTTTTGCTCATCCACCTCATCGTATAGTTTAAATACCTCTAAGATGATTGATTCTTTGGATGGACCATCCTGTTGTGGTGAAGAGACCTTTGGAGAGACCATAGGTGAGATGCTAGCCATGAAGATTGTCTGGGCAGTAGGTTCATCATCGACATCAGAGTCAAATGCATCACAGTCTGCAACTTGAAAGGCATTTTGATGATTGTTTCCCTTCTGCAAGAAACAACAACTCCTCTTCATCCAAAGCTGCTCCATTATCCTGAGCTTGCACAAGCAACATCTTTTCTCTGAAGTATTCTACATTCTGTGGACGTTTTGGAGATGTGCAGTTCCTTGCAATATGTCCCTCACCACCACAGTTGTAGCATTTGATTGGCTTTCCTTGCCCTTGATTGGCATTCCTTCCACAATTCTGATTTGCCACATACCCTCCACCAACTCCACCTCTTCCCTGTTCATATTGCCTTACTTGAACTGGTTGCACCATAACCTTCCCATCTCTGAGAGTAGCTTGATTGTGTGGATTGGATGCTGTTCTGAGGTTATTGTTGGTGTGTGGGAAGGAATTCATATTTTGACTAACCATGAGAGAAAGTTGATTGATGAAGTTTTCCATGAGTGTGTTTGAGTCTGGAGGCTTATATGCTGGATCAGGAATGAGCTTGTAATTACCATTACCCGTGGGTATGACTTGAGAAGCTTTGGTGGTAATTCCAACATTTGTGTAAAAGGCTGTAGAATCATTTGACTAACTTGTTTCTCCTTGCTTAGATTTGAACTTTTCAAGAATCCTTCGTTCAAACATAGCATGCCTTTCATTCTGAAGAAGGAAGGCATACAGTTGCTCATAGTTGGTGTTTTTCAATCCTTTGGTTAGCTTCACAGAGGTGACAAATTTGTGCCATTCGGGATTCATGTTGTTCACAAACTTTGAGTTCAGCTGAATATTTGGCATGGTCATTTTGATATTCCTCATATCATTCACAAGCTTGTGGAATCTCACGTAGTATTCATAGACACTTTCTTCTGGTTTCATCTTAAAGTGCTCAAATTCATCATACAGTTGTGATTCTCTGTCTTCCTTAGTTAATTCAGAAACCGAGAGAAGCATCTTGACATTATCCCAGACCGCCTTGGCTTCAGTGTTGTGATTAATAAGCTTGTAGATATCTTTTGGAAGACCCTGAAGTATAATGTTTGAAGCCCTGATATCAGCATCGAATCTCTTTTTCCCCTTATCACTGAGCTCATCATATGTCTTTGGTCTGTCCAATCCAAAGATCATTGTTCCATCTGCAGCAGTATCAATTATGTCTCTTGTAGTCTCAATCTGATAAGGTCCTTCATCAATTGACTTGAGAATGTTGACTCCATTTTCCTTTCCCAGACAATACAACCTAATTCATTGAGCCCATGAGTCATAGTCAGTTCTGTCAAGCATAGGTGGACGAGTATCTGAACTAGCTGCTTGAACGTCCTCAGCTACAGTAGCGATGATTGTAGGCACGTTGGTAGACATGTTTACAGATTTCACGGGATTTTATAACTCTATGATTAAACCGGTAAATAGATTCTTTTACGGGATTTTACTAAATCAAGAGAAACCCGCATTAGAAACAAATATCAACCAAGTCTCTATAACCCTTGAGACAAGTCGCTAAGTCACCAAGTCGCTAAGTAGCAACTCGCTAAAACCTCAAGTCGCTGTGAATCAAGTCGCTAAGCACAAGTCACTATGAATCAAGTCGCTAAACACAAGTCGCTAAAGCACCAAATCGCTAAGCTGACAAGTCGCTAAAGAACAACTCGCTAAGTGGACCAAGTCGCTAAAGACACCAAATCGCTAAGCTGACAAGTCGCTAAAGAGAAACTCGCTGAGAGATCATGTCGCTAAAAGGTAACTCGCTAGTAGCACAAAGACAAGTCGCTAGAAACAATAGAGACAAGTCGCTACGTCAACCAAGTCGCTAGCCGAAGTGGAACCTCCACTACTTTGTATTGTTTGTCGGCTTGTCTCAATAAACAAGTCGCTAGGCTCAAGTCGCTACTACAACTACAAGTCGCTGGGAATTAATAAAGCAAGTCGCTATGATGAAAACAACTCCGAGACTCAAGTCGCTAGGTAGAAAAACTTAAAAACAACACTTTTCAATCCAAAACAAGCCCAACCACAGTGATTCAATTCCAAATCAAAACCCAAGCACTTACAATGATTCTAAACACAAAAGTACACTCAAAATTCAAACTTTAACACAAGAAATGATCCAAATGATGTAAAAACCACTAAACTTTTTCAAACCCAAAAGCCATATAAAACCACTAGAAATCCAAGGATATGTAAGAGAGATGATCAAACCATGGCTCTGATACCATTTCTAACATATTGGATTTCACAAACACCTCAAACCATGATCAATAAGAGGCGTATACTATAAGGTTTTAGAGTGAGAAAGAGTTAGAGGTTTGGGAACTTAGTGAGGGAAAGTGAAAATCTTATTATGAGCTCCAACCCTCTACCTTGGGAGGTAGAGGGTATTTATAGTTTCTTACATAAACGCCACCTACGGGGCTGTGGATCAGGCATACAGTAGGTAAATACCCGTCCTTCCTCCACGGTGTTACTTAACTAAATACTTCCTAACAATAAATAACTACGACTACGAGCTTTCTAATGATTACATAAACTTGAGGTGACCGACACTTTAATAACTGGATTTACTAAATCCTAACATTGGATGTGGTAGGAGTTAATTTGTTGGATGAGGTTTTCTTTCTATTAGCCTTCCCCATCTTTACGACTTCCACATTCTCCTTTTCTATATTAGCACATAATTCCACAAGCATTTCATTCACCCCTTTCTCCTCTTCCAACTCGGTGATGTTGATCCTCGTCTCTCCCAAAGCAAAATCAACTTGACATTTGGTTGTTAGAAGAAAATCCCGCCCAAAACAAACATTGGGCTCATCAGCGTTTCCTTCCTCCAAGACAACAAAATCTGCTTCGAAAATATAACCATGAATGTTAACCTTGAGATTCTTAACCATTTTTCTCCCGTAAGCTTCGTAATCCAAACGTACGTGGCCAATTTGATCAAGAACTTTCTCCACAATATAATTTTCACCATAGGCCATGTTAATACAAATAAACCGTAAAAACGTTTATTAATATTTTGCGATCTCTTTGTGTTTGGTTGATAACAAATATAATGTTATCTTAAGTACAATTATAAGGATACATGTTACTTTTGTAAAGCATTTACATATAGCCATTTAAATACAAAAAAGTAATAATTAAGAATTTGTTGTAATAGTTTATTAGGATGGGTAAAAACCATAACCCATGGACCATAACCCATGGATCTTAGTAGGGCAAGGAAGGTGTCCTTGTAGCTAAACCACTATACATCGGTTGTGTCTTTTCTTTCCCTTCGCTTTACTTTATTTACTTGCTTTATCATTAGATCTATACTTTCTCTACATCCATAAGATCTCACATATTAACGAATCTAAAAGGTTTTGAAACTAACGTAAAATCAGCAAAACTATTCAACCCCCCTTCTAGTTTTCCACAATTGGCTTCAAGAGCTAAGTTTATAAAAGTTTTAAAGTAAAATTGTATTTTAAATACTTTTCGATCACTATGGGTTCTGAAAATTATAAGGAAGGGCAATCTATGCAACGACCACCACTACTTGAAACTAATGATTTTATATATTAGAAAAATAGATTCGAAACATATGTGAAATCTAAAGATATTGATCTTTGGTACATTATTGTTGAAGGCGATTTGAGGCTACCTCAAAAGATGATAAAGGGAATGTAGTTAACATACCTCATGATAAACTAAATGATGATTTGAAGAAAAAGTTTTCTAAAAATAGTGAAGCAAAAATGGTTTATATAATGCTTTACCGAAAAAGGAATTCGAAAGAATTTCTTTGCTTATAACCTCTAAAGAAATTTGGAATTCTTTAGTTGTAACTCATCAAGGCAACGAACAAGTTAAAAATAATAAAATTGATTTATTTGTTCAACAATATGAACAATTTTCAATATCGGAAGAGGAAACTATAGATCATTCATTTGCTAACTTTAATACTATTATTACATCTTTACAAGCACTTGATGAATCTTCTTCTAGCCGTAACCATGTTAGGAGATATCTAAGGGCACTTCCATCGAAGTGGAGATCCAAGGTGACGGCGATCGAAGAGTCAAAAGATTTGACAACCCTCACCTCGATGAACTCATAGGCAACATAAAAGTCTACGAGCTTGTCCTGGCTAAAGACTCCGAAACCTCAAAGGTGAAAGAGAAACACAAATCTCTTGCCCTAAAAGCCAAAAAGGCTTCAAGTGATGAAGAGAACTCCTCCTCGGGTAGTGACGACGAGGAGTACGCTATGGCGGTAAGGGACTTTAAAAAGTTCTTTAGAAGAAAGGGAAGATACGTCAAACAACCGTATGACAATAAGAAAGGCTTTCGGAAAAGCAAAGAGGATGAGAAGCCAAAGGATGATCGTACTTGTTTTAAATGTGGGGACCCAAACCACTTTATTAGTAAGTGTCCCAAACGGGATGATCAAAAGGCGTTCGTGAGCGGCACGTGGGGAATGAGCGACGAGGAGGACGAAGAAATTTGTCTCATGGCAAATGACGAGGTATGTCACGAATACTATAGTAGTTCATCACTTGATGACGACTCATTGCATAATGAATATGACAAACTATGCAATATTAGCTTAAAACTAATTAACAAAAACAAGCTTTTAAAGAGTCAAAATCAACGTTTAGATAAAGAAGTCATAGAATTATAAGCAAAACTAAAACGTTTAGAAAAGGGTTAAATAGCAAGTGGTGAATGTGAACTTTGCGTTCAACTTCAAACACTAGTTGATCATCTAGATTCTAAAATTGCTAGAATGAGTACGAACACTTTAGATACAATACTAGATGGTGTTAAAACTGGTAACAACGAAAAAGGTCTAGGTATTCAACAACTTGATCCATCAACTAGTGAAAGTAAAGAAGCAAAATTTGTTAAGGCACTAGAAAAACCAGCCATTGTTGTGGCGGATCCCACGGATCCCCCAAAAAGGGAACCGGCTAGTGTACAGACAGGGATCCGTGGATCTGTTGTAGTAAATAGTGGTAATAACGTAGCTTCTTCATCTAGAACTGAGTTTGTTATCGTTAATAGGAAGAAGCCAACTCATGTCACCACTAGACAACCACCTCCAAAATATAATCCTACGTTTGCAAGAAACAAAGCTCCATCTTTTTCAAAACATAATCCATCTAGGAGACCTAATAACGTTTATCCAAGAAGTAACCATCAAATGGGATGGAACCCAAATATGCAAAACGGGTTTCCTTTTTAAAACCTTGCTCCATGGAATGCATACTCATCTTATCCATACATGTCTAACATGATTGGAATGTTTAACACTAATGGACCCATGAACAAATGGGGACCAAACTTTTGAGTTTATTATTGTTTTAGGTGTGCTTAAAGGTCAACCTAGACCCCGATGAATGGGTCAAGGATAGCGGGTGCACGAGGCACATGACCGGCAATAGGGATCTATTCTCCACATATGAATCCGTAAATGGATGTAATGTGGTGTTTGGAAATAGAAAAAGTAGAATCATCGGTAAAGGTATGATTTCTAACAAATCTCTAACCATTAACGATGTGTGTCACGTAGAAAACCTAAACTTTAACCTCTTAAGTATAGGATAAATATGTGATAAAAAGTGCAATGTACTTTTTTCCGAAACCGGTAGTAAGATACTAAAAAATTGCATAACCATAGGAAGAGGAATTAGGAAACATGGAGTCTATGTCATTAAAATCGGTAATGAACCTAAAGACAAACTATGTCTTACCTCTATGGATGATACTTCGACCTTATGGCATCGAAGATTGGGTCACGCCAACATTCGACTTCTTCAATCGCTATCATCCAAAGATCTAGTAAGAGATCTACCTAAGTTAAAATATGAACATCATTTTTGTGATGCTTGTAATGTCGGAAAACAAGCTCATTCTAGTCATAAAGCTAAAAACATGGTGTCTACAACTAGGTGTCTAGAATTACTACATATGGATTTATTTGGTCCATCCGCTATCCAAAGTTATGGAGGCAACTACTACACTTTGGTCATAGTGGATGACTACTCTAGGTATACATGGACAAAAATTTTAAAGAACAAAACAGAAACCTTTAATTATTTTGAAATATTAAGCAAAAAGATCCAAAGACAACTAGGAAGTCCTATAGTGTCCATTAGGACAGATCATGGTAGGGAATTCGATAATGAAGTGCATTTTGGAGCCTTTTGTGACGCTAATGGTATTACTCACAACTTCTCGGCTCCACACACTCCACAATCGAATGGGGTAGTAGAAAGAAAGAATAGAACCCTACAAGAAATGAGTCGAACCATGCTTAATGAACAATCCATACCTCAAAAGTTTTGGTGTAATGCCGTTGATACTTCAACGTACATACTCAATCGAGTCTTAATTAGACCAATCTTAGGTAAAACTCCATATGAGTTACTCCAAGGCAAAAAGCCTACGTTAAATCAGTTTAGAGTCTTTGGAAGCAAATGTTTTATTCTTAACACTAAAGATTACCTTACAAAATTTGATTCTAAATCAACCGAAGGTATCTTTCTAGGTTACTCGCCAAATAGCAAAGCTTACGTCATATTAAACAAAGAAACAATGAAGGTAGAAGAGTCATTAAACATAAAATTTGATGAAAGTCCACCCAAACCCTCTCCACCTCTTGTCGATGACGAGATCATAGAAAGTGAAGCTATAGTAATAAAGAAAAAGATAAATGAAGAAGAAGAACCTTTAAATGATGAAATCATAAACATTAAAGAGTCCAAAGATCACCCCGTAGATAAAGTCATAGGAAAGCTAAACGAACGAACATTAAGGTCTCAAGTTCAAAACCAAAGTAGCTTGTTTTGTTTAGTTTCAACCATAGAACCTAAGAATACACAAGAAGCCATAAAAGATGAGAGTTGGGTAATGGCTATGCAAGAAGAACTAAATCAATTCGTTTCTAATGATGTTTAGACGCTTGTCCCTCCACCTAGTAATCAAACCATAATAGGAACAAAATGGGTTTATAAAAACAAATTAGATGCAAACGGAGTAGTGTCTAGGAACAAGGCTAGACTCGTTGCCCAAGGGTATAACCAACAAGAAGGAATAGACTTTGATGAGACCTATGCCCCTGTGGCTAGATTAGAGTTTATAAGAATACTTCTTGTGTATGCTTGTGCTAATGATCTAAAGCTTTATCAAATGGATGTCAAAAGCACATTTCTAAATGGTTTCATTAATGAAGAAGTATATGTAGTTCAACCTCCGGGCTTCATCGATTTTGAAAAACCCAAACATGTATATAAATTAAAGAAAGCCCTTTACGGTCTTAAACAAGCTCCAAAAGCTTGGTATGATAGACTCAAGTCCTTTTTAATTAAACACAACTATACCATGGGGTTAGTTGACAACACACTTTTTACTAAGAAAAGAGAGTCACATATAATCATAGTGCAAATATATGTAGATGTTTATATATTCGGATCCACTTGTCAAGACATGTGTGATGATTTCTCTAAAATCATGCATGACGAGTTCGAGATGAGTATGATGGGAGAACTTAGTTTCTTTCTTGGTCTACAAATTAAACAAGTAGAAGATGGTATCTTCTTTAATCAATCTAAATACATAAAGGAGATGTTAAAGAAATTTGGTCTAGAAGAGTCGAAACCAATTAGAACACCAATGTCATTCGACACCAAACTCACAAAAGATGAAGACGGCGAATCCGTAGATAATAATAAATATCATGGCATGATAGGTAGTCTTCTCTACCTCACGCCAAGTAGGCTGGATATCATGTTTAGTGTTTGCTTATGTGCTAGGTTTCAAGAAGATCCTAAAACATCACATCTAGAAGCCGTAAAAAGGATATTTAGATACATTAAGGGTACAACTCAATTAGGATTATGGTATCCTAAGGGCACAGGAGTAGAAACAATTGTATATGCAGATTCTGACCATGCATGTGATTACGTTGATAGAAAAAGTACAAGTGGGGTATGTACTTTTATGGGATGTTGTTTAACATCTTGGTTTTCTAAGAAACAAACGGCACTAGCAATATCAACAACCGAAGCCGAGTACGTCTCCGCCGACAAAGCATGCCAACAAGCACTATGGATGAAACAAGCGTTAGTCGACTACGACATTCATCTAAGTGACATAGCCATTCTATGCAACAACAAAGGTGCCATCGACTTAAGCAAGAATCCGGTATTGCATTCTCGCACAAAACATATAGAGATTCGTCATCACTTCTTAAGATACAATATTCAAAAGGGGAACATCTCTATCGAGAAGGTAGCATCCAAAGACAACATAGCGGACGTCCTCACCAAACCGTTGAAGCGGGAACAATTAACCTACTTCGTCTTGGTCTTGGTCTAATGGAACAAACGTCGTAACTTATTTGACTCTACAAGGTATGTAAACACTAGCCTTCTTCTTTCTGAGTCTAGGATCTCTATTTCACGCACAACTCACAAACAATACGGGAATTTTCCAAACCCAAGATAAGTTTTCCACTTATAGCTTTCTTATTTTTTTTTCAAACACATACACATTTTCAAAGAAAACCTCTTTTCAAAACATTTTCTAAAAAGATGATACCTTCCCGTATCAATTTCACAAAAGCAATTTCTCACGTCTAGGACAAATCGCTTTTTCATTGTTAATACAAAGTAAAAACCCGTTTTCATTGCATCTCATGTCTTTTGAATGCTAAAGGGGACACATAACTAATATGTGTTTTCGGGTACATTTATTTAAGCAACAATGAATTAGGAGCATTGATAACACTACATTACGTACTTATGTACTAAATATGTGTTTTCGGGGTTATCTCAATAGGATATTTTTTTCTTCTAGTTTATTTTCTATTTCTTTTTAGGGGTCGAGATAACCGCAACTCCAAATAGTTTGCATATAGGCACACACTAGGCAAAAATGTTTCCAAAAGGAAAATTTTGTGCTGCCTGAATCACCAGACCAATGGATCCCAGCCTTCATGCTGGACGGATCCCTCAAGGGAAGGATCCGTGGGATCCGTGAAACAGAAGCTGTTTTTACCTTCTATTTTTTCACTTTAGATGAAAAATCCACATTTGTTTTATTTTTGGGAGTATGCTCTTTAATGCTTGTGTTCTCATGATCACATGCCTTGAATTCATATCTAATCAATAGATTTTAATCCACATTTTGGGTCAAGCATTCATTACAATGCTTTATTTTTCTATATATATAACTCCTAAAATGCTTGCATAATCCATCTCATCCTCACAAACACAATACACCATGTCGTCCACAAACCCTTTAGATGAATCACCTAGTACAAACAAACATCTTCATGATACCCAAACCTTTGTGCTACCACCATCCAAAATACCACAATCAAACTCTAGGATATCCGCACGGATTAGTATCCAATCTTGTTGTTTAGCAAAACCAACCTCAAATGGTACATCCTCAACAAATAACTCACCACAAGATGCTTCCATTATAGCACCTCCCTCATCACCAACAAGTACACCAACTTCATCACCACCTAAAGTCACTCTTTTGGAACTCCTTAAGACTCTAACAAGATCTAAACAACCTAAACAAAAAGAAATAGTCTTTTCAACACCCCCCACATCTCCAAATACTATTTTTCAAGATCTTGAAACATCACCACCATTAGCTCCCATCACATTACAAGAACATCTAGGCTCTTTTCCACCACCATTTACAAACATTTCGGATGTTGATCCATATTTTCCTATTTTTCCACCACATCTTCCGCATAACTCAAATCAAAACAACCCGGAAAACTTCCGCACTCATTACCCACATCACTTACATTGTGAACATTGCCAATCCACTAGGGAAATCGCAATAGAAGTTAGGGAAGAAATGCGTTTCATACTCAACCTCATCCTTGATCGCATCAATACCATCACTCATCAAAACTTCCATCCATAACCTTATGCAAGCATGGAAGGAATCACTACTACTATTTTCTATTTTTAGTACTTTTTCTTTTGAGGTCATTTTCAAGAACAAGTCTTGTTCTTATTTTTACATGCTTGTAAGTGGCATAAATACCACTACAATTTGTTGTTTTATTACAAGGCATTGTTTACATACCTTGGCTCCCAATCTTGATTCTCGAAAAATCACAAGATTATTTAAGCATGTTACTAACCTTTATATTTGTAGGGTTTTATTTTTCTTCACTTGAGGCCCCAAACTAGGGGGAGCTACCGTCAAGGGGGAGTTAGAAATACGTGGACTACTTTTTCCACACTTTTATGTTTATTTCTTCCAAGGGTTAACTTTTTGTTTCGACAAAAAGGGGGAGAAGAAGTAAAACTTAGGAGCTTTCAAAAATTACATCTATTCTTAAGGTTTACTCATCATAACATTATGTTTTGTCATCAACAAAAAGGGGGAGATTGTTAATACAAATAAACCGTAAAAATGTTTATTAATATTTTGCGATCTCCTTATGTTTTGTTGATAACAAATATAATGTTATCTTAAGTACAATTATAAGGATACATGTTACTTTTGTAAAGCATTTACATATAGCTATTTAAATACAAAAATGTAGTAATTAAGCATTTGTTGTAATAGTTTATTAGGATGGGTAAAAACCATAACCCATGGACCATAACCCATGGATCTTAACCCATACCCAAGTTGGCTAGATACAATGTATACTTAGATACATTGAACCTAAAGAAAACCCATGGACCAACCCATAACCCATGACCCATAACCAAAACACCCATGGGCAAAGAGGAGCGTTTCATGGATCCCTAGGATTACACTAGACGGATCCCAAGTGGAAGGGATCCGTGGGATCCGGGGAACAGTGAAGATTTTTGCCTATAAATAGAGAGCCATTTCTTCATTCTAACTCACCCCTCTTCTTACTAAATCTCTCATACACTCTCATTCTCTTCTAACATATAGATCACTTGATCTAGAGAGTTGTTCTTCTTTCTTTCTATTTGTGATCCTCATATAGGTCCTTCTCTAAGGCGAGATCACGAGCATTCTACAAGTCATCCAAGCAAGGGGTCCTTGATTGATTTGTTACTCTACATGATTTCTGTAGCGAAGATCTTGTATTTGATATTTCACATATTTTTTGTGTAATAGTCGTGTTGGTTTGGTCCACCGTGTTACGGACTCGGTATTTAGCTTTGTAACGGAAAAAGTGTAAGCAACGTTGTGAAGGCTTCTCCGCCAAGTGAAGGAGTTTGTTGACATAGTGCTTGAACTCTCGAGTAGGTGACTCGGGGAGTGGAGTAGGGCAAGGAAGGTGTCCTTGTAGCCGAACCACTATACATCGGCTGTGTCTTTTCTTTCCCTTCGCTTTACTTTATTTACTTGCTTTATCATTAGATCTATACTTTCTCTACATCCATAAGATCTCACATATTAACGAATCTAAAAGTTTTTGAAACTAACGTAAAATCGGCAAAACTATTCACCCCCCCCCCTTCTAGTTTTCCACAGGCCATTTTAGTTGAGCGTCCTACACACTCACCCCTTCGACACTACAAGGTGTACCGAACCTCATAAGTGGTGAATCGTACTCCGTTAGTGGTGCTTGCGTGAATACCACAACTCTACCATTCTTAGGAGGTTGAACCTTGTTCTCTCCCACTTCTTCCATACTATCCGTATCAATAGCCAAGTCCTTCTTACTCTTTTCCAAAATATTCCCAATCTTCTCCAAAGAATTCCTGGTGTCTTTGAACATCTCATCCAAGTTATGTAGGTACTCAGAAATTCCGCTTAAACTATCCAAATCATTAGCGTTAGAGTTAGTCAAAACCAAAGCAAACTACAGAAACATATACTAAACAAGTAAAGACACTTAACAAAACTAAAAACACAAGCTAAAACTCAAAATCGAAAAACTAGTAAAATTTTACCGAGAGCTCCAACTGGATCGGTTGGCTCACCAACTGATTCGGTTGGCTCACCAACCGATTCGGTTGGTGGTAAACTTCCTAACCAAAACTTCCAACCGGATAAGGTTGCGGGCTGCACCCGAACGGTTGGATCAATTTTCCAATTTTTTTTTCTTTTTAATAATAATAAAACCTGTTAATTTAATTTAATTAAAGACCATTAATTGTACTTAAACTCTTAATAAATTGAGGCTACTCATTATCCTTATTAATTAAAAACATTAATTAAGTTAATTAATCAAAACTATATTAACTAATCTACTTAACGCTCATTAAAACTATTAACCCATAAAACTGAATATTAACTAAGTTAATAACTACAATTAAGAAAAAACTAACTAAATAGTAAATAAAACTAAAAATGATTAAAATATCAAAAATCTAAAAATTACTAAGAAAAGCATAACAATCTATAGGACAATCTATAAAAATCAGAAATGACAAGAATTAAACTAAAAACTATACCACGAAACACTAGATAAAGCAAAACTATAAAAATTGCGATTTGACCAACTGATCACCTACCGTTTGGATGAACTTAAGAATTAGGGGGTGAGTGTTTAAGTTTCTAACGCCCGGGCACTCACTATTATAAGTCTAGCATGTAGCGGTACTTAATGACTCGGCTTAGGGGACCAGGAACAACTGGACTTATGAGGGGACACCTGACTTCTCTAGTGGTGGCATCTTTGCTGATAGGTTAGGGCGAATTGACCAAATGATTTCCTCTCGACTTTGACCTCACCTGAAGTAATTGGAAGTAATTAGACGTAGACATTACTAGCTAGGATGATTAACTAGGTTAGCACCACTCTCCTCTATTGATTACACCTTTGCCTTTATTTTCCTTTATCTGCTTTAGTAGTTAATTAATTAATTCCTTATCGAAATCATATTAAAATCTGTGACACCTAGACTTAGTAATAATCCAACACACATAGCTCTTGGGACGACCTCGGTTTTACCGAATACTACACTACACACGACCAGGTACACTGCCCGTTAGTGCATTAGGGTAGACCATAGGTATAACGAGACAATATAAATATTAAAACCTGGTCAGTAAAACCTGCATCATTGTGGCGTTTGGTTATCATAGAACGGTTCTGAGTGTAGCATGCAGTTGAAACGGCTTCAGTCCGCAAGTAATCTGGAAGTTTTGCATTTATTAACACCGTTCTTGCAGCTTCCACTAACGTACGGTTTCGTCTTTCGACAACTACATTTTGTTCTGGTGTTCTTGCAATTGATGTATGATGCTCAATTCCCACTTTCTCATAATATTCCTGAAGAGTTTTGTTTACAAATTCAGTTCCTCTGTCTGTTCTGACTTGTCTAACCGTGTTTCGGAGCTGAACTTGAATTTTCATGTGAAAGGTGATGATCATTGGTGGAGCTTGATCTTTACTTTGTAGAAACTAAACCCAAGTCCATCTGAAGTAGTCATCAATGATTACGAGAATGTAGCGTTTGCCATTAATCGTCTGCACACACATCGGGCCACAGAAATCCATGTGAAGAAGATGAAGAACATGTTGAGTGATGTCTTCAACCTTCGAAGGAAAATTAGCACGAGTACTTTTCCCTTGTTCACAAGCTGAGCATAAGTGGTCTTTTGAATACCTAAACCTTGGAAGACCTTCAACTAGTTTGTGTCGTGCAAGATTAGTTATGGTTTGGAAGTTTAAATGTGAAAGCCTTTTGTGCCACAACCAAGATTTTGTAGATGTTGCTTTAGAGAATAGACAGATGGGAGATGAAGCGATCATGTCTAGCATAGATGTGCTTACCGTGTGTAAGTTTTAAAAATTTATAAACACGAATTATCCGGTTATTACTATAAACACATACGAGCAAGTATACTCGTTTGCGATAGCAAAGGTGGGTAATTCGAGATCGTCCCAAGGGATTTTACTTTTGAAATTGTTTTAAAAGATTGGTAACAAGAAAGCTTTGTCAAGGCTCTCTCCAAAAATGATGGTTTTAGTGAAATTCAATATAAAGAAATATATACTTGTGTGTAGTCTATAGGAAATCATAGTAAGTGTTCATGAAGGCTTGGTGTAAACTCTTGATGTGATGCACAAATCATAAGCAAATGATTTCCAACCCATGGTTTATGTTTGTAAAATCATTTTAAGAACAAGAACATATAGGTAATCCTTTCGGTCCTTATCCTAATGATTATCCTTTAGAAAATCCATTTGTTTGTAAAATGTTCTTATTAAACTCGTTCCTACGAATCTTTCGACCTTTCGTGATGAAAATGTTTCTAGTCTTGTTTCAATAAGTAAACATGGTGGTTTCAATCACCATATCCCCATACTAGTTTGTCATTTAACTTTTTGGAATAAAACACAAGAGAAATCCTTTTGGTCCTTTTTCTTAAAACATGTTTTACCGACAAATCAAACAAGACTAGTATTTTTCCAACAAACTTATTTAAACAAGATCATTTATACATGCATCACATATGAGAACACTAGTATGATTTCCTACATCCTTGCACACAAGTATATTCAAGAACTACTCCATGATAATTTTAACAAAACACAAGTAATAACAAAGTAATTCCAATAACTCAAAAGAATAGAAATCCATAACAAGTTTCATAGAATACCTAAACTTCTGGGATTACAAGAACTAGAATTCGTGGATTATAGCAACCACACGCCTCCAATCACCTAGCTTAACCGTATAACTCCGAATGATCAAAACAATAGATGAGAATGAGTCTCTCCAACCTCCTGGACGTTTTACAGTAATAACTAAACTTTTGGGATGAATAAAATGGTTGGTAATAGTTTTGGTGTAAACTATTACACTTCGGGTTGTGTCACACCTAGACTACTAAGTCTAGGTTCATTATATAGCCAAAGAAACATAACTAACTGGCCAAAAACATTCTCTACAAGTAAATAACAGGAAATGATCGGCCTCCAATGATTATGGGGAGTTAAGGCAACATTAAATGCAAATTTGTGTAACTCCAGTTCATGCAATCGGATCGGTTGCGCCTTCTTCACTTCGCCCAATCGGATCGGTTGCGGGCTCCAACCAAACGGTTGGGCGCCTCTTGTACCCCCAGTTTTGACTTTTGTTGACTTTTCTTGATTTGCGCCTTTTTCTTTGTTTTCGTTGATGATTTCCAAGACGAAACTTGATCTTAACTTGTTGTAGATACTTAGAAATCTTTGAGCTTCCTATTTATTGAGTCCAAGAGCTTCCTTACTCGACTTCCTTCCTCGAGAATTCTCCAAACGTGCATGAAAACTTCATTTCTTTATCTTTTGTGATACCTGGCTACATACACATACACAATACGCAACTTTTGCACTTTTGCAACAGTTATGAGTAAATATAGCCTATTATCATACACAAAACCAACAATAACGCTACTAAAAACATGTTCATTTTGAGCGTTATCAAGCATTGAGATTGCGTAAAGGCTTGATGAGCGGGATCCTGACATGAGACCATTTCCTTGTAGATCACTGATTAAACAAGTTTTCTCCCTAAACGCAACTTCCAAATCACCATCACAAAATTGACCAACTGAGAAAAGATTATGTCCAAGACCTTCCACATAATAAACTCTGCTAATTTCGATGTTCCCATTGATGTAATCTTCGTAGCCCATGATAGCTGTGAAGTGATCATTCCCGAACATGACAGTGCCAATGAACTTTGAAACAAATTTTGATAGAAGTTTAAGGTTGCCTGTCATGTGTTGGGAACAGACGCTATCAACAATCCAGAAAATGATTTGTATCACCTGCCATACACACATACGACACAAGTGGAATAAAGGTAGAGTTGGAACCCGAAGAGTTAGAGGGTTCTGATACAGTTACAGATGAAACACACATGTTAATAATTTTGGGGAACCATTTAAATTCAGGTGTATTTTGTAACCATCTCTGCCAAGTCCAACTAGTTTGTGCTTTGGTCTTAGTGAATGCACTAGGTGATATTCTCTTCCTAGGATGTGATGATTGTGTTGTGGTTACATCAATGATATTCTCAAAAACTATAGAAGGTGGTTTACCTAGCACAGACTTAGAAGCATTAGTGGGCCTAGAGGTAATTCCATTTCTATGTTTCCGCTTATGAGATAAGATAGATTTAGAAACACAATTATCATGACAACCAGAAAACATGCTTTTTACGACAAACAATACAAGATGCTTCAAACATAACATTCAAAGTACTCGAAGATTCAACATTCGTTACATCACTTTTGCTATTACATTTATCTAACGCAATATCTAAAGTAGGTGCAACATGTGTTTTATTCAAAGTCCTAGTGTGTTCTTCTACTGCAGGGGTCTTTACTGATCTTCTCTTACATTGCAACTTCCTATTCTTCTTGTTTGTGCTCTTAAGCTGTGAAGTGCTAACGCTATGATTAGAGGAAACTACTCATGCAGAAGTGGAAGGAATCACATTAGTATCTTGTGGTTTTTGTTAGGATTTAGAAAATCCAGTCATTAAAGTGTCGATCACCTCAAGTATATGTAATCATTAGAAAGCTCGTAGTCGTAGTCATTTAGTATTACTTAGTATTTAGTTAAGTAACACCGTGGAGGACGGACAGGTCTTTACCCACTGTATGCCTGATCCACAGCCCGTAGGAGGCGAGTCTTGTAAGAAAACTATAAATACCCTCTACCTCCCAAGGTAGAGGGTTGGAGCTTCAATATAATTTTTCTTTGTTTCACATGGTTCCCAACTCTCTTCCCTTTCTCTCTCTATAACTTTCTCTCTCTAAACATTTGTATACGCCCCATATGTTATTGGTTTGATGTGTTTGTGAAATCCTATAAGTTACAATTGGTATCAAGAGCCATGGTTTGATCACTCATCTTTCATGCTCTTTGTTTTGGTGGATTTCATAAGGTTTTTGGGGTTATAAGTGTTTAGGAGAGTTTGAATCATTTGGTCAATTTCTAGTCTTAAAGTTTGAATTTTGATAGTACTTTTGTGTTTGGGATCATCATATGTGTTTAGGTTTTGAATTGGAAGGCTTGAATCATTGTGGTTTGGCTGTTTTTGATTGATAAAGTGGTTGTTTTTAAATATTGTACGAAGCGAGTTGAGCCACGGTGTTATGTTTCTAGGAAGCGAGTTGCTTTGTTATTGGAAGCAAGTTGGTTTATGTGACTTGCCTATTAAGCGAGTTGATTCTTTAAGCGACTTGAGTTCTAAAGCGACTTGGTTATTAAGCGAGTTGTATACGCAGCGAGTTGGTTTATGCGACTTGGTTGTTAAGCGATTTGTCTCTGTATGCTACTTGGCTATTTAGCGAGTTGACTCTTTATGCGACTTGGGTTTTAAGCGAGTTGTTTCTTTAAGCGACTTGAGTTTTAAGCGACTTGTCTTTGAAGCGAGTTGACTGTTTAGCGAGTTGATACCAAAGCGAGTTGACTGTTTAGCTACTTGTCTATTGAGACTTGTCACTTCTTCGTGCTACATTTTTACGGTTGTTCTTTTGGTTTAGTAAAATCCCGTGAAAGAATCAATTTCCCGGTTTAATCAAAGAATAGTAAAATCCCGTAGAACTTGTAATCATGTCTAACAACGTACCTACTATCGTTTCTACTGTAGCTGAGGACATTCAAGCAGCTGGATCAGATACTCGTCCACCTATGCTTGACAAAACTGATTATGACTCATGGGCTCAACGAATTAGGTTGTACTATTTTGGAAAGGAAAATGGGGTTAACATACTCAAATCAATTGATGAAGGACCTTATCAGATTGAGACTACAAGAGACATACTTGAAACTGCTGCGGATGGAACAGTGATCTTAGGATTGGACAGACCAAAGACGTATGATGAGCTCAGTGATAAGGAGAAAAAGAGATATGATGTTGATATCAGGGCTTCAAACATTGTACTTCAGGGTCTTCCAAAAGACATCTACAAGTTAATCAATCACAACACTGAAGCCAAGACAGTTTGGGACAATGTCAAGATGCTTCTCTCTTATTCTGAATTAACTAAAGAAGACAGAGAATCACAACTGTACGATGACTTTGAGCACTTTAAGATGAAACCAGGGGAAAGTGTCATTGAATATTACGTGAGGTTCCACAAGCTTGTGAATGACATGAGGAATATTAAGATGACTATGCCAAATATTCAGCTAAACTCAAAGTTTGTGAACAACATGAATCCCGAATGGCACAAATTTGTCACTTCAGTCAAGTTAACTAAGGGTTTGAGGGACACTAACTATGAGCAATTGTATGCATTCCTGCTTCAGAATGAAAGACATGCTATGTTTGAACGAATGATTCTTGAACAGTTCAAATCTAAACAGGGAGAGGCAAGCTCATCTAATGACTCAACATCATTCTACACCAATGTAGGGATTACTACCAAAGCTTCACAAGTCGTACCTACTGGAAATGGTAGTCACAAACTCATTCCCGATCCAAGGTTCAAGCAACCTGATGCTGATGCATTCATGGAACATTTCATCAATCAACTGGCTCTTATGGTTAAGCAAAACTTAAACCTCACTCCACACACCAACAGTCTACACACTAACAATGAAATCAGAACTGCATCCAATCTATACAATCATGCTCTTGTTAGAGATGGAAAGATTATGGTGCAACCAGTTCAAGGAAGGCAGTATAAACAAGGAAAAGGTGGAGTAGGTGGAGGGTATGTGGCTAATCAGAATCGTGGAAGGAATGCCAATCAAGGACAAGTAAAGCCAATCAAGTGCTACAACTGTGGTGGTGATGGACACATTGCAAGGAACTGAACATCTCCAAAACGCCCTCAAAATGCAGAGTACTTCAGGGACAAGATGCTGCTGGTGCAAGCTCAGGACAGTGGAGCGGTTTTGGATGAAGAAGAGTTGTTGTTTCTTGCGGATGGACATGCCAAAACCTATGATGTTGATGTGGATGAGCATCCAATTCAGGAAATAGGTCACAATCATCAAAATGCCTTTCAAGTTGCTGACTGTGATGCATTTGACTCTGATGTCGATGATGAACCTACTGCCCAGATAATCTTCATGGCTAGCATTTCACCAATGGCCTCTCCAAAGGTTTCATCACCACAGCAGGCTGGTCCTTCCAAAGAATTAATCATCTCTGAGGTATTAAAACTATACGATGAAGTTGATGAGCAAGAGATGCATAACAAAGAACAATCACATGTAACTAATGAATCAGATGTGGATAATGTGGGTAATAGTAATATTGTCCCATATGATCAATATGTGATACAAAGTGAAAGTGAGATTGTACCAAATGATGCATCTTCTGCAGTCAATGATGACTATGTCTTTGATGAATACACTCCATGTGCCCCTGATGATTCTGTTATCTCTGAACTGAATGCCTATAAGGAACAAGTTGCCATTTATGAAAAACGTGCTAAGTTTGAGTTAACTACCCGTGAGCAGGAAATGGATGACCAAAATGCGTACAATTATTAGAAAAAGTAATTTTAGAGAAGAAGTGTTAAAACAAGAGTTAAACTCCTTACAAGAAAAGCTTTCTAAAACTGTTAAGCAAAAACAAGAACTCTAAAATAATGTTAAAGTGCTTAAACAAGAATTTAATGCTAAGGAATCAAAACTTTTGAATGACTTTTCCAATCTAAAAACTTTGAAAAACAAGCTTGAAAATAAGTTTTATGTACAAGGGAATACCATTCAGACTGCTCACATGATCACTAAGCATAGAGTTCTCAGCGATAATCATAGCATTCCCCTCGTAAAGGAACCCAATCCTGAATATGGTAAAGTGGCTAGAGAAGCTCACAAGGTAATATATGATGGTAATGAAATCCTTAAGCCTAGGCAGAAACCTAGTTGCACTGCGTGCACTGAGGAAGATAAGCAATTAGATGAAGTCACTAGGAAGAAAATGAATAAGAAGCTAAAAGATCCTGAGTGTGAAAAGGAAAACATAACATTCAAACCCCATGATTACACTAAAGAAAATTGGATTTCCCTGAACAGGTTTAAGCCTCAAACTCTATTAACCCCAGAACAAGTTTTTTGGAAAAAGGACATAGATATGCAAAAAGCTAATGCACTTGTTACAACTAACACTCCCCTTAGGAAAATGCCTCCAGCAATTTTGTATCCTCCGAATACACCAAAGCATTTAGTTCCTAGATCTATTCCCACTAAGAGCAATACCTTAATCAGCCTGTATGTTGTTTATCAACTATTTGTTGATTTTGTGAAGACATGTAAGAAAAGAATCACACCTACTGGGATAACTGAATGGGAGAGGGGTTTTGAGCAAACTAAAGAATGCTATTTAACTAAAGTCATGCCATTATTTAAACAATTAAAAGGTCAATTTGAGAGTCTTCAAAAAGGGATAGACTCAGATATTAAAGAAATGGAAAAGGAATTTGATGCAATGATAGTTGAGGTCAATGATTATAAACGGCAACTCAAATATAATGAAATTGAAATGAAGAATCTGCATATCTTAAATGAGAACTTAGTATTGAGTTGTGTGGCTCAAGATGTGTTTTATACTGTTACTAAGCATTCTATTACTGCTTCTCAATTTCATGAATTAACTGTTGCTTTGAAAGTTTCTCATGATCGTGTCATTGAGCTTAAAAACAAAAACTCAGAACTAAATGAGGAAATTGATCGGGATGATCACGATAATCTGGTAAAACATCTTTCTAAGCTAGAAGTTGAACATTTTGATTTGCAACTAAAATATCAACATCTCAAAGAAAATGTCAAAACCTCAAACATCAAGACATCCTCAAATGTTCCAGAGTTTGATGCACTTTTTGAAATAAACAAACGTGACGAACAGATTCAAGCTCACTGTAACATGATCAGAAAGTTGAAAGCCCAAATTTCACAATTAAAGGGTGAAAAGAACAATGTGACTGGCTCCCAAATACCTCCTCCTTTAGATTCTCAGTGTTCTCAAACTTTTCATCTTCAAAACTTGGTTAATGCTTTACAAAAGGAAAATAAGAGTTTTCTAGAAGAAAATGAAAAAGTTAAACGACACTTTAAAGAGTTATATGATTCAATGAAAGTCACTCGTGACAAGAACAATGAAAAAATAACATCTTTACAAAAGGAAATTGAGAATGTGAGGAGTCAGGTAAAAGGGAAAATGCCACTTGTCTTTAATGAGAATGCTGCATCAAAGTCATCTGCAGACTCTAAATATATTGTGACTGTTAAATACATTCCTCCTCATCTTAGAAATAACGTACTTGTGTTTCATAACTATTTCGCTCACCTTAAGGATAGTCTAGAATGTCTCCATGAGATTGTAGAAGAGGATTTCATAAATAAGCCACTTGATAGTAAAATTAGGTTTGCTTGCATTCAGGCCAAACGATCTCAGGAGCTGTTAGAATGCTTAAGAGCAACATGTCCTAAAACCTTATGTGAGAAAGATAAAGTTGTGATGCCTTGTTCTATGCCTAGTGCTAAGTATGCAACCCATTCTCTGCCCAGTGTTAAGAAACTAAACTCTAAAGTGCCTTAAAGTAGTTCAGATCCCTGCACTTCTAGTTCAGGAATGCAAAAGGTAGCCAACCAACTAATGTTCCCATAATTCCCTCTACAGGAGTAATCAGTGACACAAAAGCAAGCGGGTCAAAGCCTCCAGGCAATACAAAGCATGATAGGACCTCGCAAGCTAAGAATGTGCAATGGAAGAGAGTAGAAGACCACCCTAGGAACATTAAGTTTGAGTTGAATAAAACGAATCGTGTTGATTCTAGTATTAGCTATAAGCGTACTGTAATTCATTCGAATTCTACTACTTTTGGCAAAACATGTAATGATGATTGCTTGGTTTCTGTTATTAATCATGTATGTGGTGTGAATGATTTGATTAATGCTGTTAAATACCCAGTTAAAACTGTTAATGCCAAAAATCGAGCTAAGAAGGCAAGAAAGCAAAGGCGGAAGAAGATTAGAAAACATTGGAAACCCACAGGAAGAAAATTTAGTAATGTAGGTTATCAATGGATTCCTACTGGACACAAATTTAGTCTTAATGTATTGTGCCCTAAATTATTTAGATCAATGCCCATTAGGAAATGGATGCCTACTGGTAGAACTATTCCTTTAAGAAGTGAACATAATTTGAATAGGTCTAATGCATACACTAGCACTGCATCAATCCCTGATGATTCCATTGTTTCTACTTCCGATGTGGGTGTTCCAATCATTGTTACAAACCAAATGTAACCCATTCTTGCATGGGGATCCCAATTATCCAGTTATCCATTCTTGTCTGTGTTCAACTGCAGATCGTTCAAATCGTTCTGTGGTACCTGGACTCAGGCTGTTCCAAGCATATGACTGAAGACCGGTCGCGGCTCATGAACTTCATTAGTAAATTCATCGGGACTGTTAGATTCGGGAACGATCATTTCGGTGCAATTATGGGTTATGAAGACTATGTTGTTGGTGATAGTGTAATCTCCAGGGTATATTATGTAGAAGGTCTTGGTCATAATCTATTTTCTGTTGGTCAATTCTGTGATTCCGATCTAGAGGTGGCTTTTAGAAAACATACTTGTTTTGTTAGAGAAATTGATGGTGTGGAACTTTTAAGAGGAACACGGGGTTCAAATCTATACACCATCTCTATCTAAGACATAATGAAGTCTTCTCCAATCTGCTTGTTTTCAAAGGCTTCGAAAACAAAGTCATGGTTATGGCATCGTCGTCTCAATCACTTGAACTTTGGCACCATTAATGATCTTTCCAGAAAGGACTTAGTATGAGGATTACTTAGACTAAAGTATGAAAAGGATCATCTTTGTTCAGCATGCCAATTGGGAAAAAGCAAGAAGTATGCCCACAAACCCAAACCTACAAACTCAGTTATGGAAGTTCTTCATACCATTCACATGGATTTATGTGGACCCATGAGAGTGCAGACTATTAATGGGAAGAAATATGTGTTAGTTGTGGTTGATGATTACTCTCGATTTACTTGGGTTAAGTTCTTAAGGACAAAGGATGAAACTCCAGCTATCATCATTAAACTTATCAAACAGCTGCAGGTTCGACTTAACAAAACTGTCAGAATCATCCGAACAGACAATGGAACTGAGTTTGTCAATAAAGAACTTAGTGAGTTTTATGAAAGTGTTGGAATCAGTCATCAAAGAAGTGTTCCACGAACTCCTCAATAGAACGGTGTAGTTGAAAGACGAAATCGAACTCTTGTGGAAGCCGCAAGAACAATGTTGATTTACTCAAAGGTTCCAACATTTCTCTGGGCTGAAGCCATTGCCACTGCATGCTATACTCAAAATCGATCCCTAATTCACACATCTCATGGAAAAGCTCCATATGAACTTGTCCACAATCGAAAACCTGATCTTTCATTCCTTCATGTGTTTGGTGCATTGTGTTATCCAACTAATGAGGGTCAAGATTTAGGTAAACTGAAAGCTAAAGCGGACATTGGAGTATTTGTAGTATATGCACCAAACAAAAAAGGATACCAAATCTACAACAAAAGAACCTAAAATATCATGGAAACAATTCACGTTACGTTTGATGAGCTGACCGGTCAAATGGCTCCAGGACAATCTATTTCTGGACCCGCATCACAACCTTCATCAAGTAGTCCTATCAGTTTTACTCTTGTACTAAATCCCTCACAAGCAACTCCATATGTACCACCTTCAGAAGATGAGTTGAAGAAATTGTTTGATCCAATGTTTGATGAACACTATGAGCCAATTGCTAATGATCTATCAAATCCATCAACAGAGGCTGCTCTGATCCCTGTCAACGCAGATAATCCCTCAGTTTCTATGTCATTGAGTCAAGAAGCGCCTGCTGCTGATCACTCTGTATCATCTTCAATTCCTCAATCATTAAGTGTACATCATGGAATTGTTTCTGGCACCTATGATGGAAATAACCCCTTTACTACTCCCGAAGATGCTCCCTTTGAGAACATATTTTCTCCTGAATCATAATCAGAACCATCTTCATCAGGATAAATCGACTCTGCTACTTCAGTTCCTCAACAACAACCACACGAACACCTTAGAAAATGGACACATGATCATCCATTGGACAACATCATTGGAAATCCCTCTCCTCCAGTATCCACTCGTAAACAACTTGTAACTGATGCCTTATGGTGCTTCTTCAACTCCGTACTATCCTAGGTCGAACCAAAAGACGTTAAAACTGCAATGAATGAAGACAGTTGGTTCAATGCCATGCAAGAAGAAATTCATGAGTTCGATCGACTAGATGTATGGGAATTAGTACCTGCTCCTGACTGTGCTATGATCATTGCTCTAAAGTGGATCTTCAAAGTAAAACTTGATGAACATGGTGATGTATTAAAGAACAAGGCTCGATTGGTTGCAAAAGGATACCGTCAAGAGGAGGGTATTGACTTTGAAGAATCATTTGCTCCAGTTGCACGTATCGAGGCAATCAGAATCTTCCTGGCTAATGCTGCAAGCAAGAACATGGTAGTCTATCAGATGGATGTAAAGACGGCTTTTCTTAACGGAGATCTTAAAGAAGTCGTATACGTCAGCCAACCTGAAGGTTTTATGAATCCAGAGCATCCTACTCATGTCTATCGCTTGAAGAAGGCTATTTACGGTTTGAAGCAAGCTCCAAGGGCATGGTATGATACGCTATCAAAGTTTCTTCTATCTACTGGATTCAGCAAAGGAGCAGTTGATCCGACATTGTTCACCAGAAAGTCAGGAAAATATTTAATTCACGTTCAAATCTATGTTGATGATATTATTTTTGCCTCGACTGACCCCAATGAATGTGACCGTTTTTCTGTGGAGATGGGCTCCAAATTTCAAATGTCAATGATGGGACAAATGTCATTTTTCTTGGGATTACAAATTTCACAAAGTCCCAGAGGCATTTTTATCAATCAATCTAAATATGCAAATGAAATTTTAAAGAAATTTGGATTTGACACTTGTGACACCGTTGACACTCCCATGGTGGAGCGTACCAAACTGGATGAGGACCACTCAGGGATCATGGTAGATCAAACGAAATATCAAAGTATTATTGGATCCTTGATGTACCTCACAGCCAGTAGACCCGATATTCTGTTCGATGTATGCATGTGTGCTAGATACCAGGCTAAGCCTACCAAAAAGCACCTTGAAGCGGTTAAACGGGTCTTTCGGTATCTCCAAGGAACCATCAACATGGGTCTCTGTTACCCGAAGGACACTGGTATGTCACTAGAGAACGTTTTCAGTTTATCCTTCCACGACTTGGTCTAAAGAGTCTCCAACCGGAAACACTCAAACGTCTTCAAGAGGAAGACGAGGAGTAAATGTTTTTCTTCATCTATCTCTTGTATATATTTATTCAAAAAGCAAAATACAAAATTTCAAAACCCACAAAAGAAAATAGAAAAATATAAAATTTTAAAAATCCATAAAAATTAGAAAATCTTGAAAAATCCCAAAAATATTGTTATTTTGTCATGTTTTTCTTAATTCGATATCATCTACGGACTTCGTGTTGACATTCAAAGAATGTCACGGGTTTTTAGATGTTCTTCGAATGTACATAATTTGCTTTAAAAAAAATGAGACGGAGAAAAATGGTGGTTTATTGTCATTTCAGGCAGTAACCCGTTTTAAAAATACAGAACAGAGCCATGCTTAATCTTATTTTTCAAATCTCATGCTCTGATTCTAAACAAATGTTTGTCACCAAAAAGACGAATATTTCCATTTCAAATATTTTTCCTTCTAATGATTCTTCTGAAAAATATTTGCCATCTTATGAAAACAACATTGCTTTGAAAATACCTCAGACTCTATTTTTTGAAAATCATCTGGCCTTATCATCTGTCAAAATCTCTATCTCTCAATCAACAACTTATGTCATTGATTGAGGGGGAGAATGATTTCAATCGAATCAAAAAGAGTATTTTTCAAACAATTGGCACTTAAACGAGCAAGGTCTACTTTTGGATAATCTAAATGAACAATGTTTTATACAAGTGGTTGAAGACCTTGGCTAATGTTATGTTTTCAATAGATATTTATGCATGATTAATCAATGGAGTTTAAAGTCTCAAAGTCTGATCCTTCTCAGTTAAAATGTTTTTCAAAAGCAAGTCACTATTCTCCTCAAAAGTTCTCAAAATTTAATTTAAATCAATAGAGATCACAAATCTCAAAGGATTTGAAAATTGTGATCGGGGGAGAATTTGTGATTTAAATTGGATTTAAACTGATAATTCGATTAATGGTTTCATATGTGACTAACATGCTCTCCTCCCTACATGTGCCAAACGATTTCAAGCTATCATGCACATGTTAAGGGGGAGCATCTATATCAAACCAAAATGGATTAAAACGTGATTGATTTGACTCTAAGTGCAGGTTTTCCCTAATATGTGCTAAACAATTTCAAAATCAGATGCACATATTGAAGGGGAGCAAATTTTTGAAAACCACATTCTTTCCCGAAAATATCTTTAACTGTATGTGAAACACTGATTTTGATCGGGAAAGTGATGTCGGTATTTTTAGAAAATATTTATCAAAGAAGTGAATTCTTCCTCTTGTCTCCATGTGCCAAAATGATTTCAAACATATGATGCACATGTTGAGGGGAGCCGTTTTCTAATATATCAAAAACCATTCAGGTACAAAATGCTTTGATAATATATCACAAGTACCTGGATTGATTTTCAAATGGTTTTCAATTGGTTCCAATGGCTGATGAACAATACCAAAAAGACCGACCAAATTTACTTTATGTATGGTGATATAAGGATGGTTAGGTTAGGTATTCGTTCCCACTATCCCACCAGAGCCGGAGGGATCTACCCAGGTATAATCCACTAGATAGTGTAGAGTCCTTAGGTATGATGAAAAAAGGAGTAAAGTGAGATATGGGAAGAGTGCGGACTGAGATAGAGCTAGAACTGGAATAAACCCAACAAGGTTCTAGTAATGAAGTCTCGGTAAGCACTGAAGGGGTTGAAGAATGAAAAAGAAATAAATGTGAAAAGGGTGAAAAGAAATAGCCCTCTAATAATTCAACCTTAGGGCAGAAACCAGGTTCAATTCACATGCTACTGGCTGTTACCTAGGTAACACCGGTATTGAAGACAAGACGTCATGGACCCAGTGACGCACTGCACTACATCTTCCCAAGCTACTCAAGTTCCTCTTAAAAGGACTTGTTTCATTCTCACAGGGGAACCTACATTATCTATCGACTTTCTCTTAGAGATGGTTGATATTGAAGAAGGAGACCCTCTCCCTAGTCTCCGGCATAGGAACCAAATGTGCACAATTGAGTCTAGAGCCACGAGATCATCAATAAATCTCATTAAGGACACAATCAATGAAGACTCTCTGTTTCACACAATGTGGAAAGAGAGAATATTTTTTAAGAGTCCTACGCATTATCCTTGTGGTATTGCCAGAACATCTGAGTGATATGCAAACATATTCACAATGAAGATGGAAAGCCTTCTAGAGCCAACATCCAACAAGCTCTTGGTAGGTGGCATGTGAGATCTATCCAATAGATCAACCATGTGACAACTGAACAGAAACAATGGGGCGATTCAAAATTTGGAATCAATCCTGGTTCAGGTTATGGATTGACCGATACCTTTGAAAAAATGGTCGTTGTGCTTAAAATTCTTTTCTCTAGCACATCGACTGTGTATTAATATTTCAAAAATAAAAGGTATTTATGATTGATAATTGATTTTCCTTAAAACCTTCGTTGTATTGCAAAAAAAAATTATATTGAGCAGTATACGATTGTCTTTCAAATCTCTTTTCATCAATCAGTGAATCTCAAATTCGCTGGTTCACTCATTCCGTGTTGTCTTCTTTAAGACGTTCCGGTTTGAGAACAGCTAGAGCAGCTGCGAAACCCTGTCAAGGAGATTCTTCGGAATTATACCTGATCATAGGTAGTACTTGTACTGATCAACGGGGAACCGTGGGCCGTGTACCTCAATTCAACGAAAGTGATCAAAGACACTTTCGTGCGCTTTATTGCTAACTGTTGTATACAGGTACACCCAACGTTTGCAGCTGATCAGAATGGAGAGGTCAATCCATAGCCGCATGCTCACACAACACATTCATTTCAAAAGAAATCATGATTAGTGCATCAATGACTCTGATATTCTCACTCCATGCTTCTGCTACGCTGCTGCAAATATCATGAATCAACTAAAGCTTCCGCTACTCTGATAAGAAGAAATCATGATCCAGAATGTGAGCATGTCGGTCTACTGTCACAACTTCACTTAATGTCAACACTACAAAGGAAGATTCAGAGATTTATGCAAGCTGATGATCTCAAAGCTGGCTCAAAACTCATCATCACGTAGATCAGTTAAAGACCTCTACTTGAATTATCCAAACATGCAAAACATGAAGAATCAAAGACTACAGACTACAGAGCAATAAACTTAAATAAGAATCCAAGAACAATCTTAATGTAATATCTGTTTGTATTCTGTGTAATTTAAGGTGACCTCCCTTAGGGGGAGATTGTTAGGATTTACAAAATCCAGTCATTAAAGTGTCGGTCACCTCAAGTATATGTAATCATTAGAAAGCTCGTAGTCGTAGTCATTTAGTATAAGCTAGTATTTAGTTAAGTAACACCGTGGAGGACGGACGGTTCTTTACCCACTGTATGCCTGATACACAGCCCGTAGGAGGCGAGTCTTGTAAGAAAACTATAAATACCCTCTACCTCCCAAGGTAGAGGGTTGGAGCTACAATACCATTTTTCTTTGTTTCACATAGTTCCCAACTCTCTTCCCTTTCTCTCTCAAGAACTTTCTCTCTCTAAACATTTGTATACGCCCCATATGTTATTGGTTAGGTATTCGTTCCCACTATCCCACCAGAGCCGGATGGATCTACCCAGGTATAATCCACTAGATAGTGTAGAGTCCTTAGGTATGATGAAAAAAGGAGTAAAGTGAGATATGGGAAGAGTGCGGACTGAGATAGAGCTAGAACTGGAATAAACCCAACAAGGTTCTAGTAATGAAGTCTCGGTAAGCACTGAAGGGGTTGAAGAATGAAAAAGAAATAAATGTGAAAAGGGTGAAAAGAAATAGCCCTCTAATAATTCAACCTTAGGGCAGAAACCAGGTTCAATTCACATGCTACTGGCTGTTACCTAGGTAACACCGGTATTGAAGACAAGACGTCATGGACCCAGTGACGCACTGCACTACATCTTCCCAAGCTACTCAAGTTCCTCTTAAAAGGACTTGTTTCATTCTCACAGGGGAACCTACATTATCTATCGACTTTCTCTTAGAGATGGTTGATATTGAAGAAGGAGACCCTCTCCCTAGTCTCCGGCATAGGAACCAAATGTGCACAATTGAGTCTAGAGCCACGAGATCATCAATAAATCTCATTAAGGACACAATCAATGAAGACTCTCTGTTTCACACAATGTGGAAAGAGAGAATATTTTTTAAGAGTCCTACGCATTATCCTTGTGGTATTGCCAGAACATCTGAGTGATATGCAAACATATTCACAATGAAGATGGAAAGCCTTCTAGAGCCAACATCCAACAAGATCTTGGTAGGTGGCATGTGAGATCTATCCAATAGATCAACCATGTGACAACTGAACAGAAACAATGGGGCGATTCAAAATTTGGAATCAATCCTGGTTCAGGTTATGGATTGACCGATACCTTTGAAAAAATGGTCGTTGTGCTTAAAATTCTTTTCTCTAGCACATCGACTGTGTATTAATATTTCAAAAATAAAAGGTATTTATGATTGATAATTGATTTTCCTTAAAACCTTCGTTGTATTGCAAAAAAAAAATTATATTGAGCAGTATACGATTGTCTTTCAAATCTCTTTTCATCAATCAGTGAATCTCAAATTCGCTGGTTCACTCATTCCGTGTTGTCTTCTTTAAGACGTTCCGGTTTGAGAACAGCTAGAGCAGCTGCGAAACCCTGTCAAGGAGATTCTTCGGAATTATACCTGATCATAGGCAGTACTTGTACTGATCAACGGGGAACCGTGGGCCGTGTACCTCAATTCAACGAAAGTGATCAAAGACACTTTCGTGCGCTTTATTGCTAACTGTTGTATACAGGTACACCCAACGTTTGCAGCTGATCAGAATGGAGAGGTCAATCCATAGCCGCATGCTCACACAACACATTCATTTCAAAAGAAATCATGATTAGTGCATCAATGACTCTGATATTCTCACTCCATGCTTCTGCTACGCTGCTGCAAATATCATGAATCAACTAAAGCTTCCGCTACTCTGATAAGAAGAAATCATGATCCAGAATGTGAGCATGTCGGTCTACTGTCACAACTTCACTTAATGTCAACACTACAAAGGAAGATTCAGAGATTTATGCAAGCTGATGATCTCAAAGCTGGCTCAAAACTCATCATCACGTAGATCAGTTAAAGACCTCTACTTGAATTATCCAAACATGCAAAACATGAAGAATCAAAGACTACAGACTACAGAGCAATAAACTTAAATAAGAATCCAAGAACAATCTTAATGTAATATCTGTTTGTATTCTGTGTAATTTAAGGTGACCTCCCTTAGGGGGAGATTGTTAGGATTTAGAAAATCCAGTCATTAAAGTGTCGGTCACCTCAAGTATATGTAATCATTAGAAAGCTCGTAGTCGTAGTCATTTAGTATAAGCTAGTATTTAGTTAAGTACCACCGTGGAGGACGGACGGGTCTTTACCCACTGTATCCCTGATACACAGCCCGTAGGAGGCGAGTCTTGTAAGAAAACTATAAATACCCTCTACCTCCCAAGGTAGAGGGTTGGAGCTACAATACCATTTTTCTTTGTTTCACATAGTTCCCAACTCTCTTCCCTTTCTCTCTCAAGAACTTTCTCTCTCTAAACATTTGTATACGCCCCATATGTTATTGGTTTGATGTGTTTGTGAAATCCTATAAGTTACAGTTTTTCAATAGGTTTCCAAGTGTCAATTTTACACATTCCAGGTGCAAGGACATTTGTGTTACTGGACTTATCATCTCATATTCCCCAACTTCTCTTTCAACTCTATGATAGTGTGTTACTAAATCTTGATTTTTAGGGCGTATGTTTCGATTAGCACTTAATACTTCACGAGTGTACCCAAGATAATCATCAAGATCTTTTTACGCTTTGGCACGTGTCTTTTTGAGAAAATTAAATATGACACCATATTTTGTTTTAACTTTTGAAATTTCTTGTTCATATTTTAAAATTTGACACTTTAAAGAAGCGTTCTCATCATCCAGTCGTTCAAGTTTTGGTTCAAAAGGTTTTTCACTCGACTGGTTGAGTTTGTTTTGCAAAGCAAGTTCTCGATTATTACAATCTCTTTGACACCATTGAAGACGACGTGTGACTGTCGAAAGTTCATTTAACATACGCTCATTTTCAGCTTTCAGAGTTTTGATTTGAGACACATTATCAACAGAATCAACAACAATATTATCTAAAGCAGAGGCAGCAGTATAATACAACACAATTGATATGGTATCAGCATAGATAACATCTTCCAAGAGTCGATCAACATGATTTCAAAAAAAATTGTTCTTCTTTTTAGTTTTCAAAATCCAAGCCTCTGTTTCATTGAAAATTGTTTTCATTTGCCCAATTTCTTTCTGAAGATCATGTTCCCAATATGTTGCACACATACGTAAATTTCAAACATGTGGTAAAAGCTGTTTTTGAAAAATGTTTCTTTGATTTCTAGCATAAGCCAATTGATAAGTCTCAGCTTTTATTTCAGAATTAAGTTCAATTTCACGTTCCAAAAGTTTAATGTCAGACATAAATGTATCAAAATATTTAAGAAGTGGACAGTAGGCAGCAGTGGAAATTGTGGATAATAAGCTTGAGTGAACAAAGCAAGTGTGTTTGCATTATTTAGAGGTGCTTGAACAGCACGGAGAGCTTTGTCTTTGTCCACTTCCTTTTGATGGTGCTTCAAGTAGTCATACAACAACCCGTACTTTGCCTTGTGAAGATCTTTAGCTTGACGGATGAATGTAACATGCTTTTTCCAATCAGGACCAAGACAGCTTAGGAAATTTGTGTTGATTGCAGTTTTTGGCATAATGATGTTGTGTCTGTCCAAGTCATTGATGATTTCTGTAAACCGATGATAGTATGACTCTAATGATTCCCCCTGATCAATAATGAAGTTTTCATAGGATAAGTAAAGTTTTGATTCCATGTCTTCTTCATTGAGTTATGTGCCTTCCATTAGGAGATGAATGTGATCCCACATAGCTTTTTCAGTTTTCTGAGCATCAACACTGCGAAGAATCGGATCGGGTAAACCCAAAAGGATATATTGCATTCCAAGTTCATCAGCTTCGAAGTGAAGTAGTTGTTCAGCAGTGAGTTGATCCATAGTGAGAGTGGAAGTAGAGTCATCTCTTGGTGGATTAGCATTTGGATCTTCGGGTACTTTTGTAGTAGGCATTTGAAAAGGACCTTTGTTGGGAATTACGGTAAACTACTGGATCTGCTGAAGTATCTGCCGAAGAGCTTCTGCCGAAGAAGAATGGATTCTGCTGAAGGTATACTTCAGCAGAAGTGTTAAAGCAGAAATCGTGATTCTGCTGATAGTGCGAATCCACGTAGGAGAGATAAGCGCCGTATGTAGGCCATATGCAGGAAAAGTCAGCGCCGTATGAAGAATAGGATGGCGCCGTATAATATAGAGCTTACTCAGAATAAACAATATGATTAGCAAAACAATATGATTAGTTGCATGCTTGTCTAGATGCATGCTTTGTCTATGTTTGTATTAGGAGCGTACGTTGTAAACGCTCGTGAGTCATTAGGGTTTCTTGTCTATAAAAGAAACCATAATAGTTTGTATTTGATAAGTTTTTCTAAGTCTTTCAAGTCTTGTAAAATATCCGAAACATAGAGTTTCAATAATCAAAAGATCCATAGAGGATCAGAGAGTTCTTAGTTATTATAACTTGTATTTACATTCCGCTAAAGAATACGAGTTGTAGAGATCTTCTATTAGTTTGCTTGTGATTACATAGGCAATACTAACGATCTCCAAGTGCTTAAGATCTATCAAGGTCTGTGTGTTTTCAACAAGTGGTATCAGAGCCTCGGGAAAGTCTCTACGATACTAAGAACCATTCTCACCCTCATACAACCAAACATACCCTCACCATGCCTGGATCTGATAATGAAACTGAAGTCACCAACACAAACAACACCAACACCACTTCCATGCAACAGCTTAGTCTCTCAAACAGTAATGGTAAATTTCCTTATTTAAAAAGGGAAGAGTATGATCTTTGGACTATGAAGATGGAAAACTAGATTTCCAATATTGATTGGAATCTGTGGGAGGTAGTAAAGAAAGGAAACAGTCTAAAGAAAACGATACCAGACAGGGATGGGAAGTTTATCATGGCTCCTCCCAAAAATGCTGAAGAGGTGCTGGCTATGCAGAGAGAGCACAAAGTAAAAACTATTCTGCTTCAAGCCATTCCTGAAGATCACCTGTGTGATTTTCACCATATGGATGATGCAAAGGACATATGGATGGCTCTCAAAGCAAGGTTCGGTGGAAATGAAGAATCGAATAGAATGAGGAAGTCCATGCTGAGACAACAATTTCAAGACTTTAATATCTCCGAAGAAGAAGGTATCCACAAGGGATACGACAGGTTCCATAGGATTTTGAGTCAGCTAAACCAGCTGAATGCAAAACCTGATAATGATGATTGCAATTCAAAGTTCCTACGATCCTTGCCTCCATCATGGTTACATGTAAGTATAGCCCTCAAGGCTAAAGGTGGGTTGGACATGCTCACCTTTGATGAGCTGTACAACAGACTCAGAACTCTTGAACCTGATGTCAGAACTCCCTACCGTACATCCTCTTCTGGCCATGCAGCTTTTGTTGGGACATCTCACTCCAACATGATGGTACATGCTCCTAGTTCCAACTACCTTCCATCATCTCCTAGTTCCAACTACTTTCCATCATCTTGCACTCCTACTCCACCACATAACACTCGTCCCACTCCACCATGTTCTCAAACTAAGACTAGTAGTGTAATGGAAGATGTTCTTCATTCATTTGTTGCTGATTATGATACTCAGCAGTATCTTGCATATGAAGACTTTGATCAGTTGGACCCACTTGAAATGGAGGAGATGAAACTAAAAATGCAGGTGGCATTGCTGTCAGTGGATATCAAAAGGTTTGAAGAGAAGTCTGGAAGGAAGTTTTCTTTCAAGAGAAAGGAACCAGCTCGCTTTGACAGGAGAAAATTCAAGTGTTTCACTTGCCACCAGATGGGGCATTTCTCAAGAGAATGCAAAGACAGGAAGAGTGGAGATGGAGCTAACTACATTTCCTATCAGCAGAAACAGCAGGAAGCTGGAGCTTCAGCAGCTCTTCTCACCATGGATGAACAGGTCAACTGGACTGCACATGAACCTGTGAATGAGGAAGCTCATGATACTGATAAGCTTGGATTGCTGGCAAGGTGCACTTCGGATGAAAGGCATGATCAGTTTGCATTGATGGGACTATCTCAGGTACACAACTGTATATTTGGTTGTAGTCTAAGATACAACGAACTTAAAGAAGAGTATGATGCTATGAAACCTAAATTCGATGAATGCTATGTTGAAAATGAAGCTCATAAACTAGCATTAAAAACAGTAGAAAGACAAAAGGTATGGTTTCAAAAGAATCAAATAGCTTATGAAGAAAAGATAAAGGTGTTACAGTTTGATCTAGAAGTTGCAAATAATTACTTAAAACTGTCTGAAAAAGCAAAGGCTGAAGCTGTGTCTGAGAACCTAGAGCTCAAAGAAAAACTAGCTGAGGAAATAGCTAGGCATAAGGAATGGATAATTTCAGGTGATAATCTGGCTAGAGAAATCTATAACAGTCAATCAGTAACCTCTGGCTTAGGATTAGGCTTTCAAAAGTATGTAGGAGTAGAAGCTAGGTATGATGGTCGTAAATCCACACCAGCAAAGTTAGCTAACTTTGTAAAAGAAGGTGAAATGCATGTTGTCCCTGGACCTATTAGAGGTGAATTTATGCCCATTGACCTATCCATCACTGTTGACTTTGATGGATCACATCATCTATATGGCAAAAAGTCTAAAGACTTGCCAGACCCTGATACCTCATCTAATGACTTTGTCTCTTGCTCTGACAGTGACAATTCATCGGATCAAGGGTCTACTTCCTATGAAAGCTGTGATTCAAATGAGAAGTCTGGCCTTCCCAAGCCCTCACCTGAGCCTACACCCAAGCCTGCACCCCAGTCTACTTTCAAGCCTTCTAGGGAAGCTGCTGAGGAATCAACTTCCAAGACAGTTTCTTCTGAAGATTTATCTTTTAAAGCTTTGCATAATCAGTCTGTTAAAAACAATTCCTTGAATGTTTCTGATTTAAGTACTTCTGCATGTAATCAAACATCTCCCTATTTGAATAAATCTTCCAAGAAGAAAACATGTTTTGTATGTGGAAGTAAATTTCATTTAATTAAGGATTGTGATTTTTATGAGCAAAGATTGGGTGCATGTGCTACTCACCAGAAACATAAATCTAAATGGACCAATGTGGATAATATTCCACCTTACGTCCCACAAGCAGCTAATACTGACTCTCATTGGAGAGGTTCAGTTGCCAGACCTTATGTGCAACCAACTAGCCCATACTTTAATCATGGTTATTGGCCTACATATGTTGACTCTATGTATGCTGGGATAGGATATGGGAGCACTGTTGTGAAGCCCTCAGCAGGTTGTTCTTGGACTATCAAGGGACCCAATCATCAATGGAGGACCAAGAACAATGGTGGATCCTCTAGATCTTCATGGCCTACACCTGTGATCCACAAGGCAGGTTCAAGTCAGTAATGACTTGAACCTCCTTTGAATACTAACTATATGTATATATTTTGTTGTTGTTTGTAGGATCATCCCCTTAAGCATAAGAATATTGGTATTTTTGATAGTGGCTGTTCCAGAAGCATGTCTGGGAATAGAGATATGATGCACAATTTTGTTCCTATAGAAGGAGGAGGCAATGTGACTTTTGGAGGAAGTGATGGAAGTATCACAGGGAAAGGCACCATAAAGACACCTCATCTGGATTTTGAAAATGTGTACTATGTTAAGGAACTTCAGCATTTCAACTTGTTCTCCGTTTCACAAATCTGTGACACCAAGAACAAAGTACTCTTCTTTGAGAATGAATGTCTTGTGCTGTCTAAAGACTTCAAACTCCCAGAAGATACTTCAATTCTGCTGAAAGTTCCTCGAACTCACAATTTATACACATTCAACCTTAATGAAGTTCAACCTGGTGGTGACCTCACTTGTTTGGTGGCTAAAGCATCCCTTGATGAGTCTACTAAATGGCATAGGAGGATGGCTCATGTGAATTTCAAGACCATAAACAAACTCTCTAAAATGGGTCTTGTTGAAGGTCTTCCCACCAAAGTTTTCACCAATGATCATAATTGTGTTGCATGCAACAAAGGAAAACAACACAGAGCCTCCTACAAAGCTATCAATGCTATGAGCATCATTTCTGAACCTCTTCAGTTGCTCCACATGGATCTGTTTGGTCCAACTCAAGTCAGAAGCATTGATCATAAGTTCTTCTGTTTGGTTATCACTGATGGCTATAGCAGATTTTGTTGGGTTTTCTTTCTAAGAACCAAAGATGAAACATCTCAAGTGCTGACTGAATTCATCACCCTCGTTGAAAATCAGTTGAACAAAAAGGTTAAGGGAATTCGGTGTGATAATGGGACAGAGTTCAAGAATGCTATTCTTATAGAGCTATGTGGGTCAAAAGGTATAAAAAGGGACTATAGTAATCCAAGAACCCCACAACAAAATGGGGTGGCTGAAAGAAAGAATAGGACCTTAATAGAGGCTGCAAGATCAATGCTTGCAGACTCTAAACTGCCCACTATGTTCTGGACTAAAGCTGTTGGCACAGCGTGCTATGTGCTAAACAGGGTCTCCATTACTAGACCTCAACTCAAAACACCATATGAACTTCTCTTTGGGAAGGTTCCTGTCATTCACTACCTAAAACCTTTTGGTTGTCAAGTGACCATTCTAAACACCAGTGATCCGTTGGGAAAGTTTGATGAGAAGGCTGATGATGGTTATATTGTGGGTTATTCAGCTCATAGTAAGGCATACAGGGTGTACAATTTGCAAGCCAAGAAGATTGAGGAGACTTTGAACCTGAGATTTTTGGAAGATAAGCCTAATGTTCAAGGACAGGGTCATACGTGGTCTTTTAACCTTGACTACTTAACTGATTATTTGGGTTACACTAGACATTTGGCTAACCAAAATGCAGGTCCTCAAGAGTCTCCCACTAACAATGCAGGTACCTTGGATGATGACTCTGAAAATGAGTTTGAAGATGATGAGCAACCTATACTTGTGCCTTCTTTCTCCCCTAACAATATTGCAGGTACCACCTCCAAGGATATTGCTGATACGAGTGATGAAGATGAATCACATTATGCTGAGGACCTTGCTAGGCTTCAGACTCAAGAATTTGCAGCTAAGCTTGAAGCAGAGAAACTGAATGGAGAGGTTGCTAATGAAGGAGTCAGTAGAAACCATGTTTCTGCTGAAGTTGATTCTGTCACACCTACCATCCACAAATCCACTGAAGGATATGCTGTTTCTTCTCAGGCACCTTCTCAAGTGTCTTCAGACTTTGGAGAACCTTATACACGCTTTCCAAGACCCTCAGATCTTGGAAACCATCAACCCAAAGCTGGCATCTTCACCTCACCCTCTTATAATGCTGAGTTTGAGCCAACTATCACTAATCTTGATTCATCCATTGAAGTCAACCCCACTGCTACTCAGAGGATCAATATTGCTCATCCTCAATCCAACATCATAGGTGATCTTCTGGCACCTGTTAGAACTCGAAGGGCTATAACAAGTCCTCAGTTTGGACAGATTGCTTTTCTCTCTTATGTCTCCAACCAGCAAAGAGACAATCACACAAACTTCAAGCATTGTCTGTTTGCTTGTTTTCTTGCTCAAGTGGAACCCACAAGTGTTTCTCAAGCTCTTAACGATTCAAGCTGGCTAGAAGCAATGCAAGAACAGATGCAACAATTTCACAATCAGCAGGTTTGGATCTTGGTTCCACTCCCTGATGGCAAATATGCCATTGGGACAAAGTGGATTTTAAAGAATAAGAGATATGCTCGGGGTGTTGTGATAAAAAACAAAGCAAGATTAGTGGCTCAAGGCTTCATACAAGAGGAGGGGATTGATTATGATGAAGTGTTTGCACCTGTTGCCAGAGTTGACGCCATTCGAATTTTCTTGGCTTATGCTTCTTACATGGGTTTCATGGTGTATCAGATGGATGTTAAAGGTGCTTTTCTGCATGGTGAGATTGAAGAGGAGGTTTATGTCACTCAACCCAAGGGATTTGAAGACCCATATCACCCAAATCATGTTTACAAGGTTGTTAAAGCTCTCTATGGCTTACATCAGGCACCTAGAGCTTGGTATGCTAGGCTTTCATCCTTTCTGCTGAAGCATGACTATAGGAGAGGTGCTATTGATAAAACTCTGTTCCTAAAGAAGAATTACTCAGACATCATTCTCGTGCAAGTTTATGTGGATGACATTATTTTTGGCTCCACAAACGAAGCTTGGTGCAGGGAATTTGAGGAACTAATGAAGGGAGAGTTTCAGATGAGTGCTATGGGAGAGCTTACTTTCTTTTTGGGTCTCCAAGTTCAACAGAAACAAGATGGCATCTTTATCTGTCAAGATAAATATGTGAGGGACATTTTGAAGAAATTTGGTATGGAAGGTGTTAGGACTGCCACAACACCTTATGAAGCTCCAAAGACAAAAGCAAATAATGAACCAGATCTACCTGTGAATGTTCATTTGTACAGGTCCATGATTGGTTCATTGATGTATCTAACAGCTTCAAGACCTGATATTACTTTTGATGTGAGTGTTTGTTCTCGACATCAAGTCACTCCACTTACTTCCCACCTCAATGCTGTCAAGAAGATCTTTAAGTATCTCAAAGGCCAACCTCAGTTAGGCCTTTGGTACCCAAAAGAGTCTCCTTTCAAGTTGGAATCATATAGTGATAGTGATTATGCTGGTGCAAATCTGGATAGAAGATCCACAACTGGAGGCTGTCAATTTCTTGGAAAAAGGTTGATTTCTTGGCAATGCAAGAAACAAACCATTGTGGCTACCTCAACTACTGAAGCAGAGTATGTTGCTGCTGCAAATTGCTGTGGACAGGTCCTTTGGATTCAAAACCAATTGCTGGACTATGGGTACAACTTCATGAACACCACAATTTTTATTGATAATCAAAGTACCATCTGCATAGTCAAAAATCCAGTTTTTCACAGTCGAACAAAACACATTGAAATCAGGCACCACTTTATAAGAGATGCATATGAAAAACATTTGATAAAAGTGGTTAAAATTCATACTGATGATAATGTGGCAGACTTGTTAACGAAAGCTTTTGATGGACCAAGGTTTCAACACCTTGTGGTCAATATTGGAATGCTAAACCCTTGACTGCAAAGTTTAAGGGGAGGCATAGGCCTCAGGGGAGGCATATGCCTTAGGGGAGGATTTGTGCAAACTCTGCATATTTTTGTGTCATATTCTTGATTTTTGTGTGTTATTTTGTTTACTAACACTAACTTTCTAATAATTATTTAGTTTGTTTGTCTTTGTGTTGTTCTTGTGTGTTTTTGTGTCTGTTTTGCAGTTGTCTGGATTGCATTTTGTCTATTTCCTGTCTGAATTGCAGTTTGTCTATTCCATGATCAAGATCAAATTCATCAAGTGTGGTTCATTGGTATATGGTCAAGATAGCTAAAAGATTGTTGCTTGTTTCTTCTGAAATTAAAAGTACTGAAGCAAACAATTTGATTCCACTGAAGTTATAATGCTAAAGAAAAGATATTGAAGTCAAATTGTTCTTTCATTCATTCAAGAAACAGTTTACAGCTTACAGCTTACAAAAGTCAACCTACTACAAATGCATCTTCAAGATACGAGCTATACACTTACGCTAATCCTAATCTAGTACATATCATCTATTCCAACATCTAAGTGAATGTTGGATATGCATTAGATGCTGGATATGCGTTCGTGGGTCTTGCATAACCACCCATTCCGTCTATCAAGATGGCTGGATATGCATGACCAATACGACGAAGATGCTAAGGACCAAAATGGAGAGGATGGATTGATGCAAACGTTGATGATGACGATGACCACACATGATGACGGAGAAAAATAACGTCTCATGTGTGCTTCATCTATGCATTTCAACCAAAATGCAAACCATCCACCCTCCTTAAGCCCTTCTCTTATACGATGTGTGTTGATGCACCAAAAGATGGCGCAGTGAGACCAAGAACCACCTCTCTGTCTTTGGGGAGTGGCGGATTCCTGGCACGAGGCCTTTGTTGAGGCCTAGGTGCTGGAGGTTGGGAGTATGATGTTCCCTCCTTATAGGAGTCATCAGAATCATCAGCAGATTCACTTGGATTCACTACACTATCATCTTCTGAAGAGGGGAGAAAGGGTGATTTATTTGGTCGTGGATAGGGTTGAGGAAAGTAATGAAGCCATGGGTTTGATTCACCACTTGATGATGATGAAGAGGATGATGAAGATGATGTTGTGAGATCTATGATCTCAGGTTTGGAATTCATGGTACAATTTGGTTAATTGGGGTTTGTTTTTGAATCTGGGGTTTGTGGTAAATATTTGGGGATCTTTGATGAAGAGATAAGTATACATTGGGATCATTTTATAGACAGGTTCGAGGTTCGATGAAAATTAATGCGAGTGGGTGGCACAGTAATTCTAGAAACTTACCGAAGATATTCTTATCTTGGATGGTTTCTGCTGAAGTGTATAACTTCAGCAGATTGACCATGTGTTTATGCTGAAGCGTTATTTTGGGGTTGGTCAAAGTTGAAATACACGTCAGCGACGGTCAACAAAACGGTCCATTTTTCTTTGACTATAATTTGGGCAAAAACTATCACTCCACCATCACTCTCTTCAGAACAAACCAATTCCCTCTCATCCTACATCCACAAACACTCACCATTACGAGAAACATAACCCTAAAAACTTATATCCCTCATGGCTCTTGAATTTAAACATGATCACAACAAAGTTGCATATCTGGGAAACGGTAAGGGATATGAATTGTACGAACCAATGGTGGAATTCTTGAAAAGGTCCAAGATTTGTTATGCTCTTACACATTCTCCGAATGAGATATATGAATCACTGGTTACTCAGTTTTGGGAATCTGCTGAGCAGAGGAATGAGACAGAGATTAGGGCTGTGGTTGATGGAACAAAGCACATAGTAACAGAGGACCTAATAAGGAGGAAGCTTCGCTTGGAAGATGCTGATGGAGAATTTCACTCTAATCAGGAAAACGTGCTTACTGGGCTAAGAGCAATTGGTTATCGAGGTACAAGGACTGATATGTGGCTGAAGAAGGAACTTTGCCCGAAGTGGAGGTTCTTGGTTCACACGTTGCTTCAATGCATAAGCAACAAGTCAAGAGGATGGGACCAGTTCTCTACCCAACTAGGATGTGGTATTGTGTGTCTTTCCCAAGGGATAACTTTCAATTTTTCTAAGTATATTTTTGAAAACATGGTTGAAAATATTCAAAAGAAAAAGGCTAAGTTTTTAATGTACCCAAGGTTTCTGCAAATGATTTTAGACACCACTACCCAAGCCCAATCCTTTTATCCCATAGGTGCTTTAACTGCTAAATTATTTGCAACCATGAGAACTCACTTTCAGGGGAACATCATCCCTTGCTTGCAGCCATGTTGCCCCAAGGCAATGAGGCTGCTGATGAGGAGAATGTGGCTTATGATCCTCCTTCTTCACCTGTTGCTACTGATGGTAATCCATTAGGTAACATTGATGAGGGCCCCTCATCAACTGTTGAAGCAACTAATGTTGCTCCAGACCAGCCACCTTGTCCCAGTCCAACACCCACACTAGTTACACATGATGAGTCTGATCTTAATAGACTACCCACACCAAGTCCTGTTAGGGATCCTCTCAATGAAGATCTTCCTCACTTTGAGCATGTCCATGATTCTACTGAAAGGTCCAATGAAGCTCCCTTTACCACAGAGCAATCTGCTGGTGGAGCTGAGGACCCTATTACTCTCTCATCTGTCTATGCTCTTGTGAACAGGTATGCTACTGAGGTGACTAGTCTGAAAAAGGAGCTTGCAGAGACCAAGTCTTCTCTTGGTAGTAAGATTAAAGAACTGCAGAATCAAGTCAAGGAATTAGAGGACAAACTTAAAGGGGGCTCCAAAAGGAAGCTTGTGGTTTCCTCTGATGAAGAACAAGAAGTACCTCAGTTTGGGTCTCTTGATATGTTGGCTGATGTGTCTCTTAATGATCCTTCATCTGTAGTTGCTGCTTCCTCAAAGAAGAAGGAACCTGTTCTTTACAAAAGAAGAAAGAGATCTTATTTACATAAGGTTTCTTCTGAAACTTCAAAGGAACCTGGTGTTGACAAGGCTGCATCTGCTGATGTGCAAATGGAGGATGTATCTTCAGATCATGGTCAATCTTCATCTGTTCAAGAACCAACAGGCCCTTCACCTTCAACAAATCTTTCTGATGTTGTTGTCATGACCACTCCAGTTGATGATCTGCATCAACATGTTTCTCCTACAGTTGACCTGGGTATTGCTACTGAGGATCCTGTCGTTGATATAACTGAAGATGAGCTTGGTCCAGACCTAGTAAGTGAGGAGGAAAGACTAGGTCAAGCAAGTAGATTGGCTGAGTTTGAGAAGTCAAAGAAAAGTGAAGTATTGGCTAAACAACTTGAAACAGAGGACTTTTCATCTTTACCTCCTGAGAGAAGAAGAGAACTGGATGAAATGCGTGTTCAGATGCCTGCTGAATACTGGGATACTCTAACTGAGCAAGTTATTTCAAGACCTTCTCTTGCTCAAAGTATACTATGTGGAGATTTCAACAGTGAGAGTTATGTGGATCAAATGATGGCTCAGGGAAGACAAAGGAAGCAAGAAGCTATTGCACAAAGGAGAGCCATCAAAGCTCAGAAGAACAAAGAGAAGCCTCCTACTAAATCTGAAATGAGAATGGTGGTGAAAAATCAATGCTCGATGTACAACTCGGGCTTAACAATGAAACAAGTCAAGGCTTTTCCTGATCATGTCCTGTTTCGCAAATATAAACAGATCATGAGGGACAAATCGTCATCTTCAACACATTCTACCAACTTGAAAAGGATTGCTGAGAATGAAGTTGCTCAAGAAGCCAAAAGACTCAAGTCTGATGATGCTCCACCCAGGGCGACTTCTCCAGTCATTTCTACTGAAGCTTCTACTGAAGTTGCTTCCTCTACTGACAAGGGTCCATCTGCTGAACCATCTACCAATTCTCCTGAAGCACCTGATATATCAGCCCCCACTTCATCTGTGGCAACTGTTGACACACAAGAAGCTTCTAAAGTTAAGGAAGCTGATCTCGCAGAAATAAAAATAGAAAGGGCGATAAAGATGCTTCACAGGATGAATGCACTACGTGAAGGTGTTCCAACTAACTCTCCCTCTACCTTTTCAAGTCTTACCACAGATGTTCAAACTGAAAATGCTCCCTCTGGGGAAATCCATAAGCCTGGTGGGAGGAAGAATAGAATGGCCAAAAGATCTCCCTTAGATCTTGAAGCTGATAACTCAACTTTCATTACAGAGGGTTCTGCTGCTGATTTTCCTGAGGGAGATCAAAATGTGTTGGTCGATTGGAATCTGAAGGATGAACAGATGAATTTCATTCATCGAAAGGACTCCACTTCAATGGAATTCACCTTTCTAAAGGAAATTCTACACTTGGTAGACAAGGCAGACTTGCTTTCTCTGTACACTCGTGTTACCACCCATTACTGCAACAAGGAACCACAAGGTTCTGGGATGTTCTTACCGGGAGATCTTCAAGTCCTGTTAAACTCTCATTCTCCAAATAGTAAAGCACATTCCATTTGGGAGAACTCACATCGGTGGAAGGTTGCATCCTGGAGATTCTATCCTCTACCTCGTGTGCATGTGCTTGAGACTAAGGGTGGAATCACTGTCTGCATGTTTGCTGAAAGAAAGTATCCATTGCCCAAGAGACTTATGGAAAGGATGCTTAGTCAGAAATTGGAGATTCCTCCAGATCCAGTGGGCAATGAAAGACTTTCTGCTTTAACATTGGTGGGTTTGATCAAGACTCAACTTCAACAACAGCAATAGGCCTCATCCTCATCCTTATCATGGTACTTGGTACTCTCTGCATTACCTTGTTTTGTTACTTTTAGTTTGTGTTATTTATGTTATTTGTCTATTTCTGTGTTATTTTTCAATTTCTTAGTTAAAAAAAAAAAAAAAAAAAAAAAAAAAAAAAAAAAAAAAACTAACTAACTTTTATGCAGGTTTGTTTGTTGTCCAATTCTGATGGTTTTTAACTCACCAGATATACCTTGTGTATGTCAAAGAGTTGGCTAGTCTAAAGGGTACAGCTTTGGTAAAGACATAACAAATCTGTTGATAGCTGTAATGGTTTGCTCAAAATCATAGGGTCTACAACCACCCATGCTTAACTGCTGAGGGTTGTATGGTCATCAATTCACCATGGTCTATTCCTTTTTGGAATCCAAGAATTGGCTAGCCCACATGTATATGGCATGTGGTAAAGGCAACTGAATCCATAATTGGTTCTCAATTCACCAATTCTAAGAATTGACTAGTCCTGAGCAAACGGCTACAGGTAAAGACAAGTCAAATTCGTTTATATGGTTGCTGGTTTGCCAATAAATCAGATGGTTATCAATGTACCATAGTTTTCGAACTCAAACATGTGGCTACTCCAGTAGTGATGGCATTGGTAAAGAGACATCAAACCCATTATTTTCAATGATTCACCTCTCACAGGAGTTAACACACCTGGAAGTAATGAGAATAGTATGAAACTTATATGTTTTGATGTACATGATGTCATATGTTGCTGCAAAGATCTGGTGTATAACAGTTCAGTCATCATAGAGATGTTCTTCTTCTGAATCTTTGTTGCTGATCCTCAAGACACTGGACCTTCATAGCTCAGAAGTGTTTAAGATATGGGGAGGATCTTGTTTGGAAACTTTGTCATAAGATGGTACAATCCTCAACAGTATTAACGATCTATCAAGGAAACTGGAACTTAACCTAGTCAAATTCCAGTTTAGGGGAGGATTGTTGGGAATTACGGTAAACTACTGGATCTGCTGAAGTATCTGCCGAAGAGTTTCTGCCGAATAAGAATGGATTCTGCTGAAGGTATACTTCAGCAGAAGTGTTAAAGCAGAAATCGTGATTCTGCTGATAGTGCGAATCCACGTAGGAGAGATAAGCGCCGTATGTAGGCCATATGCAGGAAAAGTCAGCGCCGTATGAAGAATAGGATGGCGCCGTATAATATAGAGCTTACTCAGAATAAACAATATGATTAGCAAAACAATATGATTAGTTGCATGCTTGTCTAGATGCATGCTTTGTCTATGTTTGTATTAGGAGCGTACATTGTAAACGCTCGTGAGTCATTAGGGTTTCTTGTCTATAAAAGAAACCATAATAGTTTGTATTTGATAAGTTTTTCTAAGTCTTTCAAGTCTTGTAAAATATCCGAAACATAGAGTTTCAATAATCAAAAGATCCATAGAGGATCAAAGAGTTCTTAGTTATTATAACTTGTATTTACATTCCGCTAAAGAATAAGAGTTGTAGAGATCTTCTATTAGTTTGCTTGTGATTACATAGGCAACACTAACAATCTCCGAGTGCTTAAGATCTATCAAGGTCTGTGTGTTTTCAACAACCTTCAAGGATGACCTTCTTCAAGAACTTACTATGAGGTTTCTTGTTAGGTCACCATATTAGTAACACAAGCATCAATATGCAGAAATATAGAAGAGAGAATGATCGGTTGAACAATAACACACACACACACGTATGAATATAGAATGGTTATGCGTAGGAGTGAAAGTGAAATGAATTGAACAACCAACCCTCAAGTGAGGGTTATTACAAGGTATTTATAAGAGAGGGATCTAGGGCAACACTCCTAGTCCCTTCCTTTCTCTTATGGGCTTGGGCCTAGGCTTATGGGTCTTCTACATAAGCCTAAGCATAATTACTAACATAAAGGCCATATTAAGCTAACTATTACATATGAATCACTAACACTTGAATAAGGTTTAGGAGTGATTCCAACAATCTCCCCCTAAGTGTTAGTGATGAATGAATGAGTGATGAATGTTGTAGGTGCTGATGTAATAGTAGCTTTGACGTCTTCTGACATTCTTCTTTCTTGTGAGAAAAAGTGTCTTGATTCGACCAATCTCCCCAGTGTAGAGAAATTGTTTCTTTTGAAGTATTCTGCTTTGACGTCTTCATTTTCTTTGTTCTTAAGTTCTTTGTTCTTTGAAAGTGATAGTATGTTGTGGTAATCTGCATCAGGTCTGCTTCGCTGCTCCAGTGTCTCCACATCTTTCTCCAACATGCTCACACGCTCTTTAACGTTGGATTACAGTTGATGAAGTTCTTTAAGTCTTTAAACTTTGTAGATTCTTTGTTGACGAAGAATCATTCTGACTTTGTGTTGCCTTTGATTATGAGAGAACTTTCATAAGTGATGTTGTTGGTATGAGCATGTGGAGAATCTACACGATCAGTCCGCTCCAGAGCTTCCATAAGAAGTAAACATAGGAAAGGTTAGTAATAAGTGGATTCTGGCTTTTACAAGTTTGAACTTCGAGAGTGTTAACAGCATAGTGTGAAAACATAACTCTAATTCTCACAAAGGTCGTTCCTGAACCGGAGTCCCACAAGTGAGATAACGCGATGTACCAAAGTACACCTACGGTTCAGATGAGTTGCAGAGGTACACAGAAGCATCACCTCACGACTGTAGACCGTTTGAGACCACTAAGCGTAATCCACGGGGAGTTACCGAAGTGACCTGCTGTCAGGGCTGTTTAATGTTGACCTTGGCAGGAGTTTCCATTCAATCACTGAGGATCACAATTGTGAACCTCTCATAAATGTTCTCGACAGATTGCTAAGATCTGTGAAGGACTCGATAACGTACCACTGATGTTCTTATTGTTGAACAACAAGTGATGAAATTTCAAGTGTACCTAAGAGATCTTTTGATGAATCTCGTGGCTCTAGACTCAATAGTGTACTTTGGTTTTCCTAAGCGGAGACAAGGGAGAGGGTCTCCTTCTTCAATACCAGCAATCTCTAAGAGAAAGCCGATAGTTTATGTAGGGTTCCCTGTGAGAATGAAACAAGCTTCTGTTGGGAGAAACTTGAGTGGCTAAGAAGGTTTAGTGCATGCGCCACTGGGTCCATGACGACTTTTAATCTTCAATACCGGCGTCATTAAGTGACAACCAGTAGCATATGAATTGAACCCGGTGTCTGCCCTAAGTTGAATAATCTGGAGGGCTATTTCTTTTCACCCTTTTCTTTGCATTTCTTTTTAATTCTTCAACTCCTTCTTTCTCTGATTCTCATTTTCTCCTTTTTATAATCATACCTAAGGACTTCTAATTCTAACTATTGGTAGTGTCATTGGGTAGATCCCTCCGGCTCTGGCGGATCATAGGACGGTTATTCCTAACCTTAATCACTAAAACCATTTTTCATGAAAATCTCTCAAAGTGGTTATGACTGAAAAACATTTTGTACCACTGTAAGAGTGTAAGATATAACTTTTCACATACACATCAAACCATAACACAAGGTGGCGAATAAGATGGGATTTTAGAGAGAGAAAGTTAGAGGTTTAGGGAACTTAGTGAGAGAAAGTGAAAGATATTATTATGAGCTCCAACTCTCTACCTTGGAAGGTAGAGAGTATTTATAGTCTTACATAATTCGCCACACTACGGGCTGTGGATCAGGCATACAGTGGGTAAAGACCCGTCCGTCCTCCACGGTGTTACTTAACTAAATAACTACTTAACTTAAAAGACCTATGACTACGAGCTTTCTAACGATTACATATACTTGAGGTGACCGACTCTTTAATACCTGGAATTTCTAATTCCTAACAATCTCCCCCTAAGGGAGGTCACCTCAAACATGTATCAAAATTACAAAGAATACAAATAGATATAACATTAACAAGTGATCTAGTATTCTTGATGTAGTCCTTTGCTCTTGAGTTCGTAGTCATTGATTCTTCACATTGCATGTTTGGTTATTCCAAGTGGAGGTCTTTTACTGATCCACGTGATAATAATTCTGAGCCATCATTTGAGATCATCGGCTATCAACAATCTCTGACACATCCTTTGTGGTGTTGGTATTTTGTGATGTTGTGACTTTGGGACCGACATGCTCACATTCTGGATCATGATATCTTCTCATCAGAGTAGCGGAAGCATTTGTTGAATCACGATATTGGCAGCAGCGTAGCAGAAGCATGGAGTGAAAATATCAGAGTCATTGATGCACTAATCATGATTTCATTTGAGTTGAATGTGTTAAGTGAGCATGCGGCTGTGGATTGACCGCTTCATTCTGATCAGCTGCAAACGTCGGGCGTACCTGCATACAACAGTTAGCAACAAATCGCACGAAAGTGTCTTTGATCACTTTCGTTGAATTGAGGTACACGACCCACGGTTCCCCGTTGATCAGTACAAGTACTGCCTGTGATCAGGTAGGATTCCTAAGAATCTCCTTGACAGGGTTTCGCAGCTGTTCTAGCTGTTCTCAAACCGGAACATCTCAAAGAAGACAACACGGAGTGAGTGAACCAGCGAATTTTAAGTCCACTGATTGAAGAAAAGAGATTTGAAAAACAATCGTGTATTGCTCAATAGAAATTGTTTTTGCAATACAACGAAGGTTTTATTGAAAAATCAATTATCAATCATAAAAATACCTTTTGGTTTGAAAAATAAGTACACAGTCGATGTGCTAAAGAAAGGAGTTTTTAAGCACAAAGACCGGTTTTTCAAAGGTATCCGTCAATCCATAACCTGAACCAGGATTGATTCAAGAGATTGAATCGCCCCATTGTTTCTGTTCAGTTGTCACATGGTTGATCTATATAATAGATCTCACATGCCACCTACCAGGAGCTTGTTTGATGTTGGCTCCAGAAGGCTTTCCATCTTCATTGTGAAAGTGTAAACACTTCACTCAGATGTTCTGGCAATACCACAAGGATAATGCGTAGGACTCAAGATATAATCTCTCTTTCCACATTGTGTGAAACAGAGAGTCTTCATTGAAAGTGTCCTAGTGAGATTAATTGATGATCTCGTGGCTCTAGACTCAATTTGTGCATATTTGGATCCTATAACGGAGACTAGGGAGAGGGTCTCCTTCTTCAATATCAACCATCTCTAAGAGAAAGTCGATAGATAATGTCGGTTCCCCGTGAGAATGAAACAAGCCCTTTTAAGAGGAACTTGAGTGGTTTGGAAAGTTGAAGTGCAGTGCGTCACTGGGTCCATGACGTCTTGTCTTCAATACCGATGTTACCATCAGTAGCATATGAAGTGAACCCGGTTTCTGCCCTAAGGTTGAATTAATGGAGGGCTATTTGTTTTCACCCTATTTTCATTCAATTCTTTTTAATTCTTCAACCCCTTCAGTGCTTACCGAGACTTCATAGCTATTACCTTGTTGGGTTTATTCCAGTACTAGCTCAGTCTTAGTCTGCACTCTTCCCATATCTCACTTTTCTCCTTTTATCATCATACCTAAGGACTTCTACACTAACTAGTGGATTGTCCCTGGGTAGATCCCTCCGGTTCTGGCGGATCATGGGAACCAATACCTAACCTTATCATCCTTATATCACCGTACATAAAGTAAAGTTGGTCGGTCAATTTGGTATTGTTCATCTGCCATTGGATCCAATTGAAAACCATTTGAAAATCAATTCAGATACTTGTGATATATAATCAAAGCATTTTGTACCTGAATTGTTTTTGATATTTTTAGAACGAGAACTCCCCCTCAACATGTGCATCAAATATTTGAAAGAAATTTTTGCACACGGAGGCAAGAGAAAGAATTAACTTCTTTTGATTACCATTTTCTAAAAGATATCAACATCACTTCCCTCAACAAACCAAGTAGATATAGCATTTCCGGGAAGGATGAGGTTTCCATAAATTTGCTCCCCCTCAATATGTGCCTCGAGGTTTGAAAAGAGTTTTGCACATACTAGAGAGAACCTGCACATTGGGATAAATGATCACGTTTTAAATCAAAGGTTTTAAGATAGATGCTCCCCCTCAACATGTGCATTGAAAAATTGAAATCGTTTGTCACATGTGGGCGGGATAGCATGTACATCCTATTATAACCATTTACCTAATTATCAGTTTAAATCCAATTTAAATCACACATTCTCCCCCGATCACAATTATCAAATCATTTGAGATTTGTGATCTCGTATAGATTTAAATTGATTTGAAAGCTTTTAAGGAGAATTGTGACTTGATTGTGAAAGCGTTTGAACTGATAAGGATCGGATTTTAAGACTTTAAACTCCATTTATAAAACATGCATGTATATCTTTTGAAAACAATTTTAATGCCAAATAACTTTTTAATTTAATTGAAATCATTCTCCCCCTCAATCAGTGACGTAGGTTGTTGATTGAGAGATAGAGATTTTGACAAATAAGTCCTGATGATTATCAAAAATAGAGATTGAGTTATTTTTCAAAGCATTTAGTTTTCAGCAGATAGGAGTTTATAGAATCAGAGCATAGGATTTGAAAACATGGTAAAACATGGCTCTGTTCTTTCTTTAAAAGCGGGTTATTGCCTGAAGATGACAATAAACCATTTTCTCTTTCTCCCAAAAAATAATTTTTTTTTATTTTTTTTTTTTTTTTTTTTTTTTTTTTTTTTTTATAAAAATTCGAACAACATCTAAAGTCCCGTGTCATTCTTTGAATGACAGCACAAAGACCGTAGATATTATCGAACCGGAAAGAAACATGACAAAAATGACAATTTTTTTTTTTTATTTTTTTTTTTTTATTTTTTTTTTTTTTTTGAAGATTTTTCGAATTTTTCAGATTTTTATGGATTTTGAAAGTTTTATAATTTTGTATTTTGATTTTCGAATAGATATATACAAGAGATAGATGAAGATAGACCTTTACTCCTCGTCTTCCTCCTGAAGACGTTTGAGAGTTTCTGGTTGAAGGCTTTTCAAACCAAGACGTGGAAGAATAAACTCAAAACGTTCTCTTGGAAGAGCTTTGGTGAAGATGTCTGCTAACTGATATTCAGACCTCACAAAATATAGTTCTACCACACCTTTTTCCACTTGTTCCCTGATGAAATGATGTCGAATGTCGATATGCTTTGCTCTTGAGTGTTGAACGTTGTTGCATGAGAGAGCAATAGCACTTTTATTATCACAGTACAGAGGTATTTTGTTGAATTCAAAGCCATAGTCAGATAATTGAGATCTCATCCATAAGATTTGAGCACAACAAGATGACATGGCTATGTATTCAACCTCTGTAGAGGAAATAGAAGTACTCATTTGCTTCTTGGAAGACCAGCTCACAAGCTTATCACCCAAAAACTGAGCACCTCCTGACGTACTTCGACGTGTATCTTGACAACCTGCATGATCAGCATCTGCATAGGCCGTTAGTGACATACCGGTGTCCTTCGGGTACCATAGTCCCATATTGATGGTTCCTTGGAGATACCGAAAGACCCGTTTAACTGCTTCAAGGTGCTTTTTAGTAGGCTTAGCCTGGTATCTAGCACACATGCACACAGAGAACAAAATGTATGGTCTACTAGCAGTGAGATACATCAGGGATCCAATCATACTCCTATATTTCGTTTGGTCAATCATGATCCCTGAGAGGTCCTCATCTAGTTTGGTTCGGTCAATCATGGGGGTGTCAACAGGGTCACTTGACTCAAATCCAAATTTCTTTAAAATCTCTGTTGCATATTTAGATTGATTTATGAAAATGCCTCCGGGACTTTGTGAAATTTGTAATCCCAGGAAAAATGACATTTGTCCCATCATTGACATTTGAAACTTTGAACTCATTTCATTAGAAAAACGATCACATTCCATTGGGTCAGTCGAGGCAAAAATAATATCATCAACATAAATTTGAACATGAGTTAAATGTTTGCCTGACTTCCTGGTGAACAATGTAGGATCAACTGCTCCTTTGCTGAATCCGGTTGAAAGAAGAAACTTTGAGAGTGTATCATACCAAGCCCTTGGAGCTTGCTTTAAACCGTAAAGAGCCTTCTTCAAACGATAAACATGAGTAGGATGCTCTTGATTCACAAATCCTTCAGGTTGGCTGACGTAGACGACTTCTTTAAGATCTCCGTTCAGAAATGCCGTCTTTACATCCATCTGATATACCACCATGTTCTTGCTTGCAGCATTAGCCAAAAAGATTCTGATTGCCTCGATTCGAGCAACTGGAGCAAATGATTCTTCAAAGTCTATACCCTCCTCTTGACGATATCCTTTAGCAACCAATCGAGCCTTGTTTTTCAACACATCACCATGCTCATCAAGTTTTACTTTGAAGATCCATTTTAGAGCTATAATCATAGCACAGTCTGGAGCAGGTACTAACTCCCATACATCCAGACGATCAAACTCATGAATTTCATCTTGCATAGCATTGAACCAGCTATCTTCATTCATGGCAGTTTTAACGTCTTTTGGTTCGATCTTAGATAGTACGGAGTTGAAGAAGCACCATAAGGCATCGGTTGCGAGTTGCTTCCGGGTTGATACAGGACGAGAGGGATTTCCAATGATGTTGTCTAATGGATGATCGTGAGTCCATTTTCTGAGGTGTTCATGTGGCATTTGTTGAGGAACTGAAGTAGCTGAGTCGATGTCTCCTGAAGAAGATGGTTCTGATGATGATACAGGAGTAGCAAATATGTTTTCAAATGGAGCATCTTCAGGAGTTGCAAAGGGATTAACTTCATCATTGGTGCCAGAAACATTTCCATGATGTACATTTGAAGAGAGATGATTTGTTGATGAGACTGAAGGATCAGCAGCAGGTGCTTCTTGACTTACAGATATAGAGACTGATGAATTGACTTCATTCACTGGAATATGAGCATCCTCTGTTGTAGGGATCAGCACCTCATTAGTAGTAGACTCATACAGTTCATCAAACATGGGATCAAACAGTTTCTTTACATCATCTTCAGATGGAGGTACATATGGAGTTTCTTGAGAGGAGTTTGGAACAAGAGATGAACCAATAGGACTGTTTTGAAGTGCGGGTCCTGAGCTGGAGTGTCCAGGAGCCATTTGACCGGTCAGCTCATCAAACGTAACGTGAATTGTTTCCATGATATTTCGGGTTCTTTTGTTGTAGATTCGGTATCCCTTTTTGTTGGGTGCATATCCTACAAATATTCCAATGTCAGCTTTAGCTCTAAGTTTACCCAAGTCTTGACCCTCATTAGTTGGATAGCACAATGCACCAAACACACGAAGGAAAGATAGATTAGGTTTCCTGTTGTGGACAAGTTCGTATGGAGTTTTTCCATGAGTGGTGTGAATCAGGGAGCGATTTTGTGTGTAGCATGCAGTGGCAATTGCTTCAGCCCAGAGAAACATTGGAACCTTTGAGTAGATCAGCATTGTTCTAGCAGCTTCAACAAGAGTACGATTTCGTCTTTCAACTACACCGTTCTGTTGAGGGGTTCGTGGAACACTTCTTTGATGGCTGATTCCAACGCTTTCATAGAATTCACTAAGTTGTTTGTTGACAAACTCAGTTCCATTGTCTGTTCTGATAATTCTGACAGTTTTGTTTAGTCTAACCTGCAGCTGTTTGATGAGTTTGATGATGATATCAGGAGTTTCATCCTTTGTCCTTAAGAACTTGACCCAAGTGAATCTAGAATAATCATCAACCACAACTAACACATATTTCTTCCCAAAGATATTCTGCACCCTCATTGGTCCACATAAATCCATATGAATCATATGAAGAACTTCTGTGACAGAGTTAGTAGGTTTGGGTTTATGGGCATACTTCTTGCTTTTTCCCAATTGACATGCTGAACAAAGATGATCCTTTTCATACTTTAGTCTAGGTAAACCTACAACTAAGTCCTTTCTGGAAAGATCGTTGATTGTGCCGAAGTTCAAGTGATTGAGACGACGATGCCATAACCATGACTTTGTTTTTGAAGCCTTTGATAACAAGCATATTGGTGAAGCTCTCATCATGTCATCGATAGAGATAGTGTAAAGGTTTGAGCCACGAGTTCCTTTCAACAGTTCCTTACCATTAAGATCTCTAACAAAGCAGGTATGTTTTCTGAAGGCCACTTCTAGATCAGAATCATAGAATTGACCAACAGAGAACAGATTATGACCTAAACCTTCCACATAATACACTCTGGAGATGACACTATCACCAACAACATAATCTCCATAACCCATAATAGCACCGAAATGATCATTACCAAATCTAACAGTCCCGATGAATTTGCTCACGAAGTTCATGAGCCGTGACCGGTCTCCAGTCATATGCTTGGAACAGCCTGAGTCCAGGTACCACAGAACGATTTGAACGATCTGCAGTTGAACACAGACAAGAATGGATAACTGGATATTTGGGATCCCCATGCAAGAATGGGTTCCATTTGGTTAGTAGCAACAGTTGGACCACCCACATCAGAAATAGAAGCATTCATATCAGGCAGTGAAGTAATGGAATCATTGTGAATAGATGCAATACTAGTGTCTGTATTAGCCCTATTTACAGTGTGACCACTTCTTAAGGGAATAGTTCTACCAGTAGGCATCCATTTTCTAGTGGGCATTATCTGATTAGTCTTATGACCAACAGGTATCCAATAAAAGCCTATTCTGCTGAATGTTCTTCCTGTGGGTTTCCATTGTTTTCTAACTCTCTTTCGCTTTTGCCTTTTAGCCTTTTTAGCATGAATTTTAGCATTAACAACATTAACTGGACAATTAACATCATTAGGCAAAACATTAACATCACATTCATGATTAGAAACAGAATTCAAGCAATCATCAGTACAAGGTTTGCAAATAGCATCAGAATTCGAATTAATCACAGTACGCCTATGGCTAATACTAGAATCAACACGATTCGTTTTATTCGATTCAAACTTAAGGTTCCTAGATTGTTCTTCTACTCTCTTCCAGTGCACATTCTTAGCTTGAGAGGTCCTATCATTCCTTGTATTGTCTTGAGACTTTGACCTGCTCCCTTTAATGTCACTTATTACTCCTGTAGAGGGAATGGGAACATTAGTTTGTTTTACTACTCTTTGCACCACCTGTTTAGATGTGCTGGGATCTGTACTACATGCAGGTGCACTCAGGTTCACTTTCTTAACATTAGAGGTACTGAGATTAGTACTCCTAGAAGGCACATTCGAGTTCACTTTCCTAGTATTGACAGATCTAAAATCTGAACTACTCACTGGTGCACTACTCCTCACATTCAAACTATTGGGAATCGAGTGCATGTCATGTTTGGCCTTAGGCATTGAGCATGGAATCAAGGGGTTAACTCTCTCACCTAATGTCTTTGGGCATATAGTGATCAAACATTCTAAGATTTCTTGAGATCGTTTGGCATATAAGCATGCATGTCCAATTGCATTATCATGAGGTTTCTCTAGCTTATCCTCTTCAACAATCTCACGCAGGCATTCTAAGCAATCCTTAAGGGATGAGAAATATGTTTGAATGGCAAGTTTGTTGTTCCTTAGGTGAGGGGGGACATATGTCACAGATAAAGTAGATTTATTACTAGAGGGAACCTTAGATACAACATTCTCCGCATTGATCATTGGCATTTTCCCTTTTACCTGACTCTTCAGATTCTCAATTTCCTTTTGCAATGAAGTTATTTGTTCGTTGTTTTTGTTACGAGTGACTTTAATTGATTCAAACAACTCATTGAAATGACGTTTAACCTTTTCATTCTCTTCAAGGAAACTTTCGTTTTCCTTTTGTAAAGCATTTACTAGGTTTTGAAGATGAAACGTTTGAGAATTCTGAGAATCTAAAGAAGGAGGCATTTGGGAACCTGTCATATTGTTCGTTTGACCCTTTAATTGAGAGATTTGGACTTTCAACTTTCTGATCGTGTTACACTGAGCATGAATCTGTTCATCTCGTTTGTTTATTTGAAAAACTGCATCAAACTCTGGAACATCTGAAGATGTCTTGAAATTTGAAGTTTTGACATTTTCTTTGAGATGTTGATATTTTAGTTGTAGATTAAAATACTCAACTTCTAGTTTAGAAAAATGTTTAACCAAATTGTCATGATCATCCAGTTCAATTTTCTCATTAAGTTTAGAATTAGTTTTTTCAAGCTCAATGACACGATCATGGGAGACTTTCAGGGCCACAGATAGTTCATGAAATTTGGAAGCATTAATAGAGCAATTTGAAGCAGTAAAAAAGACATCTTGAGCAACACATTCAGTAATAAGATTCTCATTCAATGTATGCAGGTTCTTCCTCTCGATCTCATTATATTTTAATGCACGCTCATAATCACTAATTTCAACTATTATTGCATCAAATTCCTTTTCCATCCCCTTAATGTCTGTTTCTATCCCCTTTTTAAGACTCTCAAAGTGATCCTTTAAAAGTTTAAAGAAGGGCATGACCTCAGTTAAATAACATTCTTTCATTTGTTCAAAACCCCTTTCTCCTTCAGTTATGCCAGTGGGTGTGATCCTTTTCTTGCAAGTTTTCTCAAAATCAACAAATAGTTGAAAAATAACGTATTGGCTAATTAAGATATTGCTTTTAGTGGCAATTGTTCTAGGAACAAGATGCATTGGTGTGTTAGGAGGATACACAGTAGCTTTAGGCATTTTCCAAAGGGGAGGATTTGTTTTTACAATATTTTCGGCTTTCTGCTTATCTAAATCCATTTTCCAGAAGACTTGTTCGGGAGTCAACAAAGTCTGAGGCTTAAACTTGTTTAATGCAATCCAGTTTTCCTTCTTATAATCATGAGGAGTGATATTTATGTTCTTCTCTTTGCATTTGGGGTCATCTAGTTTTTTGTTCATCCTTTCCCTAGTGACTTCATCTGATTTCTTATCTTCCTCCGTGCACTCAACGCAACTAGGTTTCTGCCTAGGCTTAAGAATTTCATTACCATCATAAATCACCTTTTGAGTATTTCTAGCCTTTTTGATTACCTCAGGATTTGGTTCCTCAACAAGGGGAATGCTATGCTTATCGCTTAATACTCGATGTTTGGTGACCATGTGAGCAGTCTGAATGGTGTTTCCTTGTATGTACAACTTGTTTTCAAGTTTGTTTTTCAAAGTTTTCAGATTAGAAAAATCTCTCAAGAGCTTTGATTCTTTTGCATTAAATTCTTGCTTAAGCATTTTCACGTTTTCTTGAAGTTCTTGTTTTTGCTTAGCTGTTTTAGAAAGTTTTTCTTGCAAAGAATTTAATTCTTGTTTCAATACTTCTTCTCTAAAATTACTTTTTCTAATTACTGTACGTACTTGGTCATCCATTTCCTGCTCACGAGTGGTCAACTCAAATTTTGCACGTTGTTCATAAATGGCAACACGTTCCTTATATGCATTTAGTTCAGAGATAATGGAATCATCAGGAGCACATGCAGTGAATTCATCAAAAACATAGTCATTGTTGACTGCAGAAGATGCATCACTAGGTACAACTTCACTTTCACTTTGTTTCACATATTGATCATATGGGACAATATTGATATTACCCGTATTTTCAATATTTGATTCAAAAGTTTCGGTTGGTTGTACTTTGTCATGCATCTGTTGCACATCAGCATCATCATATAGCTTTAATACCTCAGAAATGAGTTTGTCCCTGGATGGGCCAGCTTGTGGTGAAGAAGAGATCTTGGAAGAAGCCATTGGAGAGATGCTAGCCATAAAGATTGTGTGTGCAGTAGGTCCATCATCTACATCAGAATCGTATGCATCACAGTCACCGACTTGAAAGGCATTTTGATGATTGTGACCTATCTCCTGAATGGGCTGCTCATCTACATCTGCATCATAGGTCTTGGCATTGCCTTCAGCAAGAAACAGCAGTTCCTCTTCATTCAAAGTAGCACCATTGTCCTGAGCTTGAGCCAGCAGCATCTTATCTCTGAAGTATTCGGCATTTTGTGGACGCTTTGGAGATGTGCAGTTCCTTGCAAAGTGTCCCTCACCACCACAGTTAAAGCATTTGATTGGCTTAGCTTGACCTTGGTTACCATTTCTTCCTCGATTCTGGTTTCCAACATAACCTCTCCCAGCTCCACCTCTCCCCTGATCATACTGTCTTTCCTGAACTGGTTGCACCACGATCCTTCCATCTTTAACAGTGGCTTGATTATGTGGGTTAGATGCAGTTCGTAGGTTGTTGTTGGTTTGTGGGAGAGAGTTCATGTTTTGACTAATGAGTAGAGCTAGTTGATTAACGATGTTATCCACGCGTGCATCAGCATCAGCTTGTTTGAACTGAGGATCAGGGATGAGTTTGTGATTACCATTACCCAAGGGAATGACTTGTGATGCTTTGGTTGTGATTCCAATGTTTGAGTAGAAGGCAGTTGAATCATTAGATGAGCTTGTCTCTCCTGGGTTAGTTTTGAACTGATTGAGAATCAATTTTTCAAACATAGCATGTCTCTCATTCTGAAGGAGGAAGGCATAGAGTTGCTCATAGTTTGTATGCTTCAATCCTTTAGTGAGTTTCACAGATGTGACAAACTTGTGCCATTCGGGATTCATGTTGTTCACAAACTTTGAGTTCAACTGAATGTTAGGCATAGTCATCTTGATGTTCCTCATGTCATTCACTAACTTATGAAATCTCACATAGTACTCATAGACACTCTCATCTGGTTTCATCTTGAAGTGCTCAAATTCATCATAGAGTTGGGATTCCCTGTCTTCCATAGTTAATTCTGAACCTGAGAGAAGCATCTTAACGTTATCCCAAACAGCCTTTGCATCAGTGTTATGATTGATCAGCTTGTAGATGTCTTTAGGAAGACCTTGAAGAACAATGTTTGAAGCCCTGATATCTGCATCGAATCTCTTTTTCTCCTCATTATCAAGCTCATTGTACATCTTAGGTCTGTCCATTCCGTAGACAGGAGTACCATCTTCATTAGTATCAAGTATGTCTCTAGTCGTCTCAACCCGATATGGTCCTTCATCAATGGATTTGAGAATGTTGACACCATTTTCCTTTCCAAGGCAATACAATCTGATTCGTTGAGCCCAAGAATCGTAGTCAGTTCTGTCAAGCATTGGTGGACGAGTATCTGAGCCAGCTGCTTGAACATCCTCGGCAACAGTGGAGATGACAGTGGGAACAGTGGGAATGTTGGTAGACATGTTAACAGATTATACGGGATTTTATGACTCTATGATTAAACCGGGAAATAGATTCTTTCACGGGATTTTACTAAATCAAGAGAAAACCGTAAACAATCACTCAAGTTGCTAGATGATAAGATGCTAACTCGCTACCAAATAATGCACTAAGTCGCTAGAAATTAGTGCACTAAGTCGCTAACCCTTAACTCGCTACACGTCTAAGTCACTAGAATCCCAAGTCGCCAACAGAAGAGCAATTCGCTAAGTAGTAACTCGCTACAGACTAAGTCGCTAGCCAAATTTGTGCAGTAATTCGCTACACAATTCGCTAGATATGCAAGTCGCTAAAGAGCAACTCGCTACAGACTAATTCGCTACCACAAGTCGCTAACCGTAGTGGAGATTCCACTACTTGTACTGTAACTCGCTAGCTATAACTCGCTAGATTTTATAACTGTAAGTCGCTACCAAGAAAACAAGTCCGAGAGCTAATTCGCCAGGTTGAAAAACCAAATAACCTTCACTTTTCAATCCAAAAACAACCCAACCAAGATGATTCAAGCTTACCAAATGAAAACCTAAACACTTTTGATGATTCTAAACATAAAAGTACCAACAAAATTCAAACTTTAACACAAGAAATCAACCAAATGATGCAAAAACCACTAAACTTTTTCAAACTCAAAAACCACCTAAAAACCACTATAAATCCAAAGATGTGCAAGATATGATCTAACCATGGCTCTTGATACCAATTGTAAGATATAACTTTTCACATACACATCAAACCATAACACAAGGTGGCGAATAAGATGGGATTTTAGAGAGAGAAAGTTAGAGGTTTAGGGAACTTAGTGAGAGAAAGTGAAAGATATTATTATGAGCTCCAACTCTCTACCTTGGAAGGTAGAGAGTATTTATAGTCTTACATAATTCGCCACACTACGGGCTGTGGATCAGGCATACAGTGGGTAAAGACCCGTCCGTCCTCCACGGTGTTACTTAACTAAATAACTACTTAACTTAAAAGACCTATGACTACGAGCTTTCTAACGATTACATATACTTGAGGTGACTGACTCTTTAATACCTGGAATTTCTAATTCCTAACAAAGAGTTTGATCATTTGCAGAAATACTCCCCCTCCACACGTGCTTAAGTGTTTAGACAAAAATCTGCATGGTGAGAGAAGAGTGCGCACTTTTGAATTGATCGACTCAAGATAGACAATTCCCCGAGGGACACGGTTACGTTGCATAGTTAAAGAGTTACATTGTCAGCTATTAGGTGACAACTAGCTCTAATAACTACCTTGAAGGTGTGGACAAACCTCGAAAGGTTGTCAAACCCGTCAAAGTTCATGTCTATCAAGAGCTTCTCGAATAGGTACAATTTACTTGGATAAGTCTTTGGAAGACAAATCTTTTCAATGTATGACTGTTCAGATCCCGTCCATTCATAGGTTAAGTCTTTTCACACGACGATTCAATAGCAAATCAACATATTTCTTATCACAGTAATTTTCTCCCCCTCAAAAATGGCATATAAAAATGTTATTTTTGATAGCGTTTTGATAATAAATATGACCATTTCGAGTTTTGTGGGAAGATTATCACGAAGAACAATTTTGTTGAACAAAGTTTTTAGCAAATACTCCCCCTCATCAAGTAATACTAACTTTTGAGGTTTTGAAAACGTAAGGGGAAGTACTTGTTCTTTTGAGAAAAACCTTGAAAATTGAAAGGTTTGATAGGTTTTACTCAAAAGTAAGAAGCTTTCGCTCCTTTTATAAGGATTGTGGCACTGAAGCGTACCACTGGGTCCTTTCAATACAAGAACGGGTTGTACACTGTTATGTGTGCACAAACCATTGTCAATATATAAGTACACATCCAAATTAGTATGAAATTGAAACAGTTTAAAGGGTACCAGGAATTTCAGGTAGGTCAGCAAGAACTCCAGGAATGCGAACTGGGCGTTGATATCCTGTGAGATTAATGCGAGGACGACCACCTACGAAGCTTTCCAAAGTTCTGAACTGGTCCCTTCGAAACAACCTTTCATCAATCCATTTGATGATTCTCTTGACATCCCGTCTTTCCTTAGAATCCCATCTCTTTTGTGACCCAATGCCTTGTTGAATTGCCTTTAACCGATAAGCTAGTCCATCCCTGACATGCTTCAATGTTGAATCACCAAACTTATGAAGCTCTGTACACGCCATCAAGCAGTTGCGGTGTAGTTCACTGCGGTAGACTACTCCGAAGGGTTTGCTGATGAGAGTGTATTGAGGAAGATGGTTTATGTCAGGAAGTTCTAGCTGAGGTTTGGTGAAGTTGACACGTGTATGATATGACTCAACAGCAAGTTGTAGATCTTCTACACGTTCCTGGATTACGATGCTTCTGATGAAGATAAGCAAGGACTTGATGTATTCACCTTGAATTTCTGTGGAGAATTGTCTCATGCGTCCCTGTACCTTTGCAAGATACAGATCTTCAATGTCGTTGAGAGACAAATTCTGAAAGTCCGCTTCACAGAAAGCATAGTCCTTTTCGTCTTGTCTTTTGACCACGATGTTCTTTAGGAAGGTGTAGTCCCATTTAGACGAAAGAGCAACATGCTTAATAGCAACGATTCCTTTATCACTGTGCACTTCATGTTGATATTTACGAACCTGGCAGCTTCTGTAGTAGATTCGTCGGCGTTCCGGCCAATGATGAATCCCATACAGTGCATCGATGTCATACTCTTCCACTCTGTTGTTGAACATGTGGGTAGCCTTTTCATCGATGGCTATGCAGTTTGAGTATGTGGCTGCCGGGAACGGAAGTGTAAGTGATGTAGCGTATTTCTTTAACACATCGCTACCATGTAGAAGAAATTCCAGGTCGTTGTTGAAGAAGTATCGAAATGGAATCTGAGGTTGATCTGGTCGACCAATGGTAGGTAGAGGTTTGGTCCAATCTGTGTAGTATGGAGCATTGTCTTTTCTGGTGTAGTCGATGTTTGCTTCAGGGTTGAGCCAATCAATATTGTTAGACATGGCTCGTGCTATGTTTTCAAGGTGATATTCAACTTCAATAGCACTTTCCGAGCTGTCTTTGAGTATTTGAAAAGCTTCATTCTTGATTCGTTTCAACTCTGATTTCGTCATCTTCTTCACTCAGAACTTTTCTTGCAGTAACTTTGCGTGCTCCAACGTACTACCGTCTACCATATATTGGTCATCAGTTAAGGCGGGTGTAGCAGCAACAAGTGTGGAGAACCAATCAAACTCGGTGTCGTCATCGTCAAGCCATGAGACGACATCAGCCTTGGGAGTCTTCTTCTTTTTCTTAGGCTTTGAAGAGGATGATGGTTTCTTTGTTGTTGAAGCGGGAGAGGTGGGTTGTTGTTAGGGCTCAGAGACTTCCTCATCATCACCACCAGTGTACTCGAAGTGATCACCAGTTTTCGTAGTTTGAGGTGGTAACTCAGAGTCCTGAGGTTTTTCAATAGAAGAACATGGAGGAGATCGTTGTTGAGCTGGAGTCCTTTGGGGTGGAGGTTGCATAGAGGATGATTCACCAGTTTTCTTTGGGCGTTTAGGCTCTTTATCTTTATCCTTATCTTCATCGTCTCTTGGACGCTTGGGCCTCTCAGCTTCTTCTCTGCATGCTGATTTAAGTTGGTATTCCAGCAATGCTTCAAACAATTTACCTTCGTAAGAGGAAAATGTTGCAGATCGTTTAGACATTTGAGCTACGAGCCTGGAAACCAATTCAGCATCTGAGAATATTATGGGATCAACTGGATTGATGTTCACTTGCATAGGTGTTGATCTCATAGTTTGCTTGGCCAAATGCAATAGATTTGGATAGAGTTGTTTGGTGTACATTTCTCTTGTCATACCAGGAACGATGTCAAGAAGGAACTTGTGAGTGTAACCTTTGATCATCTTGTTCATTTCCCCTTGAGGATCACGTTGCATGAACTTCTGGATGTACTCCCTTTCAGCTGACATCTTGTCATTCTCGTCATGAAGATACTGGACCTGGTCAGCGAGAAAATTCAGCTTTCTGTAAAGCATGTCTTTCTTCCTGACCTGCTTGACAGCTTTAACGATCCTTGTCTTTGCCGAAGAATTGGATGTGGATCTGGTTGATCTTTTGGATGGTGGTGGTGAAGAGTGAGAAGATGAGTCTGATGATGATGAGACGTGAGGAGGCTTGGGGTCCTTAGGTGGTTCAGAAGTTTCCTCCTTAGAACGTGCGGGACTGTCTAGAAGAAAATGATCATAGGTGGTTTCTTCTTGATTTCTAGACTTAGTCGTTTCATCAGCCTTAGTATCATCAGCAGGAGTTTTCTCAGTCTTTTCCGTTTCTGGTTCCTCAATATCAAAGTTGATGGAATCCTCAATCTGCAGTTGTTGTTGTTCGTGAGTGATGGTAGTACCAGTTCCCTTATAGGGTCGATTAACCGCATCAGGAACTGGTGTGGCTTGAGTACCGCCACTTGAACCTCCAGGGCCACGAGTTTGATCTTTTACGAATTCTTCGGCAAAGTGTTTTTGTCTGAGTTTCTTCAACTTTATCTGATATTCTCTTTCTTCATCAACTGGTTCATCTTCAGAACTCTCCTTATCATGCTCAATCACTAGGGTTTTCCCTTTACCTTTGTCAGCTGGTGGACTGGGAGGTTTAGCTACTGATGGAGTAATATCGGTTGCAGTTTCAGAGTAGAAAACCTCATCGTCTGATTCGGTATCTTCAGAGCTTTCATCCACTAGCTTTCTTTTCGGTTCAGACTTAGGAATGGGAATAGGAACAGCTTCCTTAGAGGGAACTTTCCATCTGTGTTGTTAGGAATTGGAAATTCCATGTTAAAGTGTCGGTCACCCCAATTATAGTCTAGCATAAATTAGCTCGTAGACTTGTAGTTTGTTACGTTATTTAGTAGTTAATTAGTTAGTTTGTAGCGTAGTTTAGTTTAGTGTAACACCGTGGAGGAAGGACGGGTCTTTACCCACTGTATCCCTGATCCACAGGCCGATAGGAGGTCGTGTATTCTGTAACTATAAATACCCCTTCCATCCATGGAAGGGGTGGTGCTTTCAATCTAACATTCCATAATTTCCACAGCAAGTCTCTAGCTTGAACACCCATCTCTCTACTTTCTCTCTCTAAAATGGCTATCATGTATTTTGATCATCCAAGACCACCCGAATCATCAAACACAATAATATTATCGATCCTACAAATGGTACCAGAGGCAAGGTTTTTGTGTTGTGTTTGATTTGTGTGGTTCGTACCAGGTTATTTGTGTTTGTGGTTTGCATCATGTTTCAAACTGTTTTAGTATTTTGTTGGTCGAAAAAATTGGTTTCCTACTTTTCAAGATAACAGTTTTTAACTAAGATCGTATCCTTTCTTTTGGTCCAAAATATAGTCATGCGGTATATCAATATATTTGTCTTGTGTCTTTTGTCCAAACAGTCCTTTTGAGACTATTTCTGTACCAAGTTATATCAGCAATATATTCGTGGGTATCTGGTTAGATTTTTAACTGTCAAAATGGGTCATTTGTGAAGTTTGTCATGTTTTCTGAGTTTTTGAAGCTGAACGGTTCTTTTGGTCGGAATACTCGCCGGAAAAAATAAAATGGTCAAATATTCTTGTTGGCGAGTTGGTTTAATCTACCTAGCGACTTGTATTTACTTGTCGTAGCAACTTGTTGGCTATTTAGCAAGTTGTATGTTTTTAAAGGCTTAGCGAGTTGTTTACAGAAAATCTTAGCGACTTGACTCATAATTTTGCTAGCGACTTGTGTCTATTCAGATGTAGCGACTTATATTTATAAGTTTGCAACTTGTGTCTAAATCTGTAATAGCGACTTATGACTCAAAATGGCTAGCGACTTGCTTATGAAAAATGTAGCGACTTGTACTGGTTTGACTTTTGAGTCAAACTGAAAAATGGTTAGCGACTTGTTTTGGACAGAAAGGATGAAGAAGAATGCAGACCACGACCAATTGACCAACAACAAATACCAAATACCTGTTCCAAGACTCGACCTCTGATAACAACCATCATCTATCCCAAGTATCCAAAACCAATCGAATTGAAGACCCTATCCTTGTCTCAACCCAAGACCCTCACAATCTAACATGACTCCAAACTTTAAACCATTCAAAAACTGAATAAATATAAGTTATCTCAGATTTGATTCAAAGTGTTTTTGTAATCTTTTTAAGACTATCTCTATTGAATCAATCTCCTCATCGACTCATCTGGTATTATCTAAAACTGATAATGATAAGATAATAACAAACCTTGTTATCTCTTTATCATTTGTTCGATTATAGATATGAAAAAAAATTAAGTAATAACAGCTACAAACAAGTTACTTTATACCTACCTGAGACCTCTTTTATAAAGATCTTGAAGTCGAGTATGTGAGATTCATGTCTTTATTCAAAGGAGTTTCATTGAAGTGTTGTTTGTGAGACTTAAACCGAGCAACAATATATGACTGTGAAGTGATCGATTAGCAGAAGTAATATTGAGTTTGTGCTTGGTTTGCGATGGGAAGTTTTTTTTACGAGATGATAAGCTGAGATTTGGATGAGAGTAGTGATGGGGGCGGAGGTGATATGTGAATGTGAGATTAGGTTTTAAGTTATTGACCTAATATTTAGGGATTGTGACTCTTATAACCGGTTAAAATTGTTATAAAGTGTGATGGATCGTTTTTTTTGGTTGATTGAATCATGAATGGGCCAACGAAATTTAATGATGTGATGGGCTGCGAATTGTGTACATGGGCCGAATACAGATATTGGATTTTTTTTTTTGGATCACATTGTGTAATTTGATATCATGGGCTATGTTGCTTTGACGTCAAATATTACTTGATACGTTTCGACAAATCTAATGTAATGGATATTTGAAGTTATTGTTGCTGAAATTATTTTCGACTGTTTGAGTTGATTTCAAATGATACTTCAAATTTGATGGGCTTCTATGTGCGGTATTGAGTGGTATTGGGTGACTATATTGATCAAGTTTAATGATTCGTTACTATATCGAGTTTGTTTAAGAAACGGATATGGATCGGGCCTCGATTATTACTTGTAACCAAAGTTTGGGCCACACACATGATTGGGTTAGAAGGATTTTACTCTAAGAATTGGATTATATGAGTCTTGGATTAAATGAGATTTGTTGAAGTAATTTGTGGTAATGAGATTTGTTGAACAGACTTGATGATGTGATTTGATTTAACGATGAGACTTGATTGGTTATGCTGATTGATACCTTGGTTTATACATATTCACAATGGGGTTTATGCCAAGGCTTGTATTGATGATTGAACAAAGTTGACCACGGGGTTGTTGTAAGGTATTTCTTATTTGGATTTGAAGTGAGGCTTTCTGGGCACGTTTACTTAATTCGTCTTCTTTCTTTCTACCCTTCCGCGAAGATGTCTTGTTTGGGCATTTATAGAGTGTGATAAAGGCTTGGCTATTTAGTTACGTGTGTGATTCTTTCTCGCTTAACCCACAACGTAACTATCACTTCGGTGTCTCACTCAGTTGAGAATGTCAAGAGGTTTTGTACATTGGGTACACCGTTTCTTCTTCACAAGGATTAGTACAAGTTTAAGTAACAAATCTGGGGAATTTCACTACATGATCAAGTTTGGCATATCGGTTTTACTTCTCCATGTTGTCACTTGTTAGGAACATGTTTTATTATCAAGTGTAGGTCATTTCATTTGTAATAGGTCGTTAATAATTATGGTTTATAATTGTTTGTAATTAGTTTCTCAGCTCATGTAGTAAGCCCATGAGCTGTGATAGAAGGTTCTGCTAGAACCAAGGGGAAACACCCCTACTTATGTAAACACTATAAATACCCCCTCCCTAGAAGGGAGAGGGTTGTTGGTTCTAATTGAAATTATCATTTCATTAATCATTCATTAGTTCCTTCTACTTTCTCTCTCTAAAACTTTCTCTCTCTAGAAATACATATTGATGTGATAGAATGGTTGACCTAACAAGTGGTATCAAGAGCCAAGGGATAGTTTAGGTTAATATTGATGTGATTTAATAGAAATCCGTACTTAAAAACGTGTTTTAGATTGAAATTTATGGACTTTTTGGACTGAATACGTGTTTCTGCGAGTTTCTGCGCGTTTCTCATGAGTTTTGGCGAGTTTGGCGAGTTAGCCATGAATTTCTGCGAGTTTCTCATGAATTTCTGCGAGTTTCTCATGAATTTCTGCGAGTTTCCATGAATTTATGCGAGTTTCTCATGAATTCCTGCGAGTTTCTCATGAATTTCTGCGAGTTTCTTTGAATTTCTGCGAGTTTCTTTTGAAGTTTTGCGAGTTTCTTGAACTTCTGCGAGTTTCTTTTGAAGTTCTGCGAGTTTCTTGAATTTCTGCGAGTTTCTCATGAGTTTCTGCGAGTTTCTCCTTGAAGATTGGCGAGTTTCTGTTTGAATTTCATCGAGTTTGCAGTTCTGCGAGTTTCTTTCTGCTAGTGTCTTTCTGCGAGTTTCTTTTTGCGAGTTTCTTTCTACTAGTTTCTTTCTGCTAGTTTCTTTCTGCGAGTTTCTTTCTGCTAGTTTCTTTCTGCGATTTTCTTTCTGCTAGTTTCTTTCTGCGAGTTTCTTTCTGCGAGTTTCTTTCTGCGAGTTTCTTTCAGCTAGTTTCTTTCAGCTAGTTTCTTTCAGCGAGTTTCTTTCAGCGAGTTTCTTGTCTGCAAGTTTGGATTTCTGCTACTAATCTACATAAACCTAAAACGACATCTATCCTTTAAAGATCCATAACACATTTTCGTCAAAAAAAATAAATAAATAAATAAATAAAATAATAATAATTTTAGTAAAATTTAATTTTTCGGGGAGACTAAACGTTCAATTTTTACGTGAAATTCAAATTTTGGTTTAACTGTGAAAATTTTGGTCAAAAATTCAAATTTTTGGGCCCAAATTCGAATTTTTCGGGTCAAACTTGGCGTCAAAATTGTCAAACCTCAAATTTTTCTTACAACCTTAGAATTGCATTTTATAGTGAATTTCAAATTTTGTGGGAGAAAATTTTTCATAGTTATTTTTGGAGGGAAAATTAAAATTCACTATATCAATGTCTCTAATGCTTTCACAAATCTCCTCACCTTCCATCTACTGCTTAAAACCTTCTTCACCAAACCTTGCTACTGATGATTCTGAAGATGCAAATGCATTTGTGGAATTAAACAAAGGAATGATGTTACTGACTAAGATGATCTCACAATTTAAGAATTCAAAGAGTCAGACTTCATCTGATCCACGAAATCAAGCAGTCATGCAAGGTGAAAGAGTTGATGTACAAGGAAGGAATGCTCAAAGGCTTGTCAAGAATGATGAGAATACTGAAAATGTCAGTAATACGAACAATGAGGTTGTAGCATTGGAAGAGCAGGATGACAGCAGCAGATTTGGGGAAGATATCATACCCAACTATGACACCGAGCCCAACTTTGATGAAGAACAAATGGTTGAAGAAGATATCGTTCCCACCTATGACACAGAGCCTACCTTGGAAAAGCAGGATGACAGCAGCAGATTTGGAGAAGATATCATACCCAACTATGACACCGAGCCCAACTTTGATGAAGAACAAATGGTTGAGGAAGACATCGTTTCCACCTATGACACAGAGCCTATCTTTGACAAAGAACAGATGGTTGAGATACAATCTACTGTTGTTCATATTCTGCCTGCAAATGCGAAACAAACTAAGCAACCTGAATTCAGAAATGAAGGAGAGGTTGACCAGCATGTTGCACAATGTCCAGACAACTATCTCATGTCTGAGCCCTTAGTTGCAAACAATACAACTGAATCGTCAAATCAAATTCTTGAAACTGAAAACATTCTCTCAAAAAGACCATTGCTCAATTTCAAAAAGATTTTTCAAAACTAGAGGCACATTGCAAATCTCTTGAACTTAAAATGCAAAGTAATTGTGTGGATACATTAGTAAAAGAAAATGAGCAATTAAAGACTCAAATTCAAGCAAAGGGGCTTGCGCATGTTGCTTTACAAAACAAGTTGAGAAGATTAACTGGCAAGAGTGTGGATACTAAGTTTACAAAACCAACAATCTTGGGGAAATCGTCACTACAACCAATCAGAAACCAATCAGTAGTTAGACAACCAACTGCTTTTAAATCTGAACAAGTAGTTGCAAAATGGCCCGTCTAGGATTAGTTCGAACGCTGTGTCTAAACCAAGCATTAAAATTAAAAAGTCATATGATTCAAATGACACGTACAAGAACTATGATCTAGAAAAGGCTAGGAAAAGGGCACTACTCCAAAAGGATGGAATCTTAGGTTCACGACCTCGTGTGATGCCTTCTAGTGTATTGCAGAACAGACCTAAGTGTAGTCAACAGAAAATTCGAAATAGACCCGTTGAACTGAGAAACAAACTTCGGAAACCTAATAGGTGGATCAATATAGGACAAAGACTCTTTCCAAAAGAAGTTTCATCATTTCCTAGATCTAATCTTAGGTGGATACCCACGGGTAGAATTTTTAAAACTATTGGTCTTAGGTGGATTCCTACAAGCAAGATATCAAATATTTGCAACAAAACAGTGTGTTCAGGTGTCAAGAAGATAATTGACACTACATCTTTATGCTTCTAACATCTGGAACCCAGTTACCCTTGGGGATCCATGTTTCTTCTATCTTGCCCCCTCCTATTTTCTTTACAGGTACAACAGCTATGGCTTCTAAGTACAACAGCTTAGGACTCGTTTCTCACTGTCTAAAACATAATGATCCATCAGCTGCATCACCATTGTACTCAATCGTCAAGAATTGGAAACTTTGTTTTGCTCCACTGTTTGGAGATTCTTTAGAAAGCCGTGCTTCAGTTGTATCTAATGTTTCCGCTGCACAACATGATCATATTCTAATTCTAGATACACCCTAAATCTACAACAACAACCGTTGCTGGAGATGCACCTTCAATCGAATCTCTGATAATTGTAGATCAAACTATTTCCAACTATAATGACACAGTTGATGATCAACTAAATAAATGAGTAGAGCAGTTTTATCACCAGATGATTATCACGGGATTCTGGTACTTCACACTTGTTCGTTTAATTGAACATACACGGTTACGCTGTCTTCGATTTCATCATCAACATACGTGGTGTATGTTTCGATTCATCGAAAACATCGGGGGGAAGAGAGAGTATATGTCATGTGCTTTCTTTGCCTTCTTTGCAAAAACTCTTTCCCTTCATGAGTTTCTGCAATCAGGGGGAGAAATGAGACGATCAGTGGTTCAAAGGTCTTATTTCGGTGTTATCGTCTCAAGTTTCTCGAGATTATTTTATGTGAAGTTACCTACATATGATGCTTTAACCGCATTATGATGCCTCGCACATGGTCATTTTATCGAGTAATTGCATATTCACAAGTAACTATTATTCCGATAGACCGCAACATTCAGGGGGAAGTTGTTTCATCTCATCTTTCGCGGATTGTTTGGTGTGAAGCATCTACATATGTGAGAAGATCTTGTTGATTTCTTGCATGTTACCCCCGAACGGATTTACCAAAATAAGTCAGATTTACTTTGTGTGGTTTACTGCTCATCTACAAATTCCGCTGCGTACTGAAAACTTCAAAAGTTAGAAGAAATTTCGACTACATCAAAGCTTCGAATCTGCTAAAGACGGTTGTCAGTTTGGGGGGAAGTTGATTCAAAAACTTCACCAAAATGAAGTGTACGAAGAAGCTGCTAAAGACATGCAGTGCTGATTGGGAAGATTGTTGAGAATTGCAGTTACTCACTTATAGTTTCTCAGGATGAATCAGTTTAAAAGTCTTGATGTCAGGGAATTAGTTGAGAAACCAAATTGGGTCTATGTTATCAAGCTGAAATGAATTTGGAAAAACAAAATAGACACTAAAGGCACTGTGATTCAACAACAAATCTCGATTTACAAAAGAAAGGACCCTGTTGTACGCCTCAGTGCAATATTCCTAAACTTAAGGAGTGAAAGCTTCTTAACTGTTTGTAACAAAAAATCTTTGTTCGAAATCAAATGTTCTTGAAATCCATTTCTTCCCAAATGAATTTCAAACACCTCAAAAAGCATATTTTAATCAACATGTTTTCAAAAACATCATACATATATGCTATTTTTGAGGGGGAGAAATGTGATTAAAATTGTTGATCAGGAAGTTATGGAATCTCATCATGTGCTCGACTTAGATATCACCAATGAATTGACGATCTTTGAATGTCAGTAATCGAAAAGATCTGTCCTCCAAGACTTATCTTAGTAGAATGTACCAATCTGAGACACTCTTGATTGACATGAACTTTGATGGGTCTAACCTCCTTTTCAAGGAGAGTTTACATCTTCAAGGTAGTTATTAGAGCTAGTTGTCACCTAAAAGCTGATAATGGAACTCTTTAACTATACAACGTAACCGTGTCTCGCGGGGAATTGTCTATCAAGAGTCGATCAATTCAAAAGTGCGAGCTCTTCCCTCTCTATGCAGATTTCAGTCAAAACTCATGAGCACATGTGGAGGGGGAGTATTTCTGAAAAACCAAAAACTCTCAAGGTGTTAGCAAAACATGTTTTTCATCATAAACATCTTCAGAGATTTTCAAGAAAATGTTTTATGGCAACATAGGATAGTCATGGAGTTAAAAGGTGACTAAGTTTAGGAATAAATGTCCTATGATCCGCCATAATCGGAGGGATCTACCCAAGGACACTACAAATAGTTAGTATTTAGAAGTCCTTAGGTATGATTGAAAAAGGAGAAAATGAGAATCGGAGAAAGAAGGAGTTGAAGAATTAAAAAGAAAAGTTAAAGAAAAGGGTGAAAAGAAATAGCCCTCCAAATTATTCAACTTAGGGCAGACACCGAGTTCAATTCATATGCTACTGGTTGTCACAAGATGACACCGGTATAGAAGACAAAGTCGTCATGGACCCAGTGACGCAATGCACTAAACCTTCTAAGCCACTCAAGTTCTCTCAAAAGAACTTGTTTCATTCTCACAGGGAACCCTACGTAATCTATCGACTCTCTTTTAGAGATTGTTGGTATTGAAGAAGGAGACCCTCTCCCTTGTCTCCGCTGAGGAAAATCAAAATGCACTAATCGAGTCTAGAGCCATGAGATTCATCAAAAGATCTCTTAGGAACACCTTATATTTCATCACTTGTTTGTTCAAACTATAAGGACACAAGTGACATATTCCAGAGTCCTACGCAGATCTTAGCAATCTGCCTGAATATTTATGAGGGGATTCACAATTGTGATCCTCAGTGATTGAATGGAAACTCCTGCCAGGGTCAACATCAAACAGCCTTGAAAGCAGGTCACTTCGGTAACTCCTTGTGGGTTACGCTTAGTGTATCTCAAACGGTCTACAGTCGTGGGGTGATGCTTCGGTGTACCTCAGCGACTCATCTGAACTGTAGGTGTATTTCGGTACATCGTGTTATCTCACTTGTGGGACTCCAGTTCAGGAACAGCCTTTGTGAGAATTAGAAATGTGTTTTCACACTATGCTATTAACACTCTCGAAGTTCAAACTTGTAAGCGCTGGATTATTTCTAACCCATGTTTTATGTTTTCTTCTTATGGATGCTCACGGGTGGAAAAGATCGTGCAGACTTTCCACATGTTCATACATACATCAGAAAGACATTCTCATCAAAGATCGAAGCAAAGAAAAGTTCAGCAAAATTTCACTTCAAAGTCAGAAAATCAGAAACGTCACAAGTCAAAGATTAGAGATAAAGAATGTAAACTTCACATGTATGGATCACAAACTTCACAGAAAGTATGAGCATGTTGGAAAAAGACGTAAAAGCACCAGAAACAAAGATGTTGATAAAAGGCAGATTTCACAACTGATCACAACAACAAGAACAAAGAACAAAGAGGCAAAGAATCAAAGACGTCACAAGCTATGAACACCAAAGAAGTTCAAGACGTCGAACGACCTAAGCAAGACAACATATGATGACCAACCCTTAGGGGGAGATTGTTAGGAACATGTTTTATTATCAAGTGTAGGTCATTTCATTTGTAATAGGTCGTTAATAATTATGGTTTATAATTGTTTGTAATTAGTTTCTCAGCTCATGTAGTAAGCCCATGAGCTGTGATAGAAGGTTCTTCTAGAACCAAGCGGAAACACCCCTACTTATGTAAACACTATAAATACCCCCTCCCTAGAAGGGAGAGGGTTGTTGGTTCTAATTGTAATTATCATTTCATTAATCATTCATTAGTTCCTTCCACTTTCTCTCACTAAAACTTTCTCTCTCAAGAAATACATATTGATGTGATAGAATGGTTGACCTAACATCACTGCAATAGCTATCGAATGCGTGAATGATGTGTTTACCAAAGTATTTATTTCATGGCTGATGATGTCGGATAATGAACCGTTGACGAACCACTGCATGTTCCCCTAAAACAGATATTCACTGAAACCAAAGTCGTCATAACACATTCAAGCTGACATTGTTTACGGTTTTGTCTTGATTTTGTAAAATCCCACGAAAGAACCTATTTCTCGGTTTAAATCATAGACTTGTAAAATCCCGTGACAATGGAAACATCCTGGTATTAGTAAAGTGCATTTCCGGATCTATCTTACGGTTTATTCTTGGTTTTGTAAAATCCCGCGAAAGAAACTATTTCTCGGTTTAAACCATAGAGTTATAAAATCCCGTAATGATGGAACCATCTTGGAGAAGAGAAAGTGTAATTATGGATCTTACTTGATGCTGGTGCTACGGTTTCTGCTTCAAAGAAGGGATAAAAGGGTGTACTTCATGAATTGGGTGTGTGTTTGGGTTGTCTTCATGGCAGTTTGGTTATTACATGGTTTTACGGGGTTATGTGCTTTTAACCATGGTCGGGATGAAAACCATTATCAAAGTTCATTTAAATGTCAAAGAAGGCTAGATTTGAGCAGTTCAGAAGATGTGACAACGGCGTTAATTCAGTATTATTTATTTGAGATTGAAGTGAAATATCACGGGCGAGTGTACTTAGTATCTGAAGGTATCGGGGATGGTTGGATGAAGATTCTTCATGATCCTTGTTCGAGCTTTTTCCAAAAACGAAGACTTGGAAATCTAGTTATTTTTTGGAGTCTTTTTTCTTTTACCACGAGGGGAAATTGGGCTCGTATCAACACAAAATAACTATTACTTTAAGGAGTTACGTTGTAGTGCTCAGTGTCACATTCAATTGTGGATTTTCAAGAGGTGATGTACGTCTATTACTTGATGGTTGGTTGGATGAAGAGTATAGAGTACTTAGAGAGTACTTAGAGATGCTAATGGAAATCGGCACCGCTCTTTGTTACATATGTGCAAGTATAAGTCATGAGTTCGGGTTAGTTTACTTCAGGGTCAAATTCATCATATTGGGTTATCTCCATCAATTGTCACTTCAAAGAGCCTACTGAATGATAATGGTGATTACATGTTTTGCCAAAAGAGATAGAAAAGAGAGAGATTATGACGTATGAACACATCAGTTCATGCCTCGTACTCTAAAGAAAATAAAAGTGTACGTGTCAGTGCGCTTTATCTTCTGAAGAAGAGAAATCTTCTTATTATGACCATTCTCATCAACATGCTTCATACTTTTTCCATGTGCTTCAGTCATCAAGTGAACCGGGCTACCATTGATTGTTTTCTTATTCAACTTGCTCTACTATAAGGACGATGGCGACATCATGTGCTAATTTTGCGAGGGAGAAGTGTGAATAGAATACATTTGGATGATTTCACTTATTTAGTCAAGAATGGCAACTTCGTCTGCAATTCTTGAGGGGGAGAAGAAGTATGATAATTCTGCATGGTTGATTGTTATCTGAGAATAAATGGTCAAACGGCTCCAAACTAATGTAAGAACCGAGCTTCTTCTTATCGGGTCATCTTTACATGGAGTTTCTTCTAAGAGTCGTTGGTTGACATCTTCACTCGGATTGATGAGTTTATCGACAAAGTGCTTCCGGTTAATGCTTCACGTATACATCAACATGATGATTCCGAACAATCTCTCTGTTCTTGTTTGATGTGATTGGTAGTTTGGTGTTACCATCTTGTGTGTTCATTGCGGTCTGATTGCTGATTTCCTTGATTAACATCTTTCTGTTCTTGTTTGATTGGGAGGGATTTTAGTTAAGGGGATTTGCAAGATGTAAGTTAATTGGGATGCTTTTTGGTGGGATACTTGATGAGTGTGTAAATACTCATCATTTTTGTACAAAATAAACTGCAAAATCATCTGAAAACACTCAGAAACACATCAAAATGATCAAAATATCACAAATCAGTGTTTTATGTGTTTTAAAAGCAAAAATATCAAAATCAGATGAAAAACATATCAAATTTGCAAAATTTGCAGTTTTAGTCCCCCAAGTTTCAAAAGTTGTCAAAAATAGTCCCTGAGTCAAAATTTCAAAAGAAAAGTCACCAAAGGTCCTTTTAATATCATAACTTGTCAAATTTAGTCCTTTGGTGAAACATATCAAAAGTTTGAGAAAATTACATAAATGGTCCTCCAAGTTTGAAAATTGGCAAAATTGGTCCCTGGAAAATGTGAAAATGTCAACTTTGGTCCTTGCATTATTGAACTTTGTCACTTTTAGTCCTTGGAACATCTTTACAGACTTGGCAGGAATGGTCCTTGAATTTTCAGAAATTGGCATCTTAAGTCCTTTTGTTATTAAAACCCTTTTTGACCCTTGGCCCCTTGTCACACTGTTTTGAACCCCAGCCAACAAACCCTTTTGACCCTTTCCCCTGTTTTGGACCCCTGATATTTAATAACTGCCTGGTCAAATTTGGTCAACACCCCAACCAACGCGCCAAAAACACCTTCCCTCCCCACTTGTAGCCTGCAACTCCTGCACACACTCAACCCTCCTCACCTTATCTTCTTCCCTGTCCCCCCACACCTCCTACAATCCAAAAGATTACAAGACTTCACTCACCAAACACTCAATCTCACCCAATTGTTAAAATGTCCATTTCCCGCCAAATCCAAATCAAAGGCCAAGATTAATTCCAGTGATCCTATTGCCTCAATTAATGGTGGGATTAATCAGAGATAAGAGAGAGAAGCCATTGGACTATAAAAAGGAGAAGAAGAAAGCAGGCAAAAGAGTAGTTAGTTTTAAAAATTTTCCCAATGTCGTTTTTTAAAGTTTATGTTTTAATTTAAGAGCAAATGTTGTAATTTTAGTTTTATTGTATCATAATTAAGCTGAAACTTCATTGTAATGTGTTTTTGCAAGTCAATTCAACTTTTTATATCAATTTCAATTTTCCAGGTTACTGTTAAGAATTCCAGTTTTAATTTCTGTTGAACAAGCTTCCATTAGCTTCATTGTAAGCTTAAACAAGCTTACTTAAGCTTTATATAGCCTTTGATAAGCTTGTGATACATTTTCAAATAATTTTGTGAAAAAGTCAAGAAAAGTCAAACTGTGGTCAAAAATCATAAGTCAATCCTGTTCTTGATTTAATTCTGGTTTCATTGTGTTTAAAATTTGGTTTTAGATTGATTTGAGTAATAGGAAATCAGTTGAGTTAGGATTTGCAGAAAATTCATTAGTTTAAATGCATCTTGGGTTCATAAACTAGTGTTTGGTTAGCTTGTTAAAACTGCTTTAGAGGCTAGTATAATGGATTAGATTAGATGCTTTAGGTTTGGTATAGATATCTGAGTTCATATCAGTCACCTATTTGCCTCAGCTTTCATAAATAGTCAAAGTATATTTGCATCTGCTCTTATGTTCTTACCTGTTGGAATCAGTGGGTAGAAATTTGCAGTTAGGTTTAGATTTGGTTAAGCTTGCTTGTTTCAGTTGGATTGTAGCTTATTACATCATTATCAGTTCATTATTTGGATTTAAATCTCAATATAGTCAAACCTTGTCTCTGATTTAAAAAGTCAAAACTGCAGGTCTTAATCTGTTTTTATACAAATCTTGCAGCATCTGTGCACTGTTCATTTTCACTAGTTAGGGCCTGATTTTTGGTCCATTTATAGTTTGTCAGGTGGTCTTCAAAACCCCAATTCTGTTTTACCTTTAAGCTTTTCTGATAAGCTTATAAATAAGCTCAAACTAGGTACCTGTCCTGTCCTGTTTAGGCATCAGCAGCTATTGGTTTTTATGCAGTTTTTATTTGGTCTCTAGCTTCTTGATTTCTGGTCCTTATTAGCTACAAATCTGGATTTATGATCTCTGCTAGGTTGCCTTTAGATCCCCACTTTTTGTTTTCACACTTGCTTATTAGATAAGCTGTTAGATAAGCTCAAAAGTAGGGTCCAGAATCTGATTTGGCTTGTGTAGCAGTTTACTTGAATCATTGGAAGATCACTCATTAGGAGTTAGGATTAGATGTAGACAGTTCCTTTAGAGTAGTTTTAGTATGCCATAGCTTATTTTATCTGTTAGGTCCCTGTAGAGCTTATTTGCTTATTTCATGTGCTTATTTTCCCCCCATTTACATAGCAGCTCTTTATTTCTCCCCTAAAGCCTTAGTTTTTATATTTTTCCCTGCTTTAGAATAATATTTTAGTATTTCCCTGAAATTTTCATTATTTTTAGACACTGTTTGCTATTTTTCTTAAATAAAATTAGTTTTTAATCATTTTTAATTAGCTTTAAATACAATTAATTGAGAAAAAGTTCCAAAAAAATAGTTTTTCAATTTTAATAGTTTAAGATAAATATAAAAAGCATAAAAAACATTTTTCCTTATTTTTCTCTTTTTATTTGGTATTTTTCATAATTTTAATTAGATTTAAATAGTTTAAAATTCCTAGAAAATAGAAAAATAATCATAAAAATACAAAAATAGTTTTGAAAAGTCTATTTTGATATTTTAGACTTTTCTAAGTCTTAATTTTATTTTTCTAGCTTTATTTCCTTATTTCTTGTATTTTAGGTAATTATTAAATAGTTAAAAATAGTTTTTAATTAATAATAATTAGATAAATAGTTATAAAAATAATTTTCCTTTTCTATAAATTTTCTTTTATCATTAGGATTGTAAAAATGTATTTTTCATATTTTTAGGATTTATCTTGTGTAATTTTCACGTTTTTATTTGTACGTTTACGTAATTTTTATTTAAACGTAAGTTTTTAGTTTTAAGTTTTAAACGTTCATCACTTTAAATATAGTGATAGCGTTTATTTAATAGATTTTATCTTTTTAATTTCCTTTAATTTGCATTTAAGCCGTTGTAATTTGTTGGCTTTTCCTGTAGTTATAATATCATCCAAATCTCCTTTTCCGTTCAAATCGCCCGATCACTAAACGTTTGATTTTCCATTGCATAGCTCGCTGGGACATAACGACCCGGGGAAACACTATGCTCCCCTGATCTTCATTGCATCTGTGCTTAAGCTGTCTTAAGTTTCTTGCTTGTGTGAGAAAACTTGACGGTTTTGCGCAGATCAATACTTCTTGGTGTGAGTTGAAGTTGTTAACACTCTATTCCCCATTCGGACAATCTTGAAGAAGGTCGAGTCTACAGTCTGTTCTACATTTCCTGCTATATGTTAGAAGACCAAAGACGAGTTGCATTTAATGATCTAAAGACTTCTTCTTAATCTGGGCATTTATCAAAAAGATTGTCGGTTTAGGGGAGAGCACTAATTGGGGGAGGGTGAAATGTTTGATTTAATCCCCAATTAGACTTGCTCACATTCTTCAGCAAGTTGGATCCCACAAAAGTTCAAGTGTTCTTCTCAACAAATTTCTAGTATACGGGCTTACAATGAGTTGTTGATTCTGAAGTATCAAAACCAGCAAGGGGGAAGGAGACACACATCTAAACGCGAGTAAACTTGATGAACTTAATTCTTCTAAGTGATTGAAGATATCCCGGGAAGACATATGTCATGACCGCAGAGAAACTCAAGGTTTTACTCATCAAGGCGTTTAGTGTTATTATTCCAACTACGTGGGGGAAGTGATGTTAGAGAAAGTTTCTGAAGATAAATGAGGTACACAAGTATGACATATTCAGGGGAGATAAATGTACAACATGAGGGAGGTGTTATCATTTATTCTTTCTGTGTGAATGTGTGTACTTCAGGTTCTTGAGCTTCATACACATTCATCAGGGACGAAAGATGTGAACATAGGGGAGGTGTTCTTCATTACCCTCATGATGTGTATTCGGGAAAGTTCTTGGATATTGGTGTACTTCGGATTCTTGAGCTTCATACACATTCATCAGGGATGAAAGATGTGAACATAGGGGAGGTGTTCTTCAATACCCTCATGATGTGTATTCGGGAGAGTTCTTGAGCATTATACAAAGAGACTGACTGCATCAATTCAACTACTTGTGGGAATTGCTCTCTTGACACCTTTTGGAATGGATTGCGTCAGACTTCAGTGGAAAAGGAATTTGAGAAGAGTTATTTATGCGTGGGATGAAACGTTGCTGTTCTTTTATTGATGATGTAACCCCGAACGGAGAACCTCGATTATTGTTCTTAAATGGAGCAGCGAGATTTATGATAATGGTGTGCTTCTTCGTGCACCTGGCTAAGGCAAGCTTGAAATAGAGCTTCGAATTTGCTCATCTAATGGATCTTCGGTTTGGGGGGAAGCTATCAAAGTCTCTTTTTCTCAAAGGCTCGGGTTCTCTTTTCTATTCGGGAGCCTCGAAAGCTTTGGTGGTGAATGTTTAAGAGATGATGACTTATATCTTCTACAACGGGGCTGTTCGATATCCTTATCTCGGTACTCGTATCATCATCTTCTTTAACTATATCATCTATTCTATCCTTGTATATATTTATCAGAAAATTTCAAAAAATACCAAAAATATGTTTTCACATGACATGTCTTCTGGTATCGATAACATCTATGGTCTTAGAAATGTCATTCAATAATGGCACGGGACCATAGATGAAGTTCGAGCAGGAGGTGTAAATATTCCTTTCAAAACATGTCTCAAAATATGGCTTACAGTTATTTCAGACTGTAACCCAGGCTTCAAAAAAATGGCTTGCAGTTACTTCAGACTGTAACCCGTGCTTAAACGATGGTTTGCTATTATTTCAGATAGCAACCCGTTCTTAAAAGAAAGGAAAGTGATGCGCTATACCAAAACTTTTTAAATATTTCGTGCACTTATCCTAAAACAAAATGAGGAAAGTATTTCGAAGGACTGTTGTTCCTACTCAAATATTTTTCCTTCAAAAATTCTTCAGAAAAATATTTGTTTTAACAAAATGGTGGTTAATGAGTTGCAAAATCAATCAGTTTCAGAATTTTTATTAATTTGCAAAACTCAATCAATGACTTCAGCGCTTTTAATCTTTTCATAAAATGAGTCATTGATTGAGGGGGAGAATGTTTTCAAATTTATATCATCTAACGGACTTTCTTAATTATCCTACGTGCTTAATTAAAAATGATGTTAACCTATGTTGAAGGACTAGGTGCCCAGGATATGATTGTTAGGATTAGATGATTAGAGTTTGATGAACACACATATCCCATGCCTTATATGAACTGATTGATATGTTGGATTGACTTTAATTAGTCGATTGCTGTTTGGGTAATGTCAACCACCATATATCTGTTTGTGTATACTAACGTATGCAGGTATATTGGTATATAAGAATGTTCCCGATCCGGATCCCACAATTGAAGATGATTGGATGCCAAAAGGAAAGGGTAACTATATCTTGGGTTGACAAATGAAGAAACGGAGCTTAATTGGACTTCTATGAAGAGTTGGCATAAATGCAACGTAAGAGGTCTCACTGCATCAGCAGATGGTTTTTCTTCTAAGTGATTGAAGAAACGGAGCTTAAATTTGACCTAAGTTGGCATTAAAATGCAACGTAAGAAGTCTCACTGCATCAGCAGACGGTTTTTCTTCCAAGCCCTACAGCAGCAACATCAACAGAAGCAGCTCAACCACCTAACGTATCTTTGTGCAGGATAATTGTGAATGATACCATTTTTAAACAATTTTTGAAAATATTGTTTTGAAAATGGAAAAAAATTGTTTTGAAAATAAATTGGTCTTAATTTTGAAAATCACCGGACTTCTGTTTATCAAAACCTATGTCACTCAATCATTGACTTCGGTCATCGATTGAGGGGGAGAGTGATTTAAAATAAAATATTTTCGAACGATATTTCTTCACAAAAGTTCCGGTTTGTACAACAATAAGTGGTGATCTAAAGATTTAATGTTATGTCATGGTATGATTTTCTTTAAAACTCAAAGATCTTACAAAATGAAATTTTTTCTGTTCTTGTTTGATTGTGAAATTGTTTTATTTTAATTAAAGATCTCTTAAAAACTATCATACCTGACACTAACAATCTTTAATGTTTAAAATTGATCCGTATCAATCATTTTTCAAAATTAAATCAAGCCACGTCTTTCCCCAAAAATCTTTTAAATGATTTAAATCAATTGAGATCACAAATCTCAAAAGGTTTGAAATTTTTGGTTGGGGAGAGATCGTGATTTAAATCTCAAAACGGTTTTAAAAGGGTGATTGTTTCTAAAGCACTCCTTCCTTCATGTGCCAAACGATTTCATATACATGCTGTACATAATTGTGGAGGAGCATTTATCCAAAAACCAGAAGAGCTTTTAAATCAGGTACATTTTCTCCCATGTTTTCTAAACCTTGTTAAATCACTTGGGATCCAAAATCTTATAGGGTTTGATATTTTTGATCGGGGGAGAATTTGTGATTTAATAATGAAACTTGATAAAAGGTGATTGTTTGATTCAAATGTGCAGGCTGCTCTCTCATATGTGCTAAATGCTTTCGAATCTCGAAGCACATATTGAGGGGAAGCAAATGGTTTCTTAATGGCTTTTGTGATCGTGGATGTGCTTCAAAAGAACTCTTTCCTCTATGTGATAAAATGATTTCACTTATCCTATGCACATATTGAGGGGGAGAATTTTACCATGAAAATCAAATGGCTTTTTCGTATGAAAATTGTGATCAAAGAAAATATTTCAAAGTCCTCTTGCCTCCATGTGCTAAATAATTTCTAAATCATATGCACATGTTGAGGGGGAGGTTTTCTAAATGATCAAAACTATTAAGGTAAAAAATGCTTTGATCTCGTATCACAAGTACCTTGATTGTTTTTCCAAATGATTTTTCAATTGGTTTCAAGGAAGAATGAACAATACCAAAAGACCGACCAATTTACTTTATGCATGGAGTTATAAGGATGGTTAGGTTAGGTATTCGTTCCCACGATCCAGCCAGAACCGGAGGGATCTACCCAGGGACAATCCACTAGTTAGTGTAGAGTCCGTAGGTATGATGAAAAAAGGAGAAAAATGAGAATATGGGAAGAGTGCGAACTAAGACAGAGCTAGTACTGGAATAAACCCAACAAGGTTCTAGTTATGAAGTCTCGGTAAGCACTGAAGGGGTTGAAGAATGAAAAAGAAATGAAATGAGAAAAGGGTGAAAAGAAATAGCCCTCCAATAATTCAACCTTAGGGCAGTAACCGGGTTCAATACATATGCTACTGGTGGTTACTAAGGTAACACTGGTATTGAAGACAAGACATCATGGACCCAGTGACGCACTGCACTAAACTTCCCAAGCTACTCAAGTTCCTCTTAAAAGGGCTTGTTTCATTCTCACAGGGAACCAACATTATCTTTCGACTTTCTCTAAGAGATTGTTGATATTGAAGAAGGAGACCCTCTCCCTAGTCTCCGGCATTCGAACCCAATGTGCACTATTGATTCTAGAGCCAAGAGATCATCCACAATATCTCATTAGGACACTATATTAATGAAGACTTGCTGTTTCACACAATGTGGAAAGTAAGTATATCTTAAGAGTCCTACGCATTATCCGTGTGGTATTGCCAGAACATCCGAGTGATATGTAAAAATATTCACGATGAAGATGGAAATCCTTCTAGAGCCAACATCAAATAAGCTCTTGGTGGGTGACATGTAAGATCTTCTCATAAGATCAAGCTTGTGACAACTGGATAGAAACGATGGGGAGATTCAATCTTGAATCAACCTTGGTCCAGGAATGGAATTGACGAATACTTTTGGAAAAACCGTTCGATGTGCAAATCTTCTTTTCTCTAGCACATCGAATGTGTATTCATTTTCAAACACAAAAAGTGTCTCTGATTGAAAAAATACTTTTGGAAAAACCGTTCGATGTGCAAATCTTCTTTTCTCTAGCACATCGAATGTGTACTCTTTCAAATACAAAAGGTATTTTTGATTGAAAATTGATCTTTCTCATAAAACCTTCGTCGTATTGCAAAACTCTTTCTTCAACCAATACGCGATTATTTTCAAATCATTTTTCATCAATCAGTGAATCTCAATTCGCTGGTTCACTCACTCCGTGTTGTCTTCTTTGAGACGTTCCGGTTTAAGAACAGCTACAGCAGCTGTGAAACCCTGTCAAGGAGATTCTTAGGAATCCTACCTGATCACAGGCAGTACTTGTATTGATCAACGGGGAACCGTGGGCCGTGTACCTCAATTCAAAGATGTGGATCAGTTAAAGGCCTCCACTAAAAGTACAAAACTATGCGGACTTTGAAGATTCGCTACTAAATCACAAAGATTGCGGAAATGAAGAATTCTAGTCTACGAGCTCGAGAACTAAAGACAAAGAAAGAATGCTAGGATGCAAAATGTATTTCATGGGGTGACCTCCCTTAGGGGGAGATTGTTAGGAATTGGAAATTCCATGTGAAAGTGTCGGTCACCCCAATTATAGTCTAGCATAAGTTAGCTCGTAGACTTGTAGTTTGTTACGTTATTTAGTAGTTAATTAGTTAGTTTGTAGCGTAGTTTAGTTTAGTGTAACACCGTGGAGGAAGGACGGGTCTTTACCCACTGTATCCCTGATCTACAGGCCGATAGGAGGTCGTGTATTCTATAACTATAAATACCCCTTCCATCCATGGAAGGGGTGGTGCTTTCAATCTAACATTCCATAATTTCCAAAGCAAGTCTCTAGCTTGAACACCCATCTCTCTACTTTCTCTCTCTAAAATGGCTATCATGTATTTTGATCATCCAAGACCACCCGAATCATCAAACACAATAATATTATCGATCCTACATGTGTCCAGGTTTCCTCTTATGGAACTTCCTTTTACTCTCAGTGCTTGCAGCACTTCCTGTACTTCCTCTTCTGGTTTTCCTTGTGGGTGTGCCAGAAGACTTGTCATCGAGAAAACCAACTTTGCTTTCTTCAACTGCTACCAGATACCTTTTGTATGTGTAGAGCTTTTTGATTTCATCAGACAGAAGGTGATCCGGCAACACAGTACCCTGTTTCTTCGTTGTTGATTCCTTGAATCTGACAGTTAGAGTAGGTTCAGACAACATGTCATGATTGTTGGGGTCATTGAGTCTCTTAGGGATATCAGGATTAAGCCCAAGTGCTCTTTGGATCAACAGTTTTGTATATCTGATATAAGGAATCTTTGAGCCAAGCTTTTTTAGGAATGAAATCATGTCGTCCCATATCAGAGCTTCAATTTCGATGTGCTTCATGTTGATCAAAGCCCAAAAGATTTGCAGTTCCATGAGCTTAGGATGCTCAAAGCCACTGTCACGACCAGAAACAGATTTGGTGATGATGATGTAGTGAGTTCTCCAGGGTTGAGGAATATTCTTAAGATCCACATGTGAATGCTTAGTGACTACTCCTGAAGCTTCGTCATAACCAATGTCGAGCATGAATTGTAGAACAGTCTCTTCAGTTGGTGTGGCATTGAGTTCGGTTGGCTCGATGACCGGAATGAGGAGAACAGCCCTTAAGTCTGCAGGTGTGATGGTGACTTGTTTGTGGTTGAGAGTCACTGTCACAGCATTTTGTCCTTGGAGCTTTTGCATTGTGTTCCAGAACTGATGAATGTAGATCTCAGGCACTGTAGCAGAATTGAAGAGCATGTTCTGGTAAGGATGATTCTTCAGAATGTCCACAGCAATTAAGCACGAAGACTCTGAGCAGGTGAGAGTATCAAAATCAACACGAACGTTGTTCTTTCCAATCTTCATCGGATAGCCATTAGGGAAGATATCAGCAATGGTGAGAACATTTGGTGCATCCACATTCTGCATTTGACCGTCCATGTCGTGATCTGAAATATATTTAGCCAAAAGAACCAACATATCGAAAGACATTATGTTAGTCAACAGATGGTTTTATTGTCTAATTATTGAATGTGCTATGTTGATGATTGTTACGAGTCCAAAGTCACTTGTTTGTCCAATAGTTTAATGACGTCGTGATAAGTTTCGTGAGATAATTAACTTTAGGTTTTAAAGTCCACGTTATCACTTATTTTTCACAACATATTAAACGTTTAAGCTTATTAGTGACATTATTGGTTTCGTGGCGTTATGATTTATTTATTTACAAGTTTGCACGCGTAACAATTCATAATAAAGGTTAAACAAGGCTTAGGCGTAGAAATGGCAAGCTTATGCGTAAACAGGAATGATATATGCGTAAACGCAAGCTTATGTGTAGGATCCTGACTTACGCGCAAGAAATATTACGCGTAGGAAAAACGGGACCTTATGCGTAGAGCTTACGCTTAAGCGTATATGGAACCTTACGCGTAAGGCTTACTCGTAAGAGTAAACCTTATGCGTAGAGGTCACTGTTTACACATATCCTTCACAGGATACGCGTAGTCCCTTATGTAGAACCTTACGCGTAATAGTTACGCGTAAGATTACTCTTACGCATAACTTTCTACGCGTAAGGTGATCCTTATGCGTAGTTTTGCTAATAACCTTGATTCTGAATTTTCACTTGTAACAAACCTGAAATAAGTTCATCATAGCATCAATATTAACACATACATTCATTCTATAACCGATTTAATCACAAACACTCATTCAAACGGTTAGGCGTAGAAATCCTTATGCGTAAACCTAAACCCTAAGGTTTAATTCCTACGAGTAAGAGATTTAGCCATAGGAATTGCATCCAAATGATTCTGGTAAGTCTAAGAAGCCTATTAAGTTGCCTTATCCAAGTTTTAACATCAAACATGTCATAAATCAAAAATACCCAAACCGTATGAACATAAACCCTAAAATTTAAATACTATCACGATTGATGTTTCTGGGTGAGTTCTGGGCATAGATATGATCAATTCTACTTGTAAACAACATCTTATGACAATCTTTATAACCAAAAACACTCACATATGAAAAACCCCAAACTAACGTATGAACCCTAATTTTCAAAATCATTCAATTCGTGTTTCTGGGTGCGTTTTGATGATGGAAATGGTTTAAGTATAATTAAGTAAACGTTTTGACACAATCACATTAACCAAAAACACACGAATGAGCGATTTGTGTTCATTGCTTACGCGTAGAACACAAATCACTCTCAAACACATCATTTAGCCGTTGGATTCGTGTAAAAATCAAAACCATTGTTTAAAAACATGTTAAGATTGTAAAACCACTTACAGAATGATAATCCAAAACACGGATTTGAAGATTGATTGTTAGGCGTAGGATTTGGTAGGTTTAGTAATAAATGTGATGAATAAATGTTAGGTGGGATGTTTTATTAGAAATAACTTTAAGATTTTGACAGTTTTAGTCCCTCCACCTTTTCCATTTTCATCCAATGCCTTTAACTTCCATTTTGGTTACCAAACGAAGAATATTTGGAAATAACTTTGACGACACTCCCCCTCGACGTAAGAAATAATGAAAGTTTATAGATTTTAGTTCCGAGGAGTGTCAGTAAACCAGAAATGTGACCACCATTATTAAAAGAAACAACCGGGATTGGATATCATGCAAGTACAAGGGTTTTATGAAACTGAAAAATATGTGTTTTCTCCCCCTCAACATTTGATCGAAAAAATACTGAATTTTAAAAGATTAGAGTGTTGAAGGAAGAGATGTACTTGCCATGTTAAAAGAAATATAGATAGAAGATTATTTTTGTTGTTTTATGTGATTTTATAATTTTGTATTTTGTTTTTGAAAAATATTTACAAAAGAGGTTTTGGTGTTTGACTGGTTTTTAAGAATGTTTTAAGAGTTCATCCAGTTCCTCTTGAGTCAAACACCGCATACCAATCCGGTGGACCAACTCATTAAACCTAGCAGGAGCTAAGGCTTTGGTGAGGAGATCTGCCAATTGGTATTCAGTACCCACAAAGTATAATTCAATTGTACCATGTTCCACGTAGTCCTTGATGAAATGATATCGAAGATCGATGTGCTTTGATTTCGAATGTTGAACAGTGTTGCACGAGATCGCAATAGCACTCCGATTGTCGCAGTACATCGGGATTCTGTCAAATATGTAACCATAGTCTTTGAGTTGTGTTCTCATCCAAATGACTTGAGCACAACACGCCGACAAGGCTACATATTCGGCTTCTGTTGAGGAGAGCGATGTACAATCATGCTTCTTCGATTGCCATGACACCAGTTTATCACCAAGAAATTGTAGTGCTCCTGAAGTACTTTTCCGTGAGTCTAAGCATCCTGCGTGATCAGCGTCTAAAAAAGCTATTAGTTCAAAAGCATAATCCTTCGGATACCAGATCCCCAAATTAATGGTTCCCTTGATGTATCAGAGGATTCTTTTAGCCTCAGAGAGGTGGGTTTCAGTTGGTCTCGACTGATAACGGGAGCAAAGATATACGGAAAAAACAATATCAGGTCTGCTAGCTGTTAGATACATGAGAGACCCAATAATACTTCGGTATTTGGTAGGGTCCACCAATTTCCCATGTAAATCAGCGCCTAGCTTCTTGGTATGAGCCATTGGTGTGGCATAGGTGTCACAGTTTTGCATTCCAAATTTTTTTAACAATTCAAGGGCATATTTGGACTGACTCAAGAAAATACCACAGGGTGATTGATGAACTTGCATTCCTAGAAAGAATGTGAGTTCACCCATCATTGACATTTCAAAATGTTTTGTCATTAATTTTGCAAAAGCATTTGAGTATTTTAAATGTGTTGATCCAAAAATGATGTCATCCACATAGATTTGAATGATTAAAATGTGAGCCCTGTGATATTCTATGAAAAGTGTAGGATCGACCGAACCTTTGGTAAATTTATTGGCAATGAGGAAGGATGATAACTTATCGTACCACGCCCGAGGAGCTTGTTTGAGACCATACAGAGCTTTGTTCAGTTTGTAGACATGGTTCGGGAACTCAGGATCAACGAATCCTTCTGGCTGGCTGACATAAACCGTTTCTTTCAGTTGCCCATTCAGAAAAGCAGTTTTGACGTCCATTTGAAAGACCGTTATGTTCATATGAGCCGCGAACGCGAGAAAAATCCGAACAGCCTCAAGACGAGCAACCGGAGCGAATGATTCTTCAAAGTCAATACCCTCTTCCTGTCTATAACCCTTAGCCACCAGACGTGACTTGTTTCTGATTACGTTCCCTTCAGCATCCAATTTGTTCTTCCAAATCCATTTGAGACCAATGACGTAGACCCCTGTTGGTCTTTCAACCAGTTCCCATACTTCAAGACGTTTGAATTGGTTGAGTTCTTCTTGCATGGATTCAATCCAGTTGTCTTTTGTCATTGCGTCTTTAATATTTTTAGGCTCAGATTGGCAGACAGTGAGAGCATAAATGCAATGTTCACCATCTGTGTGAAGACGTTGTCTTGTAACGACTGGTTGATTCAGGTTGCCAATAATAATCTCTAGAGGATGGTCTTTTGTCCAACGATGTGTAGAGGGTTGATGTTGGTATACATTGTGCAAATTTTGAGGATTCAAATGGTTTGTTGATGATTCCCCGACATCAGGTGAAGCAGTTTCATTGGAAAACGGGTTAAAGAACGCATTTGGATCAAAATCTGCAGGTGGGGGTACTTCATTAAGAACATCAGCAGCTGGTTCAGCGTCGTTGGAAGCATTTTGTTCAACTGTTGTTGTAGATTCAACTGGTGGTGCTTCTTCAACAATAGTTGTTGTAGCAGGTGTATCAGGTATAATAGTATGATCAGGTTGAGCAGCGGAAACAGTGGATACACCTGGAGCACGTTCATCAATGTCATCACTAAACAATGGAGCAAATAGCGTTTCCATTTGTTGACGAGTAAGCTAGGGGCTTAGTTCAGCTGATGATGGGGTTTGAGGGAAGTTTAAATGGTTGTGACCGGGTTCCAAGCTGTTATGCTCAGAAGCCATTTTTGTAAGTTCATCAAAATTAGCATGAATCGTTTCCATAACCTGCTTTGTACGATGATTCCAGATCCGAAAACCCTTAGAATTTTCACAATATCCTATAAAGACTCCAATGTCAGCTTTGGCTTTGAGCTTTCCAAAGTCATCACGATCATTATTTGGGTAGCAAAGGGATCCAAATACATGAAAGTGTTTGAGATTCGGTTTATGATTGTGGATAAGCTCAAAAGGTGTTTTGTTGTGGCGTTTTGTAATCATTGAACGATTTTGAGTATAGCATGCAGTTGATACAGCTTCTGCCCACAAGTAATCTGGAAGTTTAGCATTGATTAACATTGTTCTTGCAGCTTCCACTAACGTACAGTTTCGTCTTTCAACAACTCCGTTTTGTTTTGGTGTACGTGCAATAGATGTTTGATGCTCAATTCCTACTTTCTCATAAAAATCTCGAAGAGTTTGGTTTACAAATTCAGTTCCTTTGTCTGTTCTGATTTGGCGGACAGTGTTCCGGAGTTGAACTTGAATTTTTGTGAGAAAGGTGATGATCATCTGTGGAGCTTGATCTTTACTTCGAAGAAAGTAGACCCAAGTCCATCGTGAGTAGTCATCGACAATTACCAAGATGTAGCGTTTGCCATTAATCGTTTACACGCGCATCGGGCCACACAAATCCATGTGAAGAAGATGAAGCACATGCTGAGAGTTGTGTTCCACCTTTGAGGGAAATGAGCACGGGTGCTTTTTCCTTGTTCACAGGCTGAACATAGGTGATTTTTAGAATACCGAAATCTCGAGAGACCTTCAACAAGTTTGTGTCGAGCAAGGTTGGTGATGGTTTGAAAGTTTAGATGTGAGAGACGACAGTGCCATAGCCAAGATTTTGTAGATGTAGCCTTTGAGAGTAGACAGATGGGAGATGAAGCAACCATGTCTTGCATTGAGATTGTGTATAGACTATAATTGCGAGAGCCAGACATTAGATCGTTTCCTTGTAGATCACGAATGAAACAAGTTTTCTCCCGAAAAGCAACTTCCAAATCTCCATCACAGAATTGACCGACTGAAAAGAGATTGTGACCGAGGCCTTCCACATAATAAACCCTGCTAATTTCGATATTACCATTGATATAATCTCCGTAGCCCATGATAGCTATGAAGTGATCATTCCCGAATCTGACAATGCCAATGAACTTTGCAATAAAGTTTGATAGCAGTTTAAGATTGCATGTCATGTGTCGGGAACATCCGCTATCAACAATCCAAAGGATGATCTGTATCACCTGCATTACACACAGACGACGCAGATGGAATAGAAGTAGATGTGGAACCCGAAGTGTTAGAGGGTTCCTAAGCAGTTATAGTAGAAATACACATATCAATGACTTTAGGCATCCATTTAAATCCTAGTATATTATGTATCCATTTCTGCCATCTCCAACTAGTCTTAGCTTTAGTCTTAGTGAATGCACTAGGTGGTACTACATTCCTTGGAGGTGATACTGGAACTACAGGGACATCAATGCATGTTAGGTCACTAGTTTTACAAACACAAGTAATATAGAAAAGGTAGAGGCGGTTGAACAACACACAAACACACACACACGTAAAAGTAAAGAAAGGTTTAGGCATAGAGTGTATGTGAAAGAGTAACTTGAACAACCAACCCTCAAATGAGGGTTTACAAGAGTATTTATAGGAGGGAAGCTAGGGCAACACTCCTAGTTCCCATCCTTTCTTATATGGGCTTGGGCCTAAGCTTATGGGCCTTCTACATAAGCTAGACCTTAAACAAACATAAATATTACATATGAAATATAAATACTTGAAATACAGTTTAGGAGTGATTCCAACAATCTCCCCCTTAAGTATATATGAATGTAAACGGTGAAGGCGTTGATGTAATAGTAGCTCTGACGTCTTCTGACATTCTTCTTTCTTGTGAGAGGAATTGCCTTGATTCGAACAATCTCCCCAGTGTAGAGAGATAGTTATCTTTGAACAGTTATGCTTTGACGTCATCTTAAACTTTGTTCTTTGATCATTGTTCTTTGTGGTGGAAGTGATAGTATGTTGTTGTTTGCATCAAGTCTGCCTCAGGTCTGCTTCGCTGCTCCAGTGTCTCCACGTCATTCTTCAACATGCTCATACGCTCTTTGATGTTGGAAATCAATACTGATGAAGTTCTTTAAGTCTTTGACTTTGTAGATTCTTTGATTTGATGAAGAATCATTCTGACTGTTGTGTTGCCTTCGAATAGAACTTCCATTAGTGATGATGTTGGCGTGAGCATGAGAAGAATCAGCACGATCATTCCGCTCCGGAGCTTCCATAAGAAGAAAACATTTCAAACGGTTAGTAATAAGCGGTTTCCGGCACTTACAAGTTTGAACTTCGAGAGTGTTAACAGCATAGTGTGAAAACACAACTCTAATTCTTACAAAGGCCGTTCCTGAACTGGAGTCCCACAAGTGAGATAACGCGATGTACTGAAGTACATCTACAGTTCAGATGAGTCGCTGAGGTACACCGAAGCATCACCTCACGACTGTAGACCGTTTGAGACACACTCCGCGTAATCCACGGGGAGTTACCGAAGTGACCTGCTGTCAGGGCTGTTTGATGTTGACCCTGGCAGGAGTTTCCATTCAATCACTGAGAATCACAGAAGTGAACCTCTCATAAATGTTCTCAACAGATTGCTAAGATCTGTGAAGGACTCGATATGAACCACTGAATCACTGAAGATCTTATTTGTTGATCAACAAGTGATGAAATGTCAAGTGTTCCTAAGAGATCTTTTGATGAATCTCGTGGCTCTAGACTCAATAGTGCATTTTGGTTTTCCTGAGCGGAGACTAGGGAGAGGGTCTCCTTCTTCAATACCAGTGATCTCTAAGAGAAAGCCAATAGTTTACGTAGGGTTCCCTGTGAGAATGAAACAAGCTTCTATTGAGAGAAACTTGAGTGGCTAAGAAGGTTTAGTGCATGCGTCACTGGGTCCATGACGACTTTTAATCTTCAATACTAATGTCACTAATTGACAATCAGTAGCATATGAATTGAATCCGGTGTCTGCCCTAAGTTGAATAATCTGGAGGGCGGTTTCTTTCACCCTTTACTTTACATTTCTTTTTGATTCTTCAACTCCTTCTTTCTCCGATTATCATTTTCTCCTTTTTACAATCATTCCTAAGGACTTCTAACACTAACTAATGGTAGTGTCCTTGGGTAGATCCCTCCGGCTCTGGAGGATCATAGGACGGTTATTCCTAACCTTAGTCACCTTATAACTCCATGACTAACCTATGTTGCCATTAAAACCACAGTTTGTGAAAAATCTCTCAAATGATTTGTAAATGAAAAACATGTTTGAACCACTGTGAGAGATAAGGTTTTGCATAAATACTCCCCCTCCACATGTGCTGAATAGTTTTAATGGTTAAATGCACAGTGAGGAAAGAGCGCGCACATTTTGAATTGATCCACTCGAGATAGACAATCCCCCGCGAGACACGGTTACGTTGCGTAGTTAAAGAGTTACATTGTCAGTTTTTAGGTGACAACTAGCTCCAATAACTACCTTGAAGGTGTAGACAAACCTCGAAAGGTTGTCATACCCGTCAGAGTTCATGTCTACCAAGAGTATCTCGAATGGTACTTTCTACTTGGACAAGTCCTTTACGAGACACGTTTACATTACTAGCGAACTAGCTTGAAATTATTACCCGTCCAGGACAAGTCTTTTCGAGTTACTAACAGTTTAGTACCGTCAATTCGTTGGTTAAGTCTGAAGTCCACAGATTCATTTGCATTTTGCACAACATATTTCTTATCACATAATTTTCTCCCCCTCAAAAATGGCATAATAATGTTATTTTTGAACGGTTGACAATAAATATGACCATTTCGAGTGTTGCGGGAAGATGACCACTATGAACAATTTGTGAACAAAGTTTTAAATCAAATACTCCCCCTCAACAAGTGATATAAACGGTTGAGGTTTTGAAAATCATACGGGGAAGTACTTGTGTTTTTGAGCAAAACCTTGAAAAATGAAAGGTTTGTTAGGTTTTACTCAAAAATAAGAAGCTTTCGCTCCTTTTATAAGGATTGTGGCACTGAGGCATACCACAGGGTCCTTTCTTGACAATTACGGGTTGTACACTGTTATGTGTGCACAAGCCATAGATTATATATCATCATACATCCAAAAATTTTTAATGAAAGAACCAAATCAAGGAGTACCAGGAAGTGCAGTGATGTTCCCAGGAGTACGAGCAGGGCGTTGATAGCCGGTGATGTTGATCCTGGGTCGACCACCAACAAAACTTTCCAACGTTCTGAACTGATCCCTTCTGAACAACCGTTCATCAATCATGGTGATGATTCTTCTCACATTCCTCCGATCCTGAGAATTCCATCGCTTAGGGTTCCCAATGTTTTCACGTATATCCTTCAATCGATAAGCTAATCCGTCCCTAACCATCTTCAGAGTATGATCTCCAAATTTGTGAAGCTCATTACACGCCATCAAGCAATTGCGATGAAGTTCACTGCGATAAACGACACCAAACGGTTTGCTGATGAGCGTTAATTGTGATAGCTGGTTGATATCGGGAAGATCAAGCTGTGGTGGAGTGAAGTTGACACGTTTCTGATATGATTCAACGGCAAGCTGAAGATCTTCAACACGTTCTTTGATGACTATGCGTCTGATGAAGATGAGCAGTGACTTGATGAATTCACGTTGTACTTCAGTTGGAAATTGTCTCATGCGACCTTGAACTTTGGCAAGGTACATGTCTTCAATATCGTTGATGTTCAAATTCTCAAAGTCAGCTTCAGAGAATGCATAGTCCCTTTCGTCTTGTCTTTTGACCACAATCTTCTTGAGAAAAGTGTAGTCCCATTTAGACGATAGACCAACATGTTGGATGGCCACGATACTTTTAGTACTGAACACTGCATGTTGAGACTTCTGGACCAAGCAGCTTCTGTAGTAGATTCTTCGGCGTTCCGGCCAATGGTGAATCCCATACATTGCGTCTTGGTCATACGCTACCACTGTGTCGGAGAACATGTGGGTAGCACGTTCCTCGATGGCTATACAATCAGAGTATATGGCAGCAGGGAAAGGAAGTGTCAGAGATGTAGCGTATTTCCTTGAACCATCGCCACCGTGTTGAAGAAAATCTAAGTCTTTGTTGAAGAAATGTCTGAAAGGAATCCTAGGCTGATCAGGTTGGCCAATGGTAGGTAGAGGTCGAGACCAGTCGGTGTAATATGGAGGATTGTCCCGTTTGGTGAAGTCGATGTTTGCTTCTGGGTTGAGCCAATCCATGTTATTAGACATGGCTCGAGCAATGTTTTCAAGGTGATATTCAACCTCGATTGCACTTTCTGAGCTGTCTTTCAAAAGTAGGAATGCTTCATTCTTGATGCGCTTTAATTCAGATTTCGTCATCTTCTTCACACGGAACCTTTCTTGAAAAATCTTTGCATGCTCCAAGGTACTACCGTCTACCAATTCTTGACCTTCTTCAGGGTAGGGAGTGTTGTTAACAAGTGTAGCAAACCATTCAAATTCTTCAGTTTTATCGTCATCTAGCCATGATACGACGTCAGAATGAAGCGTCTTCTTCTTCTTTTTCGAAGGCTTAGATGATGATTCTGGTTTCTGTCCTTGTTTGGGAGAGGTGGGTTGTTGTTGGGGCTCAAGGACCTCTTCATCGTCACCACCCATATATTCAAAGTGATCACCGGTTTTTTGAGTCTGGGGTGGTAACTCGGAATCGTCCTGAGGTGTATCAGTTGAAGAGCGAGGAGGAGATCTTCGTTGAGAAGTAGTCCGTTGAGGTGGGGGTTGCATAGACGAAGATTCACCAGATTGCTTCTGACGTTTAGATGCAGAGTCCTTGTCCTTATCATCGTCATCTCTTGGCCGTTTGGGTTGATCGGCTGACTCCTTGCATGATGATCTGAGTTGAAAAGCAAGTAGACCTTTGAAAAATTTAGCTTCATCCGAAGTAAACGTTCCAGATCGCTTTGACATTTGCATCACTAGTTTAGCGATTAACTCAGATTCAGAGAGATCAGCTTCTTTGGCCATTGTATGTTTAACCAATGCGATGATGTTAGGGGTGAGTTTTCTGGAAAATACTTCTCTAGTCACACCGGGGACAGTGTCGAGAAGAAACTTGTGGGTATGATCTCTTGCTGTCTTCTCCAGTTCCTTTTGTACTTTAGGAACGATATCCTGAAGGTACTTTTGAGTGTAACCTTCAATCATTTCATTCAGTTCCTCTTTACGATGATCTTTCATGAATTCCTGGATAAACTTCCTTTCTTCTTGCATCTTGTCATGCTCGTTATACAGATGCTGTATGTGATCAGCAAAGAAATTCAACTTGATGTTAAGTACGTTTTTCTTTCTGACTTGTTTTACAGCTTTGGCAATCCGTTCATGAGCATGAGAAACCCAAGATTTAGGTGGTTTCTTCATGGATTTGGATGATGATTTGGTTGACTTCTTGGATGGTGGTTAGAATCCGATGATGATGAGATGTGAGGAGATTCCGGGTCCTTTGGTGGTTCAGAAGTTTCCTTCTGTGAGCGTGTAGGACTATCCAGAAGCACATCGTCGTAAGCAGCATCTTTATCTTTCTCAGTTTCCGGTTCCTCAAAATCATATACAATAGTATCCTCTGCAGGCTTTTGTTGTTGCACAAGAGTGGTGGCACCAGCTCCCTTATCGGGTTAATTAACCGCATCAGGAGTTGGTGAAGATTGAGCTGCACCACTTGACCCACCGGGGCCACCCATTTGGTCTTTAGCAAATTCTTCAGCCTTTTGAATATGTCTGACGATTTTAAACTTCTTCCTGTATGATTTATCCAGTTGCTCTTCTTCTTCTTCAGAGCTCTCATCATAGGGTACAATTGCTGGAGTCTTCCCTTTTCCTTGGACAGCTGGAGGACTTGGAGGTTTTGTTACTGAGGCAGGTGCTTCGGTTTCAGTTATAGAGTAATGAACCTCTTTATCTGTATCAATATCTTCAGAGCTCTCGTCCACAAGCTTTCTTTCCGGTTCAAGTGTGGGAATAGGTTCGGCTTCCTTTACGGGAACAATCCTTTTAGAAGGAGGATTCCTTTTAGGAAGCTTCCTTTGACTCACAGTACTTGTTGCGCTTCCTGCACTTCCTCTTCTGGTTCTCCTTACAGGTGTTCCAGAAGATTTTTCGTCGAGATGACCAACTTTGCCTTGTCTAACTGCTTCCAGATACCTTTTGTACGTTTCGAGCTTTCTGACATCTTCAGTTAGAAGGAAATCTGGCAACACAGCACCTTGTTTCTTTGTAGACGATTCCTTGATTCTGAAAGATAGAATAGGCTCCGTCAACATATCATGATTGTCGGGGTCATTGAGCCTCTTGGGAATATCAGGATGAAGTCCAAGTGCTCTCTGGATCAACAGTTTAGTATATCTGATGTAGGGAATCTTTGAGCCAAGCTTGTTGATAAATGACATCATGTCATCCCAAATCAGAGCTTCGATAGCGATGTGTTTCATGTTGACCAATGCCCAAAATATTTGCAGTTCCATGAGCTTAGGATGCTCATAGCCACTGTCACGACCAGAAACAGACTTGGTGATGATCATGTAGAGAGTTCTCCATGGTTGAGGAATACTCTTAAGCTCTACGTGAGAATGCTTGGTGATTACTCCTGTAGCCTCGTCATAACCGATATCGATTAAGAATTGGAGAGTGAGCTCTTCAGCAGGTGTGGCATATAGTTTGGTTGGTTCGACTTCAGGAATTAGGAGAACAGCCCTTAAGTCTGCAGGTGTAATGGTGACTTGTTTGTGATTCAGAGTCACCGTCACAGCAGTCCGTCCTTTGACCCTTTCCATAGTGTTCCAGAACTGTTGGATATAGATCTCAGGAACAGTTGCAGAGTGAGTGAGCATATTCTGATACGGATGAGTCCTCAGAATATCAATAGCAATTAAACACGAAGACTCTGAGCAAGTGAGGGTGTCAAAGTCAACACGGAGATTATTCTTTCCTATCTTCATTGGATAGCCATAAGGATAGATATCAGCAATGGAGAGAACTTCTGATGCATCCACATTCATTTGTTCAGCCATGTAGTGATCTGAAATAACATTAGCCAAAAGAACCAACATATCGAAAGACATAATGTTAGTCAACAGAAGGTCTTATTGTCTAGTTGTTGAATGTACAGTGTCAATGATTGTTACGAGTCCTAAGTCACTTGTTTGTCCAATAGTCTAATGACGTCGTGAAATGTTTCGTGAGTTAGTTAACTTTAAGTTTTAAAGTTTATGTTATCACTTATTGTTCACAACATATCAAACGATTAAGTTTATTAGTGACATTATTGGATTCGTGATGATATGATAAGTTTATTAACAAGTTTGTACACGTAACAATTCATAATGAAGGTCCATCCAGGCTTATGCGTAGCAATGACAAAGTTATGCGTAAGCAAGTGTTTTATACGCGTAGTTATAAGCTTACGCGTAGGATCCTATCTTACGCGTAGGAAAAGGGGACCTTACGCGTAGATCTTATGCGTAGGCGTATAAAAAACTTACGGGTAAGGTTTACTCGTAAGAGTAGACCTTATGCGTAGAGGCACTGTTTACGCATATCCTTCACAGGATACGCGTAGTCCCACTGTAGAACCTTACGCGTAGGCATAACTGACTATGCGTAGGGTAATCCTTATGCGTAGAAATGCAAATGACCTTGATTCTGAATTTTAAGCGTAACAAATCCTGAAATAAGTTCATCAAATCATTATCATTATCACAGAATATCATTTTAACAACAATTTATGGCAAGAACACTTGTCAAATAGTTATGCGTAGAAATACATACGCGTAGGTCAAAACCCTAAGGGTTTAAGAATTACACGTAGGGTTTCTAACCATAGGATTTGCACCAATTCATTTCTGGTAGTACTGAGAAGTCTATAAAGTTGTTCTATCCAAGTATTAACATCAAATAAGCCTTGAATCAAAAATACCCAATTCTCATGAACTAGAACCCTAATTTTCAATTTAAGAATCATAAGTGTTTCTGGGTAATTTCTGGGTTTACATATGTTTATTTGAACTTGAAAACAACCTTATACAACTACCTTTTTCACCAAAAACCTTCACATTTGAAAATACCCAATTCGACTCGTAAACCCTAGTTTTCAAATTCACTTATTTCGAGTTTCTGGGTGGATTTTTATGATAGAAAAGGCATTAATGATGTTGTAGAAATATTTCGGCACTATCTTTTTAATCATAAACACACTATCTTGATCTTGGGTTCATACGCATAAGCGTAGACCACAAAATCAACCATAGAACATAATTTGACCGTTGGATTTAAGTACAAATCAAAACCTATGTTTGAAAATACGTTAAGATTTTTAAACAACTTACAAATCGATGATCAAAAACACGAAATTCTTGAATGAATCTTAGGCGTAGGATGTTTTTAGGTTTAGAATTAAATGTGAAGTGAAAGTTAGGTGGGGAGGTGTTTTATTAAAATAACTTTAACATTTTGACAGTTTTGGTCCCTCCACCTTTTCCTTTTTCAAACAAAGCCATTTAACTTCCATTTTTGTTACCAAACAAAGATTTTTAGGAAAGAAACTTGACGACACTCCCCCTTGACTTAAGAAATAATGAAAGGTTATAAATTTAGTCCGAGGAGTGTCATTTAACCAGAAAATTCACCACCATTGTAAAATGAAACAACCGAGATATGGTAACATGCAAGTACACAGATGTTTTGAAACAGTTAAGTGAAAGTTTTCTCCCCCTCAACACTTGATCGTAAAAAATACTGAATTTTGAAGGATTATAGTGTTGAAGGAAGAAATGTACTTGCCATGTTGAAAGATTTTAGGTTAGAAGAATATTTTTGTTGTTTTATAAGATTTTATATTTTTGTATTTTTTTTTTTTGTTGAAAAATTATTTACAAAAGATGTTTTGGTGTTTGACAGGTTTTTAAGACTGTTTTAAGAGGTCATCCAATTCCTCTTGAGTCAAACACCTCATACCAATCCGGTGGACCAACTCATTAAACCTAGCGGGAGGCAAGGCTTTGGTGAGAAGATCTGCCAATTGGTATTCTGTACCCACAAAGTATAATTCAACGGTACCCTGTTCCACGTGGTCCTTGATGAAATGATAGCGAAGATCGATGTGCTTTGATTTCGAGTGCTGAACTGAGTTGCACGAGATCGCAATGGCACTCCGATTGTCGCAGTACATCGGGATTCTGCCAAATACGTAACCATAGTCTTTGAGTTGTGTTCTCATCCAGATGACTTGAGCACAACACGCGGACATGGCTACATATTCTGCTTCGGTTGATGACAGCGATGTACAATCCTGCTTCTTAGATTGCCAAGACACCATTTTATCACCAAGAAATTGTAGAGCTCCTCAAGTACTTTTCCTTGAGTCTAAGCATCCTGCGTGGTCAGCGTCTGAAAAAGCGATTAGTTCAAAACCAGAATCCTTCGGATACCAGATCCCCAAGTTAATGGTTCCCTTGATGTATCGGAGGATTCTTTTAGCCTCAGAGAGGTGGGTTTCAGTTGGTCGCGACTGATAACGGGAGCATAGATAAACGGCAAAGACAATATCAGGTCTGCTAGCTGTTAGATACATGAGAGACCCAATAATACTTCGGTATTTGGTAGGGTCAACCAATTTCCCATGTAAATCAGCATCTAGCTTCTTGGTATGAGCCATTGGTGTGGCATAAGTGTCACAGGTTGTCATTCCAAATTTGTTTAACAGTTCAAGGGCATATTTGGACTGACTCAAGAAAATACCACGGGGTGATTGATGAACTTGCAATCCTAGAAAGAATGTAAGTTCACCCATCATGGACATTTCAAAATTTTTCTTCATTAGTTTTGCAAAAGCGATTGAAAACTTTTTATGTGTAGACCCAAAAATGATGTCATCCACGTAAATTTGAACAATTAAGATATGTGCCCCGTGATATTGTATAAAAAGAGTTGGGTCAACCGAACCTTTGGTGAAATTATTGGCAATTAGGAAAGATGATAGCTTATCGTACCATGCCCGAGGGGCTTGTTTGAGACCATAAAGAGCTTTGTTCAGTTTGTAGACATGGTTCGGGAACTCAGGATCAACGAATCCATCTGGTTGGCTGACATAAACCGTTTCTTTAAGTTGTCCATTGAGAAACGCCGTTTTGACATCCATTTGATAGACCGTCATATTCATATGAGCTGCGAACGCGAGAAATATCCGAACAGCCTCAAGACGAGCAACCGGAGCAAAAGATTCTTCAAAGTCTATACCCTCTTCCTGACGATAACCTTTAGCAACTAGACGTGACTTGTTTCGGATGACGTTCCCTTCAGCATCCAATTTGTTTTTCCAAATCCATTTTAGACCAATGACGTAGACCCCTGTTGGTCTTTCAACCAGTTCCCATACTTCAAGACGTTTGAATTGGTTGAGTTCTTCCTGCATGGATTCAATCCAGTTGTCTTTAGTCATTGCGTCTTTAATGTTTTTATGCTCAGATTGACAGACAGTGAGTGCATAAATGCAATGTTCACCATCTGTGTGAAGACGTTGTCTCGTAACGACTGATTGATTTGGGTTGCCAATAATGTTAGCCAGAGGATGGTCTTTTGTCCATCGGTGTGTAGAGGGTTGATGTTGGTATACATTGTGCAGATTCTGAGGATTCAAATGGTTTGTTGAAGATTCTGCGACATCTGGTGCAGCAGTCTCATTGGCAAACGGGTTGAAGAACGCATTTGGATCAAAATCTGCAGGTGGGGGTACTTCATTCAGAATATCATCAGGTGGTTCATCATTGTTGGAAGCGGTGTGTTCAACTGTTGTGTTGGAGTCAACTGGTGTAGGTGCATCTTCAACAGTAGTTGTTGTAGCAGGTGTATCAGGTATAGGAATATTATCAAGTTGTGCAGCGGAAACAGCGGATACACGTGGAGCACGTTCATCAATATCGTCACAGAACAGAGGAGCAAATAACCTTTCCATTTGTTGACGAGTTAGCTGGGGGCTTTGTTCAGCTGATGATGGGGGTTGAGGGAAGTTTAAACGGTTGTGACCGGGTTCTAAGCTGTTATACTCAGAAGCCATTTCCGTGAGTTCATCAAAATGAGCATGAATCGTTTCCATTACCTCCTTAGTTCGACGATTCCAGATTCGGAAACCTTTAGAATTGTCACAGTATCCAATAAAGACTCCAATATCAGCTTTGGCTTTGAGCTTTCCAAAATCATCACGATCATTATTCGGATAGCAAAGGGATCCAAATACATGAAAGTGTTTGAGGTTCGGTTTATAGTTGTGGACAAGATCGAAAGGTGTTTTGTTGTGGCGTTTTGTGATCATAGAACGGTTTTGAGTATAGCATGCAGTAGATACAGCTTCTGCCCATAAGTAATCTGGAAGTTTAGCATTGATTAACATTGTTCTTGCAGCTTCCACTAATGTTCGGTTTCGTCTTTCAACAACTCCGTTTTGTTCAGGTGTACGTGCAATAGATGTTTGATGTTGAATTCCCACTTTCTCATAGAATTCACGAAGGGTTTTGTTAACAAATTCAGTTCCTTTGTCTGTTCTGATTATCCTGATGGTGTTGCGGAGCTGAACCTGTATTTTTGTGAGAAAGGTGATGATCATTTGTGGAGCTTGGTCTTTGCTTCGAAGAAAGTAGACCCAAGTCCATCGTGAGTAGTCATCAACAATTACTAAGATGTAGCGTTTGCCATTGATCGTTTGCACGCGCATTGGGCCACACAAATCCATGTGAAGAAGGTGAAGCACATGTTGAGAGCTGTGTTCCACCTTTGAAGGAAAATGAGCATGAGTGCTTTTCCCTTGTTCACAGGCTGAGCAAAGGTGATCTTTTGAATACCGGAATCGTGGGAGTCCTTCAACTAGTTTATGTCGAGCAAGGTTGGTGATGGTTTGAAAGTTTAGATGTGAGAGACGACGGTGCCATAGCCAGGATTTTGTAGATGTTGCCTTTGAAAGTAAGCAGATGGGAGAGGAAGCAACCATGTCGTGCATAGAGATAGTGTATAGACTAGAATTACGGGAGCCAGACATAAGGTCATTTCCTTGTAGATCACGAATGAAACAAGTTTTCTCCCTGAAAGCAACCTCCAAATCTCCATCACAAAATTGACCTACTGAAAACAGATTATGACCGAGGCCTTCCACATAGTAAACCCTGCTGATTTCGATGTTCCCATTGACATAATCTCCGTAGCCCATGATAGCTGCGAAGTGATCGTTCCCGAACCTGACAGTGCCAATGAACTTTGCAATAAAGTTTGATAACAGTTTAAGGTTGCCTGTCATGTGTCGGGAACATCCGCTATCAACAATCCAAAGGATGATCTGTATCACCTGCATTACACACAGACGACACAGATGGAATAGAAGTAGATGTGGAACCCGAAGTGTTAGAGGGTTCCTAAGCAGTTATAGTAGACATACACACATTGATAATTTTAGGCATCCATTTAAATCCTAGTGTGTTATATATCCATTTATGCCATCTATAACTACTCTTTGCTTTAGTCTTAGTGAAAGCACTAGGTGGTACTACATTCTTAGGAGGTGAAACTGGAGCTATAGTGACAGCAATGGTTGCCTTAGAATCTAAAGAAGGCGGTCTACCAAGCACAGACTTAGAATGATTAGTGGGCCTAGAGATATTTCGATTCTTAGGATTCCGTAATCGAGAGATTATAGCTTTAGCAACACATTTGTCATGACAATCAGAATTCATACTCTTCCGACAAATAACACAAGGTGCATCAGACTGAATATCAAAAGTACTTAACGGTTTAGCATTCGTTACATCACTATTTCTATTACATTTGCCAGACGCAACATCTATAGTGGAAGCAACATGAGTCTTATTCAGAGTCCTAGGGTGTTCTTCTACTTTAGCATTCCTTATTGATCTTTTCTTAGGTCGCAACTTCCTATTCTTCGATTGAGTGCTCTTAGGCTGTGAAGTGCGGACGTTTGGAAAAGACGTAACTATTCGTGTTTCAGTAGAGGGAAACACATTAGCAACTTGTGATTTGGCAGTAGGGATTCTAGGTTCACGATTACTAAGTGTAACTGGTGCTATTCTCTTAAGCACGGTAGGCGGAAGTTGTTCATACTTTCCTAACATTTCTCTTAACTTAGAGATAGTGTGAATCAAATCTTGATTTTTAAAACGAATATTACCAGCAAAATTCATGACTTCTCTAGTGTGAGCAAGATAGTGATCAAGTTCGTTTGATGCTTCATGACGAGTCTTATTGAGCAAATCAAATATGACACCATATTCCTGTTTAACTTTTGAAAGTTCTTGTTCATATTTTGAGATTTGACTTTTCAAAGACACGTTTTGATCATCCAGTTGCTCAATTTTAGGATCAGAAGATTTTGCACTCAACTGAGCGATTTTCTTTTGAAAACTAAGTTGATGATTGTGAATATCTTTTTCACACCAATGAAGACGACGTTTGGCATTGTAAATTTCGTTGAGTAATTGTTTATTTTCAGCTTTTAAAGACTCGATCTGAAGCACATTATCGGTGTTCTCAACAGTTACAACATTTTCAACAATATCAGCAGAGATATGATCAGATGCATATGGCAAAGAATAAAACAACACAACATTATGGACATCAGCACAGATAAGGTCTTCCAAGAGTCGATCAACATCTTTTCTCAAAAGTTTCTTTTTACGTTTAGTATTGGAAATAGATGTTTCTGTTTTCTCGAAAACGACCTTCATAGTTCCAAGTTCCTTATGAAAATCCCGTTCCCAGGCTAATGCACAACTTTTCAAGTTTTTAACATTAGGTAAAAGATTTTTCTGAAAAATGTCTCTTTGTTCTCGTGCCAGAGGCGATTGAAAGTGTTCAATTTTGATTTCAGAACGATATTCTATCTCATGTTGTAAAATTTTGAGGTCAGCCATGAAAATGTCAAAATATCTAAGAATATTTCGATTTTCAGGTTTTGAGTTTACTTCACTAATTGAAGGTAAAGGACCATAAGTTTGTGCATAATCTGTTTTGGGATTAACATTAGAAGACTCAGGTGTTTTGATGATAACCCTTGGTGTGTTAGAAGAATCCGATTGTGTGACGAAAGTGACCGCGTTTTTATAATTAAAAGGTTTGTTGTAAACAACATTTTTTAATTTTGATCGACTCTCGTCTTCTGCATCTAATTCCTCTTGATGATGATATTCAACAACACTCATAATAGTATTATCAATTTTGTATTCTGCACTGGAAACTTCAGGAGTTGGTTTGAATGTTTTTAGTGAAAGCTTTGGTTTGTAATCAGCTAGATTTTTTCCATATCCTTTTGGATTGGGTTTTAAGGTAAACTTTTCAATAGCTGTTACTGATTCACCATGTTTGTAAACAATAGTTGTAAACTCTTTAAGTTTGTTTTGCAAGCCGATAATTTCTTCAAGAAGATCATCTACCCGATTCGTTGAATGCTTTTTGTATGCAGAGAACTGTTTTTGACAAGTTAACAACTCAGCCTTAGCTTTTTGATTTTCCAAGGTGAGAGCGTTAATTTGCTTTTTATGTTCATGTTTCAGTTGTTCTAATTCAGACAACAAAGCATTCTTCGAGGCGGCTAGATCACGCATCTGTTTCTCTAAATATTTTTCGTTTTGATGAGATTTTGCAAAAGCGGCTTCAAAACCTTTTTCACGGTTTTCTTGAGTTTTGAAAAAGTTGAGTTGCATTTGTAAGCATTCAAAATCCTTGGTTAGCAGTGCATTTTTACTTTTTAAGGTTTGATTTAATGCAACACATTCAACAATTTGGGATTGTTGGTCTTTAAGTAACAGAACAAGATCTGGATGAGGCAAAGGTTCATCGTGTTCAACGTGAGTCACAACATGATCATTATTTAGATCCTCAAGTATAACCACGGAGTCAATTTGATTATCAAGGGAAACCATAAGGTCATCTGGATCGTCAAATGTGACTACAGGGTTTATTTGAAAATCGGCAGAATGAGATGTAGATGACTCATTTTGAACATTCTGAGCCGTGCCGGATTCAGATATTGTCGGAGATATTAGTTCAGATATGATGATGGTTTGTTCGGGTACCTGAGACAAGCCATCAGTGTCATACACTGGGCCTGTTTCACTCATGTGTAACTCTTGCATATTAGCCATCAACATAACAGCTGCATTGGCCTGCAAGTCCTCCATATCATCATCTGAGTCTGCATCTGCCATAAAGCTCTGTTCTTTGTCTATGAGAGATCCACCAGCTTCATCCTTAAGAGCCAAAAGTAAAGCCTCTTTGAAATAAGCACTGCCCCTAGTCCTTGGCTTTGGGCATGCATTAGCCAGGTGTCCCTTCTCATTGCAGTTGTAGCATCTAAGACCATTTAACCGATTCTGAGCATTTCCCTGTTCCACCACTTGAGCTCTGTTGTTATTCCTAACCACAGCATTAAACCCTTGACCACCGCCCATCTAACGACCATAATCACGATTTTGAACTTCAACACGTCCATTGTTCACAACAGCTTGAGTCCGTGTGTTAGATGAGGAACGAATACGATTGTTGGATTTGTTGGTGTAACGGCCAAAAGCATTAGCAATCATCACAAATCCTTGTTGCAATGCTTCGAATGGATCGATTTCCTCAGTCGCTTCACTGACATATTCTTGAGCATTGTTGCTGTATGGAACCAATTGATTTTATTGAGTTTGTTGCTGTGAAGGTGTGTTTGAAGCAGTTGGTTGAGTTGCTGGTTGAGAGGGATAATTCTGTTGAGCATACAAGGCAAGTTGTTGATTATCCGGATGTGACTGTTTAGCAATTTGAGCACGGAGAATCCTTTCCCGATCAACTTCCTTTTCATGAGGCTTCAAGTAATCGTACAACAATCCATAAGTAGAATTATGCATATTCTTCGCTTGACGGAGAAAAATGACATACTTCTCCCATTCAGGACCAAGACTACTCAGGAACTTAGTATTCACTGCAATTCTTGGCATGATGATGTTGTGTTTATCTAAATCCTTGATGATGTCTGAAAATCGATGATGATAGGACTCTAGTGTCTCTCCAGGTTCAATCATGAAGTGTTCATAAGCCAAGTAAATTTTGGATTCCAAATCCTCCTGATTGAGTACAGATCCTTCCATAAGAAGACGAATATGATCCCACATTTTTTGTGCAGTCTTTTGAGCATCAACACTACGAAGAATTGGGTTTGGTAATCCTAAGAGGATGTATTCCATTGCAAGTTCATCAGCTTCATAGTGTAGAAGTTCTGTAGCATTTAGATCTGCAACAGTAGCAATGTTGGTTTGTTCATCTCTTAGTGGAACAGCAGTTGGATCTCCGGGTACAATGACAGTAGGCATCTCAAATGGGCCTTCCAAGATAACCTTCTTTAAGAACTTTCCATGTGGCTTCTTCAGATCACAAAACCTAAAGAACCTTATCACCCATTGATCGTAGTTTCCTGGAGTGAGCATTGGAGGTCTATCAAGTGATCCAGCTTCATGAATTGATTGTTGGCTGCTTAAAGCTTCACACATCTTTGCAAACCAAGTGGGTTCCTTCATAGTGTTCCTTGATGGATGTTGATTGAAATCGTTTGTGTAGGGTTGAACTTGAAGACTTGAAAGTACAAGAATCTTGGATTAAAAAGTGTAAAAAAAACAAGTTTTTAAGCGAACCAAAGTATCAAGGTACGTTTTAGGCGTAGGACCGAAACCCACTTCAAAAACAAACACGATTCAGCCAACTAGTAGGCGATTGATACCACTGTTAGGTCACTAGTTTTACAAACACAAGTAATATAGAAGAGGTAGAGGCGGTTGAACAACACACAAACACACACACACGTAAAAGTAAAGAAAGGTTTAGGCGTAGAGTGTATGTGAAAGAGTAACTTGAACAACCAACCCTCAAATGAGGGTTTACAAGAGTATTTATAGGAGGGAAGCTAGGGCAACACTCCTTGTTCCCATCCTTTCTTATATGGGCTTGGGCCTAAGCTTATGGGCCTTCTACATAAGCTAGACCTTAAACAAACATAAAGGCCATAATAATCTACCTATTACATATGAAATATAAACACTTGAAATACAGTTTAGGAGTGATTCCAACAATGCGTTTATTAGAATGTAAGGAGGGCGGTTTACCAAGCACAGACTTAGAAGCATTAGTGGGCCTAGAGGTATTACGATTCTTAGGATTCCTTAAACGAGACAAGATAGCTCTAGCAACACATTTGTCATGACAATCAGAAAGCATACTTTTTCGACAAATAACACAAGAAGCATCAGACTGAATATCAAAAGTACTTAAAGGTTTAGCATTCGTTACAACACTTTTTCCATTACATTTGTCAGACGCAATATCTAAAGTGGGTGCAACTTGAGTCTTATTCAAAGTCCTAGGGTGTTCTTCTACTTCAGCATTCTTTATTAATCTTTTCTTAGGTCGCAACTTCCTATTCTTCCTTGTATTGCTTCTAGGCTGTGAAGTGCGGACGTTGGGAAAAGAGGCAACTATTCCTGTTTCAGTAGAGGGAAACACATTAGTATCTTGTGTTTTGTCAGTAGGCATTCTAGGTTTACGTTTGCTAAGTGTTACTGGTGCAATTTTCTTAATGATGCTAGGCTGAACTTGTTCATACTTTCCCAGAAAAATGCATGACTTCTTTAGTGTGTGCAAGATAATGATCAAGTTCGTTTGATGCTTCATTACGAGTCTGTTTGAGTAAATCAAATATGACACCATATTCCTTTTAACGGTTGCAAGTTGTTGTTCATATTTGAGATTTGACATTTCAAAGACACGTTTTGATCATCCAGTTGCTCAATTTTAGGATTAAATGTTTTTGATTGCAACTGGTGGATTTTGTTTTGCAAAGCAAGTTCACGATTTTGACAATCTTTTTGACACCATTGAAGACGACGTTTTGAATTTGAAAGTTCGTTTAACAGTCGTTCATTTTCAGTTTTTAAAGACTCGATCTGATGCACATTATCAGTATTCACAACAATATCAACAACGTCAACAGAATCAGCAGAGATATGATCAGATGCATATGCAACAGATTGTAATACAACAAGATTATTGATATCAGCACAGATAACATCTTCCAAGAGTCGATCAACATCTTTTCTCAACAATTTCTTTTTACGTTTAGTATTTGAAATTGATGTTTCTGTTTTCTCGAAAACTGTTTTCATGAGACCAAGTTCCTTGTGAAAATCCCTTTCCCAATAGAGTGCACAAGTTTTCAAATTTTTTACATGGGGTAAAAGTCTTTTCTGAAGAATGTCTCTATGTTCTCGCGCCATTGGCGATTGAAAATGTTCAACTTTTATTTCAGAATGAAACTCAATCTCCCGTTCCAAAATTTTTAGGTCAGATAAGAAAGTGTCAAAGTATTTTATAACTCGAAAACTTTCGGCTTTTGTTTTAACTTCACTAAGTGAAGGTAAAGGACCATTAATTTGTGCACCATTGGATTTGGGACTAACTTCAGAAACTGGTGTGATAACAAAAGGTTTGTTAGAAGTATCTTGTTGTTTGACAAAAGTGACGGCTTTTGAATAGTTAAATGGTTTGTTATAAACGACATTTTCCATTTTTGACCGACTCTCGTCATCTGCATCTAATTCCTCCATGCGATTATATTCAACAACAGTCATAATTGAATCATCAATTCTATGTTCTGCACTGTAAACTTCAGGATTTGGTTTGAATGCTCTGTTTGAAAACTTAGGTTTGTAATCAGCAAGTATTGGTCCATATCCATTTGGATTAGGTTTAAAAGTAAACTTTTGAATGGTTGTGATTGACTCACCATGTTTATAAACAACATTTCGAAACTCTTTAATTTTGGTTTGTAAGTCGACAATTTCTTCAAGATAGTTATCTATTCGTTTCGTGGAATGCTGTTTGTACTCTGAGAACTGTTTTTGACAAGTTAACAACTCAGCCTTGGTTTTTTGAGTTTCCAAAGTAAGAGTGTTAAGTTGTTGTTTATGTTCATGTTTCAGTTGTTCTATTTGAGACAACAAAGCATTCTTGGAAACGGCTAGATCACGTATCTGTCGTTCTAATGATTTTTCGTTTTGATGAGATTTAGCAAAAGCGACTTCAAAACCTTCTTCACGTTTTTCTTGAGTTTTGAAAAAATTGATTTGTCGAATTAAGCATTCATTATCCCTAATTAACAGTGCATTTTTCTCTTTTAATTTCGTGCAAATTTCCAACCGAGAGTGTTGGTCTTTAATTAAGGTCAGGAGCTCAATTTCTCTATTAGACCGAAGCTCATTTTGTTCAACGTGAGTCTCAACATGATCGTTATTTAGATCCTCAAATATAATCACGGAGTCAACTTGATTATCAATATTACCCATAAGGTCATCTTGATCGTCAAATATAACTACGGGATCTATTTGATAATCATCGGAATGAGATGTGGATTGCTCATGTTGAACAATCTGATCCTGGTCGGATGGAGAAATTGGCGGAGATATCAGATTAGGGATGAGTATATTTTGTTCCGGTACCTGAGACAAGCCATCAGTGTCATACACAGGGCCTGTGTCACTCATGTGTAGAGCTTGCATTTGTGCCATCAACATCACTGCTGCATTAGCCTGCAAGTCCTCCATATCATCATCAGAATCTGCATCTGCCATAAAGCTCTGTTCCTTGTTTGTAAGAGTTCCACCAGCTTCATCCTTAAGAGCCAAGAGCAACGCCTCTTTGTGATAAGCACTGCCTCTTGTCCTCGGCTTAGGACATGCATTAGCCAGATGACCCTTTTCATTGCAGTTATAACAACGAAGACCATTAACCCCATTCTGAGCATTCCCCTGTTCAACCACTTGAGCTCTCTGTTGTTGTGGAGCACCCTGTTTATTCCTTCCAATAGCATTAAACCCTTGACCACCTCCCATCTGACGACCATAACCACGGTTCTGAACTTCAACACGTCCATTGTTCACAACAGCTTGATTCCTTGTGTTGGATGAGGAACGAATGCGATTGTTGGATTTGTTTGTATACCGACCGAAGGCTTTAGCAATCATAACAAATCCTTGTTGCAATTCATCGAAAGCAGCAGAGTCCTCATCAGCTTCACTGTAAAGTGCTTGAGCATTGTTGTTGTTGTATGGAACCAATTGAGTTTGTTGAGGTTGTTGCTGTGACTGATCATATGGTGTGATGGTTGCAGTTGGTTGAGGAGCTGGTTGCTGAGCTGTTTGAGGAGGAAGATTAGTTTGAGCCCACAAAGCAAGTTGTTGATTATCAGGAATTGACTGTGAAGTTGGGAGTCCACGGATAGTCCTTTCTTTGTCAACTTCTTTTTGGTGAGGCTTCAAATAGTCGTACAACAATCCGTATGTAGCATGATGAAGGTTCTTAGCTTGACGGAGAAAGATGACATACTTCTCCCATTCCGGACCAAGGCTACTTAGGAACTTAGTGTTGACAGCAATTCGTGGCATGATGATGTTGTGTTTGTCCAAATCATTAATGATATCTGAAAAACGATGATGATATGACTCTAATGTCTCTCCTGGTTCAATCATGAAGTGTTCATAAGCCAAGTAGATTTTGGATTCCATATCTTCCTGATTGAGTGTTGTGCCTTCCATTAGTAGATGAATATGTTCCCACATTGCTTTAGCTGTCTTTTGAGCATCAACACTTCGAAGGATCGGATTAGGTAGTCCCAAAAGGATGTGTTGCATTGCTAGTTTATCGGCTTCAAAGAGTAGAAGTTCATCACCAGTGAGGTCTGAGATAGTTGTAATGTTGGTGACAGCATCTCTTGGTGGATTGGCATCTGGATCTGCGGGTGTAATAACAGTAGGCAACTGAAATGGACCTTCCATAATGACCTTCTTTAAGAACTTTCAATGTGGCTTCTTTAGATAACAAAACCTAAAGAACCTTATCACCCATTAATCATAATTATCGGGAGTGAGCATTGGAGGTCTATCAAGTGAGCCAGCTTCATGAATTGATTGTTGGCTACTTAAGGCTTCACACATATTGCCAAACCATGTCGGTTCCTTCATAGTATTCCTGGATGGATGTTGGTTGTAGAAGTTTGTGTAAGGTTGTACTTGAAGACTAGGTGGTGGTTGAACCATTTGTGGTGGGGGAATTGCTCCAAGTTGTGGAGTATGTTGTTGATTAAATTGTTGTTGATAAATTTGTTGTTGATGATTAAATTGTTGATGTTGTGGACTTAGTTGTTGTTGTTGTTGATGATGATAAGTGTAAGGAAAATAGTTAGAGTATGGTGGTTGTGACATGTTGAAAACTTGTGTTGTTAAATGGATCTTTGTAGTCGAATGAACCGTTGTTGATGAAGTATCCTTAGGCGTAGAAATCACGTGAAGGCAAAATAACACTTATGCGTAAAAACACCAAAGTTACGCGTAACAACAATAGTTACGCGTAGGATTAGCTTACGCGTAAGTAATGAGAAAACACTAAAGTTATGCGTAAACAGAAAGTTAAGCGTAGAAACCTTAGGCGTAGGATTACCTTATGCGTAAGACAGAGCTTAGGCATAAGAAGAATCTTATGCGTAATGTTATTCTACGCGTAAGCTTAAGCTTATTGATAAGGTTTTAAAAGGTACCATTTTGAGGGGTCGTTTTAGCCCTTATTTAATCACTTTTGTATCCGTTATTGCTTAATATCGTTCCTTTTCACTTTTTAGGTCTCTTGAAGGCAAAATGCTGGAATGGCACTTATTTGGACGAAAAGGCGCGAATATACGAAGAAAATGGCCAAAGTCAAAATCGAGACACTCAAAGCTGCTGAAAACAGAAGGCGACGGCGTCACTGCTTAACTGCGACGCCGTCGTAGGATTTTGTGACGGGTCAGAAGACAAAACACGTATTTTCAAGAGACGGCATCGGGCTTTAAAGGAGTAGACCGTCGCAACTCAGACGGCCTAGATGTGACCCAGACGGCGTCAGAAGCTGAAGAGGACGGCGTCACAGGCATAAGGTGATGCCGTCGCAAGGTTAACGTGGCCAAGACGAAACCCTAATGACGGCGACACGACGGCGTCACGAAACATAAAGTGACGCCGTCGCATATGTAATCTTATGTATAGAATCCAAATTTTTCAGTTTTTAGGGGAGTCTTTTTGGAGTGAAAACCTAAAACCGAACCTAAGGTGTCTTGTACAGTATTGTAGGGTTCTAAACCCTATTTTACATCAAGATAAGTATTTACTTCATCAATTCAATTATGTCTTTGATTATTTGTGTGTATGCTTGCATGTTCTCCATGTCCGGCTAATTTATTTGTGTGTTTGCTTAGGAAGTATGAAACTTAATTATTGAATATTGATTGGTTGTTTCTTATCTTAGTTGATTAATGATCTAGTAGTGCAATAGGTCATTCGTTGTGTACTTAATGCTTGATTCATCTTTGTGAACCTTAGAATATGATTACCTGAGTAGTCGTAGGCTAAACCATCCGAAGAGTGCCTTAGAGTAAGAGTTTATCATCCCTAGTGGGTTTTGTAGACGAGACCCTTTGGTAAGTTCAAAGAGTTAGGGAGAAACGCATACCCTACAACTTTAGACACACAACGCAACTAAGAATAAGGACGTGACAACTCAACCATCAATAGGAGATAATTAAGGAGTAGTAAAACCTAAGTAAACACATCTTTAAACTATCATACGAGTACACATAAATTAGACATAGACTCCCACAACCTTAGTTTAGATAATTAGATAATAGTAGAGTAATCGGTAGAAATACCAACCCCCCAAATCCAATACCCGAGATTCGTACCTTTCAATTTCATAAAATATAAAAATACAAAAAATAATCTTCCTCAACCTCAACCTTAGCGTAGTAACTTCTCACTAGCATTCCTATTCCCCTAGAGAACGATATCAATACCCGTGGCTTACCCTAATTACTATACTACAACGATTAGGTTCACTGCCTAGGGTGTTATAAAACTTGCTCGAAGAAAAGGAAGTTTCCTTGACCCCGAACGACGCGTGTAGCGTTATCAAGTTTTTGGCGCCGCTGCCGGGGAATAGAATAGCTAGTTAGTAGTCCACCTCGTTTAGGTTCTTTGCTTGATTCCTATCAAGTAAATTTCTTCTCAATTTTTAGCTTTCTCTTAGTCTATCCCCCTTCTTCGTGACCTTTGTTCGTAACCCCATCACTTTTCATCATGGAAGGTGATAACCAACCACCACTTGATAACCAACAACCAAACAATGCTTCACCACCAAACAAATACCCGCTGCTTGACCCAGCCTCTGCTAACCAACTTCGAGCCCGTATCATGAGTGCAATTGAAGAGCTTAGGAAATTAAATATGATAATTGAGAATACACTCGAGGAAGCCCTTAAGGAATCTGATCAACCTTTAGATAGTGATTCGACTACAAGTGATTCGGATGATGATCTAGAAGAAGGAGATTATAAGGTGTTAGAAATTATGGAGGGTAGTAAGGAGGAGGAAGAACTTAGGGAGTACTTTGATTCATACCCTAAAGGGAAAGAAACCGCTTATCACCATAACGTGGTTAATTTTCCAAGACCACCTTTCGAGCCTCGCATAAGGAGGGGAAATCCCTGGAACCTAAAAATCCCTTGTATGATCGGATATAGGAGTGTCGACCACGCTTACATAGATACGGAATCTCCCATCAATGTAATGTCATCTGCTGTCTACAATGACATTATGAATGAGCGACTCAATATTAGGAGAGACCCTAAGTATCCGGGAGGAGTTTGCAACTTTGTGGGAAGAGTCAAGGACGTGCATGTCTTTATAGGAAATTTCACCTACCTAGTTGATTTTATGGTCCTAGAAGATATAGGATGCGTCATTGACTATAGTTTATCCCAAGTAGTGCTAGGGAAACCGTTTGTTGAAACATCTAGAATGAGCCATAACAAGCATGATGGAACAGTTAGGTTTAAGGAAGGAACCGATGAGATCACCTATAGGATGCCTTGGAAAACAACTGAGTATGGCCACTTGTCCATTTATGATCGAGACAACATCAAAGCTTTTGAGGACAAAAGCAAGGAAGATGTTGAAAAAGGTTATAAATTCATGTGGGAAAGAAGGAGGCATTATTACAAGGATTGCTTGACCCTAGGGCCTAGGTATAGAGTCGATGAAAATTTTGTCAACATGATAGAATTCTCATTAAGGATGCAAAACGAAAAAACGTAGGAGCACGACTTCGAGTCTAGCTACAAGACTCTTAAATAAAGAAAAGCGCTTCGTGGGAGGCAACCCATGCTTAATTGTTTGCTTGTTAGTGTCATGTATCTTTTATTAATTGTTTATCCTCATGTTTAAATTTGTAAAAATGCTTTATTTTGTTTTTAACCTCGTCTTAATTGCATATAAAGGTATTTTACATAAGGGATAAGTGTAGGGAGGATTACACACGTTTTCAAAAGAAACGTAAACATGAGAATAACAATTAACTAAAAGATATATATGTTTGTTTGTTCGAGTCAAATGCTTGTATCGAGTCATAATGGATGTTTTTGCAGAAATTTTTCCAGATTCTAAAGATGTAAATTTTCCAGAATTTTTTCCAGAAAATCGCAGACCAGTTTTTGTCAGGATAACCTGACGGCGTCAGGAAGGAGTAAAAACATCAAATTACTTTTTCTCGTTTTCTGAGCTACTTATAAATTTTTGGAATTTTCCAGGTCTTAATTTTCTTAGAAATTCTGTAAACATCCATTCCACAAGCATTATATCCTAGTTTAAATCGAGTCTTATATATATTATTACCGCCGATTTTACGCGAAGGTTTCGTTTGTTTTCTTCAAGTGTGCAGGTTTAGTTTGTCAAGAAGAAGTTACATAAGATTGGAAGGAGCTTTTCACGCAATAATTCTTCTTGAAAAGGATTTAACCACCACTTTACACGGATCCTACCGAGCTAATCAGGGGAGTATTAGTTTCTTTCGATTTTAATTACCTTCCATTATCATAACTTTGATACTTTCGGGGAACATTGGGGACAATGTTCAGTTTAAGTGTAGGGAGGGAAAATAAAACGGGAACTTTGAAACTATGCTTATCCTTGACTATTTGCTTTGTCCAATTGTGATTGTGTAATAAACCATGAGAAAATGTCGGTTAGGGTAATTTTGGCACCAAATTTAAAATTTTTTCATGACATATAGGAGTGGGCCATTAGTCTTAACAAAAGCGTCTCATGGATAGGAAGTTGCATGACTAGCACAAAAACCCTTTACCACTTAAATTCCACCCAAAATATGAGGATCACCCTTAGATTAGTAGAAATTAAAGCATTCATCTTCAATGCTTAGAGTGTGAACCGGTAGTATATTAGATTCTAGAACTTGTTTTGTGATGCATTTCGAGATCGCAAGTGAGGCTACACTTGTGTAGTTAGGAATAACTAAATGATAAGAGGCATTAGGATAAACCCTTGTTTGATACCTGTAATATAATTACTTCTTCCACATCGGTTGAGTAATTCCCCCACACCCTTTGCGTTGTACTCATCTTTAGTACACGATACCCCTAGTTAACCCCTCAGAGCCTATCCTTTTCGCGGTTCTCGTGATGTTTCGGTTTTTCCAGAATATCAATGAAGAGCATTGTTTACACCCCACCCCTAAATATACACCCAAATCGCCTTAGCCTACCCTATATACACTCACTTTTAGTGCATTATTGTTATCACCCAAAACCCTTAGTTCAATTATCTGGTTGCTTGCATGAGTTGCTAAGTCGAGTCATATCCCTTGTATACAGTTTTGGGACGATTGGGATTCATGGGAAAAGTTAAAGTTTGTGAAATGACGGGAAGGGAACGTTAAATTCAAATTCCCTTTGTTTGCATAATAATGTACCCCAAGTGTTTTGATCTTTTCAATTCGGGTCAAATTAGTGTTAGAGTAATAAAAACTCAAGTGTAGGGATGTGTCTATAAATCCCTATCATTTTGATGTTACCGTAGAGGATGGTAGAGTAAAAGTGTATGAAAAAAAAAAAAAAAAAAAAAAAAAAAAAAAAATCGAGAAAAAAAAATAGAAAAAGAAAATAATAATAATAATAATAATAATAATAATAATAAAAAATATAGAGTATATATATATATATATATATATATATATATATATATATATATATATATATATATATACGGGCTACCATCCTACATCTATCCTTTAAATTTATGTTTGTTTATTTCCGTTGCCTAGAGTTTTAGAGTGTCGAGTCTTGGCTTAGCAACGCCATTCTTCGTATGCTTGTAACATAGAGATTTTTGACTTGCCACCACTAAATAGCCTATCCCACCAAACCTTTATTTCCCTACCGTAAGCCTAACATTACAACCCTTTAAAAGACCTCTTTGATAGTCTTTCCTAGGTGCTTATGCCAAAGCGATGGAGATTTGATCTATTCTCAAGCCTATGGTAATCTATGTACTAGGACCGGTTAATGAGTGTTTATCTTCCATTTCCTATTTGTTATATTTCATATATACACCCGAGAGAGATGTGAGTATCCAAACACCCCATGTGAGGTGCTAGTATGTAATTTCCGTGCTTGTTATGACTTTTGCGGGGCTTATATGTGTTGTGGACCGTTTTAAATCAATGCTTCATGACCCCTAACTTATAAATTAATTGGCTAAAAGCACATTTGCTTGAGGACAAGCAAATACCAAGTGTAGGGATATTTGATAAGGTTTTAAAAGGTACCATTTTGAGGGGTCGTTTTAGCCCTTATTTAATCACTTTTGTATCCGTTATTGCTTAATATCGTTCCTTTTCACTTTTTAGGTCTCTTGAAGGCAAAATGCTGGAATGGCACTTATTTGGACGAAAAGGCGCGAATATACGAAGAAAATGGCCAAAGTCAAAATCGAGACACTCAAAGCTGCTGAAAACAGAAGGCGACGGCGTCACTGCTTAACTGCGACGCCGTCGTAGGATTTTGTGACGGGTCAGAAGACAAAACACGTATTTTCAAGAGACGGCATCGGGCTTTAAAGGAGTAGACCGTCGCAACTCAGACGGCCTAGATGTGACCCAGACGGCGTCAGAAGCTGAAGAGGACGACGTCACAGGCATAAGGTGACGCCGTCGCAAGGTTAACGTGGCCAAGACGAAACCCTAATGACGGCGACACGACGGCGTCACGAAACATAAGGTGACGCCGTCGCATATGTAATCTTATATATATAATCCGAATTTTTCAGTTTTTAGGGGAGTCTTTTTGGTGTGAAAACCTAAAACCGAACCTAAGGTGTCTTGTACAGTATTGTAGGGTTCTAAACCCTATTTTACATCAAGATAAGTATTTACTTCATCAATTCAATTATGTCTTTGATTATTTGTGTGTATGCTTGCATGTTCTCCATGTCCGGCTAATTTATTTGTGTGTTTGCTTAGGAAGTATGAAACTTAATTATTGAATATTGATTGGTTGTTTCTTATCTTAGTTGATTAATGATCCAGTAGTGCAATAGGTCATTCGTTGTGTACTTAATGCTTGATTCATCTTTGTGAACCTTAGAATATGATTACCTGAGTAGCCGTAGGCTAAACCATCCGAAGAGTGCCTTAGAGTAAGAGTTTATCATCCCTAGTGGGTTTTGTAGACAAGACCCTTTGGTAAGTTCAAAGAGTTAGGAGAAACGCATACCCTACAACTTTAGACACACAACGCAACTAAGAATAAGGACGTGACAACTCAACCATCAATAGGAGATAATTAAGGAGTAGTAAAACCTAAGTAAACACATCTTTAAACTATCATACGAGTACACATAAATTAGACATAAACTCCCACAACCTTAGTTTAGATAATTAGATAATAGTAGAGTAATCGGTAGAAATACCAACCCCCCAAATCCAATACCCGAGATTCGTACCTTTCAATTTCATAAAATATAAAAATACAAAAAATAATCTTCCTCAACCTCAACCTTAGCGTAGTAACTTCTCACTAGCATTCCTATTCCCCTAGAGAACGATATCAATACCCGTGGCTTACCCTAATTACTACACTACAACGATTAGGTTCACTGCCTAGGGTGTTATAAAACTTGCTCGAAGAAAAGGAAGTTTCCTTGACCCCGATCGACGCGTGTAGCGTTATCACTTATGCGTAAGATTAGGGTTTTACCCAAACGATCATTTACACTATCACAGTGCAAAAGATATCCAATGTCGAAGTGTTTTCAGGCTTATCCAAGCAAGAAAAACACTGAGTAAGCCACGAAACTAAAGATCAAAACAAAGACAAGTTACGCATAAGATTAGGGTTTCTCTTACGCGTAGAAATTAGCCAATAAGTGATTTCTGTCAAATGATGTTTCCAAACCAGATTTTTTGTGATGAAATAGCTTCAATATCACCAAAATGACACAAAAGTGTGAAACTTGATGATCCAGAGCTTAGAAAACAGTTACGCGTAGAACAATACCCACGTAAAAAACCTAGCTTAAAAACAATGATCCACACGTAAAGTTTGAAACTTTTTGCCAAAAACAGATATTTTAACACCTTAAAACGTTGAAAGGACAAGAATCTTGGATTAAAAAGTGTAAAAAATACGTTTTTAAGCGAATCAAAGTTTGGAACGATCTTATGCGTAAGACCAAAACTTCAAAAACAAAATATGTTCACCCAACTATTTGGCGAATGATACCACTGTTAGGTCACCATATTAGTAACACAAGCATCAATATGTAGAAATATAGAAGAGAGAATGATCGGTTGAACAATAACACACACACACGTATGAATATAGAATGGTTATGCGTAGGAGTGAAAGTGAAATGAATTGAACAACCAACCCTCAAGTGAGGGTTATTACAATGTATTTATAAGAGAGGGAGCTAGGGCAACACTCCTAGTCCCTTCCTTTCTCTTATGGGCTTGGGCCTAGGCTTATGGGCCTTCTACATAAGCCTAAGCATAATTACTAACATAAAGGCCATATTAAGCTAACTATTACATATGAATCACTAACACTTGAATAAGGTTTAGGAGTGATTCCAATATTTCTTAAGATCACATAACCTAAAGAACCGCATCACCCATTGATCATAGTTTTCGGGAGTGAGCATTGGAGGTCTATCAAGGGATCCAGCTTCATGAATGGATTGTTGGCTACTTATAGCTTCACACATTTTTGCAAACCAAGTGGGTTCCTTTTACGTTGTTGCATTCATAGCATACTTCTGTGGAAAGTGATATTGAAAGTAGTTAGCATACTGATGTTGTTTTGGGTATTGTTGAAAGAATTGTTGTTGTAGTAGTGGTTGTGCAATTTGATGAGGAAAATAATTTCCAACTTGTTGTGGTTGTTGCTGAAATTGTTGTTGAGGATATTATTGTTGTTGTTGTTGTTGAGGATATTCATGAGGAAAGTAGTTGGAGTAGGGTGGTTGAGACATCTTTGAAACTTGTGTTGATGATGGATCTTTGTAGTCGAATGAAACTCGATGTTGTTGTTGAAGATGTACTTAGGCGTAAAAATCCTTAGGCGTAGACTGTTGTGCTTAAGCGTAAACTGAGTGCTTAGGCGTAAACCTCCTTAAGCGTAAACTTTCTTCTTACTAGTAAGAGTATCTTACTCGTAAACTTAATGGTTAAACGTAAGCTTAGTCGTAAACTAAATGCTTATTAGTAAAGAACCTTAGGCGTAAGATAAGTCTTAGGCGTAAAGGCTTCCTCGTAAGTAATAGCTTAGGTGTAAGATTAGGTTTGTAACCAAAATCTTTCACACTTGTCCAAGTGAGAGAGATATCCACAAGTCGAAGTGTTTTTCAAGCTTATCCAAGCAAGGAAAACACTGAGTTACAAACAGCTTTGAAGAATTTGATGAAGATTCCTTGGGCGTAAAGTCTGCTTAGGCGTAAACTCTAGCTTGGGCGTAAGCTTACACGTAAAACTAGGGTTTTCTTAGGCGTAAGAAAAGGGTTTTGCTTAGGCTTAAGAAAAGGGTTTTGCTTAGGCGTAAAACCAACAGAAATGACCAAAATGAATTTTTAAGCACCAAAACGCTTTGTACACTCGATTTTAATGATGAAACAGCTTCAAAAACACTAAAATAACAAGAAATTTTTGAACTTGTTGAATCAAAGTGATTTTTCAGCTTATGTGTAAAGATGAATACCGATTCAAAAACGAGTGAAAAAATGCAATAAAACACGTAAAGTTTGTAACTTTTTGCTAAAACTAGAATGCTAAGCACTATAGAAACCTTAAAACACAATAATCTTGAGGTTTTTAGTGAAAAAATCAAAGTTTTTAAGCGTGTGAAATGTTTAGAACAAACAAACTTACGCGTATAGCTACAAAACTTCAAACACAAAATGTTTCACCCAGCTAGATGGCGATTGATACCACTATTAGGTCACCATAATATGAACACAAGTATGTTTGATTTATAAAGAAAAAGAGAGGATGAGGGACGGATGGGACTTTCACACACAAGACAATAATGAAAGGTTTAAGCTTAATGAAAGAACCAACACCTCTCAAATAAGAGGTTACATTGTTTATATAGGCAAGGGATCTAGGGCATCCCTTCCCTTGGCCTTATGGGCCTTTGCATAGGCTCATGGGCTTACTACATAAGCCTAGCCATTAATTACATACTTATAAGCCTAATTAAGCAAACTATTACAAGTAATGACTAGCACTTGATAATACTAGTTACAAGTGATTCCAACAGTTCGGCTTTGATGTATTCTAGCATAAGGGTTTTTTAAACTCATATCTTCCAGGTAATAGGGGATATCTTTTTAGAAAATTTTCTAATAAGGTCTACTTGAGGGCAAGTAGAGATCAAGCAGGGGGATATTTGATAACATCAAATAGTCCAGAATTTTAAGTGTCAATTTCCCCCGATAATGCTCATATTTTATATCATTTATATGGATTTACGCTTGTATTCCTTTATATTTCACTTTTAGGTAAATTACGAGCATTGGAGCTTATGAGACGCGGATTTGGAGATTTTCTTAAAGATTTATGTTAGTATGCCAACTGTGAAGAAGCTACGACGTAACTCTCTCTCTCTCTCACATTACGCCGTAGCTAGTGCGTTGACTCAGAAGACCAACTTTACATCAATTACGGCGTAACTCCCAACTAAGGTTACGCCGTAATCAACTAGGTCAAGAAATGTTTTGTGCCTCCATCAACTACGCAGTAACTCCTCACAAGGATTATGCCATAGTCCTTGCAAAAGTAACCTGTATTGAAGATACGGCGTAACCTTTCCCAAGTGTTACGCCGTAACCTGCTTAACGAGAGTATTATTTGAGGAATTACTGAAGTTACGGCGTAACTCTCAACTCAAGTTACGCCGTAACTAGATCGTGCCTATAAATACCAGCCCTAATTTCTGCATTTCACATCATTCACTCACAACTAAAAGGAAGAGAACGTGAAGATGGATCCAAAGGCAGATCATTCTGAGCATACGGAGCCATCTCCAAAGGAGAAATCACTCCCTAACGATAAGCATTAGCGATCATTTTATCTTTTACTTTCGATTCATGTATTTCATTATGTTAAACATTGAATTCTTTGTTTCTTTTAGTATGATCGGCTAAGCACCTTTGGTGCTAGCCTAGTTATGATTCCTTAAATGTCTTGTTTATGTTTTCATGCTTCCGTATAATTTTTTCTAGTGTATACATGCATAGTTCGTTGGTAGTTACCCTAGCTTCGGTAGTTTCGAATTGCGGTCGTATCTAGTTTCTTAGGAGAATTGACCAACTGACCCTAAGTAGTTAGGTAGAGTTGGGGAGGGTAAAAATTGACCAACTGACGATCCTTCCTCGCTTGTGCGAACTGACCAAATGATCACCGGTTGTTTGGATGAACTTAAGAAGTTAGAGATGAGTGTCTAAGATGCTAGCGCCCGGGCACTCATTATTTCGAATCTTGCATGTAGGGTACTTAATGACTTGGCTTAGGTGACTAAAAACCACTCGACTATCAAGGGTAGAATCTTGACCTCGGGTAGGAGCCTTTGTTGATAGGTTAGGACAAACTAACCAAATGCTGTCCTAGAGACTTAAACCCCCACTTGAATCAACTGGAAGTAATAAAACATGAACATTACACGATAGGATGAGTAATTAGGTTAGCACACTTTTCCTCTATTGATCACAACCTTTATTTAATTCACGCATTTATTTCTTGTTTATTAGTTTAATGATCATTTCAATCCTAAAACCAGTTAAAACCAGTGACACCTAGATTTAATTAGAATTCGCTCACATAGCTCTTGGGACGACCTCAGTTTTACAATATACACGACTAGGAAAATCATGAAACTATTTTCATTGCATTGTTAATACAAACTAAAAATGTTTTCATTCATGCACGGTGATCTCTCTAATATTGTAGAATATACATAACTAATATGTATGTTCACCACATCTAAGTGAGCAATATCAAATCTACAAGATGAACTTTGGGTTATCTCTGTTGGAATCACTCCTAAACAGTATTTCAAGTATTTATATTTCATATGTAATAGGTAGCTTTATTATGGCCTTTATGTTTGTTTAAGGTCAAGCTTATGTAGAAGGCCCATAAGCTTGATCCAAGCCCAATAAGGAATAGGGAAGGAGAGGGAGTGTTGCCCTAGCTCCTTGTATATATAAACTCTTGTAAACCCTCATTTGAGGGTTGGTTGTTCAAGTTATTCTCTTCACATACACTCTTTCTTAAACCGTATTATTGTTAACGTGTGTTTGTGTGTGTAGCTTGTTCATCCGCCTTTATCTCTTCTCTTATAACTTGTGTTTGTAAAACTAGTGACCTAACAGTGGTATCAATCGCCAAATAGTTGGGTGTACTCGTTTGTTTTTGAAGTTTTGGTTTTGGATCTTACGCGTAGAGATAACGCATTCTTTGGTTATCTTAAAAACTCGTTTTTTACACTTTTTAATCCAAGATTATTGTACTTTCAATGTTTTGAGGTGTTAAAATACTTGTTTTTGGCAAAAAGTTTCAAACTTTACGCGTGGATTTACGTTTTTAAGCTTGTTTTTGTTCGTGGGTGTCGTTCTACGCGTAACCCGTTTAGCAGTTTTGGTACATCAAAATTCACACTTTTGTGTTCTTTTGGTACTATTGAAGCTATTCCATAACAAAAAACTGGTTTAGAAACATATTTGGGCAGAATCAAAGTTACGAGTAATCCTACGCGTATCAAAACCCTAAAATTACGCGTAAGATTGTTCCTTGGTTTGATCTTCAATTTTCTGGTTTATTCCGTGTTTTCTTACTTGGATAAGTGATGAGTGTGTAAATACTCATCATTTTTGTACAAAATAAACTGCAAAATCATCTGAAAACACTCAGAAACACATCAAAATGATCAAAATATCACAAATCAGTGTTTTATGTGTTTTAAATGCAAAAATATCAAAATCAGATGAAAAACATATCAAATTTGCAAAAATTGCAGTTTTAGTCCCCCAAGTTTCAAAAGTTGTCAAAAACAGTCCCTGAGCACTTATTTTAAAAGAAAAGTCACCAAAGGTTCTTTTGAAATCATAAATTGTCATATTTAGTCCTTTGGTGAAAAATCTAAAAGTTTTGAGAAAATTACAGTTTTGGTCCCTGGGCTTTTAAATTGGTCAAAATTAATCCTTGGAGTTTCAAAAATGTCAAAGTTAGCCCTTGGATTATTTAAGTTTGGCAAGACCAACCCTTTTGACTACTCTTCATAATTTACAGAATTGGTCCTTTGGTTTTGAGAAAGTGCAAAAGTGGTCCTTATGTTATTACTTATACAAACCAAACCGGACCCTAGTATTTAAACCAAGCCCAAAACTAATCCCCTTGGCCCAATTCACTTTACCCGGTCCAGTATACCCTTGACCCGACACCCAAACCCACGTTTTAAATAATATTAACCCGCCCCCCTAGTTCCCTGTCATCCCCGACCAAATTGTCTGTCTCCCCCCTCCTCAAGCCTCCTCCAGCCACCTGCCAGTCCACCCTACCTCACCCTTTGTCTCCCCCCACCTTACCTACCCATCCCACCACAATTAATGCACCTCTTTCCCTGTCTCTCATATCAAAACAGAAATTGGCGCCAAAACAAGATAAATGGCCAGGATTGACTCTAGCCAATCAATGGCTCATATTGTTGCTGGGAAGTGCTCAGAAAGGAGAGAGAAACTGTTTGGTGTATAAGAAGACCAAGAAGGAAGACAGAATGAGTAGTTAGTTTTAGTTTTTAAAATTGTATGTCGTTTTATGTTTCTTAAGCTTAAAATAGATCCTCAGTTGTTGTTTTTAGTTTGAATGTATCAAAATACTTTGCTCAAGTGTATTGCAACTTAATTTAAGTATCAATTCAGTTCCAAGTTTAATTTCCAAATTTTATGTCACTGTTGAATTTCTCATTTTCAAAATCCTTATCAAATCTGTTAGTAGTTTATTTTTAAGCTTAAACAAGCTCTAATAAGCTTGTCAAAGCTTTGTATAAGCTTATTTGTACATTTCATGCAACTTTGGCAACTGGTCAACAAAAGTCAAATTTGGAGAAGAAATGATGCAGGGATGATATGGGTTGATTCAGGAATTGAAATGGGTGGAATTGGAAGCAATGGGTTGAAATTGATAGGTTAGGGTTCTTGGTTTCAGTATTGGCTAGCCATAGTGGCTATTGGACAAGTTGTAAGTCAATTCAAAGTTCTTATGCATAATATGTATTTGTAGCTTTAATTAGTTAAAACCTGTTCCAACAGTAGTAATTAGGTTAAGTGAACTTAATTTGATCAATTGTGCAAGTTTAATCAGTGTTTGTCTCATTTTAATTTGCTAAACTATAGTTAAAGGGGTGTTTGGTTTACTATCATATTTGTCCCAGAATTGAATTCAGTGGTAGCTTGTTGTTGGCTCAAGTTCATTTAGCAAAAGTAAACTCATTTGAGTCAATAAAATTGATCCTGCAACCCTTAAGGTCAAAATAAGTTTCAATCTGTCTTACTGTTAATCTGTTGAAATTTTTGGATTTGAAATCTCTGGACTTGTGTTTAAAAGTTTTATACATTGCTTACTTTGTGTTCATTTCATCAAAATAGATCAATATCAGTTCTTAAATTACATCCAAATCTCAAAAAAGTCAAACTATGCTTCTGTTTCAAAAAGTCAAAAGAGGTCAAAAATTTGATTTGTGCAGAAATTGCAGCAGTTGCACAGATCTTATTAAAGCTTTTCAAGGTCTGAATTTTTGTCTATAAGTAGTTTACTAGGAGGTCTTTAAGACCTCATAACTGATTTTAGCTAAAACTCTCTGGATAAGCTTGAGCATAAGCTCAAAGTAAGGCCCTGGTGCCCTGCTCCAACTCAGTATTCACTGAGTGGTTTCTCAGCTTTTGTGCAAGCTTGCACAGAGCTTATTATAGCTTGTTAAAATCTGGTCTTTTGGTTATAAGCAGTTACCTAGGTCTAGTTTAAGTCTTAATAATTGGTTTTTAGTTTGAAGCTTAATTGGGTGCTTATTTTTGACTGCAAGTTGGTACCAAAAACTGTTTGTAGCTTAAACTCATAATCATCAAGTTTGATCAACCCTGCAATCCAGTGTTTAGAGCTTATTGATTTTAGTTGCAATTTGGTTAAATTAGTATATTATTGCTTCTGTAATCAGTGGGTTACTTGTTTGGCTCATTTGGCTTATTTTAGTGCTTATTCACAAGCACTTGTGATATCAGTTGCATTTTTCTCTATATAACCTACTGTTTTTCCAATTTTCATAGCTTCTTAATATAATTTTAGAGTTTTCCTGAAATTTTCAGATTTTTCCTAGCTGTTTTGCTATTTTTTCTTGATTTTAATTAGTTTTTAGCACTTTTTAAATAGCATTTAATACAAAAAATTCAGAAAAGGTTCAAAAAAATAACTTTTCAATTTTCTTAGATTTAGATAAATATAAACAGTGAAAAAAGTAATTTTCCAGATTTTTCATAGCTTATTTGGTAATTTTTAGTAATTTAATTAGTTTTTAATAGTTTAAAATTCATAGAAAATAGAAAAATAATCAGAAAAATACAAAAATAGTTTTGAAAATTCTCTTTTGTTATTTTAGATTTTTCCAAGTCATAATTTTATTTTTCTAGCTTTGTTTCCTAATTTCTTGTATTTTAGGTAATTATTTAATAGTTAAAAATAGTTTTTAATTAATAATAATTAGATAATTAGTTTTAAAAATAATTTTCTTTTTCCATAAATTTTCTTTTATCATTAGGATTGTAAAAATGTATTTTTCATATTTTTAGGATTAACCTTGTGTAATTTTCACGTTTTTATTTGTACGTCGCGTAGTTTTTAAGTTCAGTTTCGTAAAACATAAAAACAAAAACATCATTTTAATTGTAGTGATAGCGTTTATTTAATAGATTTTATCTTTTTAATTTCCTTTAATTTGCATTTAAGCCGTTTTAATTTGTTGGCTTTTCTGTAGTTATAATTAATTCACAATCTCCTTTTCCGTTCAAATCTCTCGATCACTATACGTTTGATTATCCATTGCACAACTCGTTGGGACATAACGACCCGGGGAAACACTATACTCCTCAGATCTTCATTGCATTTGGTTTTAGGCTGTTTTAAGTCTGTTACGGTCGGCCATTCACAAGTGGCCAGCTTGTGTGATTAGACTTGACCGTCTGAGAACAGATCAATAAGTCTGAAAATACGTCGACTTTGGATATCTTTTGCACTGTGAAGTGTAAAAGATCATTTGGGCAAAAACCCTAAACTTACGCATAAGCATAAGCTTACGCGTAGAATTCCTACGCATAAGATTCACTTTACGCGTAAACTACGGTCTACGCATAAGGTAATCCTACGCCTACGTTTCTACGCCTAACTTTTGTCTACGCTTAACTTTAGTGTTTTCCCTACTTACGCGTAAGCTAAAACCTACGCGTAACTCCTCATTGTTACTCGTAACTTTTGGTGTTTTTACGCATAAGTGCTACTTGGTTCTTGTCTTTTCTACGCCTAAGGATACTTCATCAACAAAGGTTCATTCGACTAAAAAGATCCATCTTTACCACACAAGTTTATCATCATGTCTCAACCACCATACTCTAACTATTTCCCTCACACTTATAATCATCAACAACAACAACAATTAACTCCACAACATCAACAATGGAATCAACAACAAGCTATTTATCAACAACAATTTAATCAGCAACATACTCCACAACTTGGTGCAATTCCACAACCACAAATGGTTCAACCACAACCAAGCCTTCAAGTTCAACCCTACACAACCGATTTCAATCAACATCCATCACGGACCACTATGAAGGAACCCACTTGGTTTGCAAAGATGTGTGAAGCTTTAAGCAGCCAACAATCAATTCATGAAGCTGGATCACTTGATAGACCTCCAATGCTCACTCCAGGAAACTACGATCAATGGGTGATAAGGTTCTTTAGGTTTTGTGATCTGAAGAAGCCACATGGAATGTTCTTAAAGAAGGTTATCTTGGAAGGTCCATTTGAGATGCCTACTGTCATTGTACCCGGAGATCCAACTGCTGTTCCACCAAGAGATGAACAAACCAACATTGCTACTGTTGCAGATTTAAATCCTACAGAACTTCTACACTATGAAGCTGATGAACTTGCAATGGAATACATCCTCTTAGGATTACCAAACCCAATTCTTCGTAGTGTTGATGCTCAAAAGACTGCACAAAAAATATGGGATCATATTCGTCTTCTTATGGAAGGATCTGTACTCAATCAGGAGGATTTGGAATCCAAAATTTACTTGGCTTATGAACACTTCATGATTGAACCTGGAGAGACACTAGAGTCCTATCATCATCGATTTTCAGATATCATCAATGATTTGGATAAACACAACATCATCATGCCAAGAATTGCAGTGAATACTAAGTTCCTGAGTAGTCTTGGTCCAGAATGGGAGAAGTATGTCATTTTTCTCCGTCAAGCGAAGAATATGCATCATTCTACTTATGGATTGTTGTACGATTACTTGAAGCCTCATGAAAAGGAAGTTGATCGGGAAAGGATTCTCCGTGTTCAAATTGCTAAACAGTCACAACCGGACAATCAACAACTTGCCTTGTATGCTCAACAGAATTATCCCTCTCAACCAGCAACTCAACCAACTGCTTCAAACACACCTTCACAGTCACAACCTCAACAAAATCAATTGGTTCCATACAGCAACAATGCTCAAGCATATGTCAGTGAAGCGACTGAGGAAACAGATCCGTTCGAAGCATTGCAACAAGGATTTGTGATGATTGCTAATGCTTTTGGCCGTTACACCAACAAATCCAACAATCGTATTCGTTCCTCATCTAACACACGGACTCAAGCTGTTGTGAACAATTGATGAGTGTGTAAATACTCATCATTTTTAATCAAATCTGAACTGCAAAACGTTTAAAAATGCTCAGAAATGCATCAAAATACTGAAAATATTCCAAAATTGCATTTTATATGTTTCAGATGCAAAATGTTTAAAATCAGATGAAAAATGAGCAAAGTTTGCATAATTGGCAGTTTCAGTCCCCCAAGTTTCTAAAATTGTCAAAAATAGTCCCTGAGTCAAAATTTCAAAAGAAAAGTCACCAAAGGTCCTTTTAATATCATAACTTGTCAAAATTAGTCCTTTGGTGAAAAATATAAAAAGTTTTGAGAAAATTACAAATTGGTCCTTCAAGTTTAAGATTTGGCAGAAATGGTCCCTGGAAAATCTGAAAATGGCAACTTTGGTCCTTGTAATATTAACACTTGTCAATTTCAGTCCTTGGAGCAACTTTGAGATTTGGCAGAACAGGTCCCTGAAGTTTCAGAAATTGCATACTTAGTCCTTTGATTATTATTAACCTTTTATACATTTGGACTTGTCAAAACCCCAATGGACCCTGCCAATAACCCTTTTGGACCCCTGTCATTAACAATTTTAGACCCCCCTTTTTTATATTAGCAGTCAAACACCCCTTGACTGCCTTTTCCCTCCCAAGTCACGAGTTACCACTCTTCAGCATCACCATTGCCTGCATATCCTCTGATAACACTCCTCCATCATATCCCTACTCTACCCCCCCCCCCTCCAAACACAACAAGCCAAGGAGTGCATTAAATGCCTTCTCCAATATCTCACTCAAGCACAAACTGTTAAACATGGTTTTGGCGCCAAAAATACTTAAATGGCCAAGATTGTTTCCAAGGCATCCAATGGTCAATAAAGTTGCTGGGATTTGTTCAGAGGAGAGAGACAAGGACTTTGGGTGTATAAAAGGCAAGAGGAAGCATCAAAAGAAGAGTAGTTAGTTTTATTTTCTTAAGTGTATGTCGTTTTTCTTATTATCTTGTCTTAAATAGTTTTCATCTGTATTTTCAAGCTTAATTGTATCAAACAAAAGTATTTAAGTGTGTTCCAATTTATTTCAAGTTTAAATTCAAGTTAATGTTCAAGTTCCACACTTTATGTCCACTGTTGAAATTATCAGTTTCCAAATCATATGTACAAGCTTCTCTTAACTTATTTCTTAGCTCAAACATGATCATTCAAGCTTATTGAAGCTTTCTGTAAGCTCACATTGCAGTTTCAAACACTTTTGGAGTTTGGTCAACAAAAGTCAAACAGGGTTGATTTGGTGTTGGAAATGGAGATGGGTTGATGCAGGAATAAAAATGGGTTGATTTACAGTTAGTTGGGTTGGATTTGATAGGTTAGTGGTTCTGGTCTCACTGTTTGCAAGCCATTGTGGCTTTGGACAATTTGTAAGTCATTTCAAAGTTCTTATGCATAATCTGTCTTTGTAGTATTAATCTGTTCAAACCTGTTCTAATAGTGGTATTTAAGTTATTTTAGCTTAGTTTGATCATAATTACAAGTTGGTTCATTGTTTAAATTTGTTTTGTATACAAATCAGTCCATAAAAGGGGTGTTTGGTTTATAGCTTAAACTGCCCTAAAGGCTTGTTCAGTGTATACTTGTTGTTGGTTCATGTTTGTTAGCTCCAAATAGACACATATCAGTCAATAGTTTGGTGCCTGCTAGTTCAAGAAGTCAAACATTAACTTAATCCATCTCTACTGCTGAACTGTTGGAAATTTGGATAAGCAAAATCTCATTTTATGTTCAAAAATCATTAAGCTTGCTTGCATTGTGCTTGTTCTATCATATTACATCAATAACAGTCATAAAATTGGATTCAAAGTTCATGAAAGTCAAAATCTCTCAACTGCTTTTCAAAGTCAAAACTTGAAAAACTTGTTTTGGGGCTAACTGCAAGGATTTATCATGAGCTCATCTTTGAGCCAATTTCAGTGATACTTGGCATTTTAGAAACTTCAGTTGGTGTTCTTTCTTATCACAATTTTAGTAGAATTTTACAAATTTTTTAAAAGCTCCAAACAAGCTTCTCTTTTAAGTAACAGTTGCCCTGCTCCAACACTCATCTTATACTGAGTTTTTCTCAGATATTGCATGCTTGTCTCAGGGCTCATTAGAGTTTGTCTAGGGTTGGTATTTGGCTTACATACTCTTAGCCAGGTCTAGGATAGGTCCCAATTGCTTGTTTTCTGTTTTAGCTTAATGTGTGGCTTGTGCTTATGCCCAAAGTAGAGCACTAAAATCTGTTTTAGCTTAGCAACTCAAAAACATCAAATCTTTGTAGCTTGTGATCCAGTGGTTAAAAACAGTTAGGATTTGTTGCATTTTAGTTATTTTAGCAGTTTAGAACTTCTGTAATCAGTTGGTGGCTTATTTTGTTCATTTGGCTTATTTGGAGTGCTTAATAATAAGCACTTGCACATCAGTTCCTTATTCCTACACATAAGCACCTGTTTTTCCATTTTTCCTAGCTTCCTAATATTATTTTAGAGTTTTCTTGAAATTTTCAGATTTTTCTGAGTTGATTTGCTATTTTTCTTAATTTAAAGTAGTTTTTAAGCATTTTTAATTTGCTTTTAATACAAAAAAATTCAGAAAAGGTTCAAAAAATAAGTTTTCATTTTTATTAGGTTTAGATAAATATAAAAAGTACAAAAAGTAATTTTCCAGATTTTTCATTGTTTATTTTGTAATTTTTAGTAATTTAATTAGTTTTTAATAGTTTAATATTCATAAAAAATAGAAAAATAATCAGAAAAATACAAAAATAGTTTTGAAAATTCTCTTTTGATATTTGAGACTTTTCCAATTCATAATTTTATTTTTCAAGCTTTATTTCATATTTTCTTTCATTTTAGGCTAATATTTAATAGTTAAAAATAGTTTTTAATTAATAATAATTAATTTAATAGTTATAAAAATAATTTTCTTTTTCTATAAATTTTCTTTTATCATTAGGATTGTAAAAATGTCATTTTCATATTTTTAGGACTTTTATTTCTTAGATCTCACTTTTTATTTTGTACGTTTACGTTATTTTATTTAAACGTAAGTTTTAAGTTTTAAACGTTCATCAATTTTAAAATAGTGATAGCGTTTATTTAATATTTTTTATCTTTTTAATTTCCTTTAAATTTGCATTTAAGCCGTTGTAATTTGTTGGTTTTTCCTGTAGTCATAATCATTCCAAATCCTTTTCCCGTCCAAATCTCTCGATCACTTTACGTTTGATAATCCATTGCATAGCTCGCTGGGACATAACGACCCGGGGAAACACTATACTCCCCAGATCTTCATTGCATTCGTGCTTGAGCAGTTTTAAGCTAATTACGGTCTGCCATTCACAAGTGGCAGGCTTGAGTGATTTAGCTTGACTGTTTGGCACGAATCAAATTTTTGGCGCCGCTGCCGGGGAGCTGTGCTGATTATCTTACGTCTAGCAGATTAGTGATTTGGATATTCAATCTTTGTTCATACCATCCATCTGTATATGTTTATATTTTCTTATCCAAAAAATACAAAAATACTCTTCTCATTCCTCTTATTCGTTGATTCTATTTCTCTTACCCTCTTTTGCCGTTTAATTCTATTCTTCGTATCCTCTCAACCATTTGATTCTCTTCTTAATCCTCTATATGTTTAATTCTTATGTCGACAATCGTCAACATCATCGTCACAAATGTGTGTGAGCGGTGTGGAGGGCCTAGTTCAAGCGAATTTTGCAATTCGTGCGAATTATCCATCAAAAATTCTTTTCAAAGTTATTTCGACCACCCGCCACAACCTGAAATACATTCTAATCTTGACAAACCAGTTCAAACGTCGGAGGTACCCCAAGCACCCACCAAGGATTACGAGGACACTTTCTTTGAAGATAGAGCCCGTAATCTAATCGAACAAATTCAAGCCGATGAAAAAAGGTCGAGAATTAGAATTGATTATGATAAACCCGTTCAAACACCGGTGACTAGCAAGAATGACTTGCCTAATCTTCACGTTTCTCAAGAACCAAAACCGGAGACCATAACGGAAGTGGTGGAAATTGCTAGCTCTCAGAGCACACCACTTGCCCCACCTCCTGATTTTTCTGAATGTTCTTCGAGACTTGATAGTCATTCGGATCACCATGTTGGTTTTGTTGATTCTTTGAATAAACTGATTCCTTATCATAACTCTCAAATGCAATCGTTTATTCCTTGTGTCGGTTGTGGTGAGCCTCTCTTTGGTTCACCCTGTCGTTGGTGTACGTGTGTACAATGTGGTAATGATATTCATAACGGGAGTTGTTTGTTTTGTGGTTCGAGGAATTCATTTGATTATGATCCTAGTCCGAACTCATTTAACGACCCCTCAAACTTTTCCAATTACCCACCACAACCCGACCTATCTTCATATAATCAACACTTCTGCTGTGAATTTTGTGGAGGTCCTCACCAAGGATTTGAGTGTCAATCCGGAAACACGTTTGTCTATGAACAGTTTTCCAGTGATGCTCAGAACTTTGGTTATGACCACAATCCATATGATTCACCAATCCAGACTCAACAGTTTTACTGTTGTGAGTACTGTGGAGGTCCCCATTTCAGTTCTGATTGTCAAATAGGGAACCCAGTTCCTTGTAACAATCATGACTTTCACATGTTTGATAATTTCCAACCTCCACAGCACTATACGGGTCAAGCTTCACCTGAGCCGTTGTCTCAAGAAATCTCCCATGATTTTGAAACCACAATGAAAACACTTGATGATATGATTAGTAACTTTAAGAATCAAGTGAGTGGTGAAAAGACCATAGGAGAATTACTAGCTGAAGAGCGAGAAGAACGAGAGGCCCGTAAATATAGGGAAGAATCATTAGTCCTAGAGCATGCAGCTCTAAGGCGTTCCCAATTTCTCAAGGCAGCTCTATATGATGATGACGAGGAGAGTTTTTATCCTTTTAGAGATAATATTTCTCAACTCGCTCAGTCAGTTGTTATCCCAGCAGTTGAGATTCCATCTCAAACAACTGCTATCACACCCGAGATTCACACTCACTCTCTTATTATGGGGGACGAGCATCTTGACACTGTTCCTGAAAAGGAATCGGACGAATTCATAAAGTCTAGTGTTGAGAACCTTGTCCCAATCCCAAGAGAGTCACAGGGAATTCTTGATCATGTGTGTGATATTCCTCCTCCTCTTGTCTTCCAAAATGATCATGTTGAGATGTTCTCCGATTCTGATGATGATGATTCGTTATCTTGTGGAGACATCATTTATGTGGAAGATTCACCTTCTGAGCTTGTTAGTTTAGAAGAAGAGAATGATGAAGTTACTGACACTGAAATCAAAGATGAAGCTCTTCGAGCAACATTATTGAATGTCAGTCTTCTCATTTCTAAAATCGAGGCTTTCAAAGAGAAACCTATTTCATCTCCTATCCCCATTAAGGATAGTGACATTCTTTCCGATGATTCTAATCCGGAAATGAAAGCCTTCTGTTTTGATAATATGGGAGAGAAGATTAGTGGCAGTACCACTTCTCATTCTCATAATTCTCTCCTCGATCATGAATCATTTACTTTTGAGGAGTTCGCCAGTGAACCCACTCATATCAATTCTGAATATGATTCATTCACCTTCATGGAGTTCTCAGATGAACTCACTCATATCATATCTCCGCGGGAGTATGATAAATTCTACTTTGATCTAGACACTCCCGAGATTTGTCTTGATCACATAAGCTTAAATGATGAGATTCATAATCCTGAAATTATGGATCCTCCTATAGATGAAGATGAGTTAGTCATGATGTTTATCATGATTTTCTATCTCTTCTTCACCTATCCCGTGACTTCTCCTGTTCTTCACTCCTTCGGGAATGAAGACATTATCTTTGATCCCGGCCTTTTCATGTACCATTATCTTGAGCCGGGAATATATCTCATCGGTGTGGAACTTTCACGTGCTTCAAATGTTTGTCCAAACATCTTGAATGAAAGTCCGATGGAGATTGCTTCTTCCACTTTGCTTCCCCATGAACCAATTAATTCGGGGTCGAGTCAAGCTAGCGACTCGGTAATCAAAAACAGTAGCTAAACATGGGTTTTCACCCGTGTGTACCACCCTAGTGTGGGAGGGTTGCCCCACATGTTGTGTATATAAGTCTTTTCAAAAAAAAAAAAAAAAAAAAAAAAAAAAAAAAAAAAAAAATTCTTTCTAAATAATGGCCGTAGTATTTCCCTTTCACGTTCTTTGTTTCGGCATAACCGCCGGTACTTTGAATATTGAGGGCAATATTCATTTCTAGTGTGGGGGGGAATTCTCACGAATTTTATCATGTAATTATACCGCCTAATTCCCCCGTTTTTGGCCAAAAATTTTTTTTGGAGTAAGTGTTTTTACACTTTCTCAGCTTGGTTATCAGTCCGCCATGTCTGTAAGACAAAAGGATTGGCTAATCCAGGAGCAAACGGCTCTTGGTAAAGATATCTCAAATCCGTTGACGGCTTGCAATTTGCCCAAAATTGTATGGTACTCAGCTCACCATATCCTAAAAAGTGAAGAGTTGGCTAGCCCGCAAGTTTATGGCTTGTGGTAAAGGCAGTGGAAAAACCATAATTGGTAATCAGCTCACCAAAGATAATATTGATAATTTATCTAAGAGTTGGCTAGTCCAGAGCAAACGGCTTCTGGTAAAGACAAAATCAAATCCGTTGAAAGCTGGTGGTTTGCTCAAAATCACATGGTTATCGGTGTACCATGGTTCTTACTTGAACTAAAACATTTGGCTACTCCAGAAGTAATGGCTTTTGGTAAAGAGATTCAAATCCATTAAGTTTTTCTCAAAAGATTGCTAGGGACTAGCAATAGTTTAGTGTGGGGGATTGATGAGTGTGTAAATACTCATCATTTTTAATCAAATCTGAACTGCAAAACGTTTAAAAATGCTCAGAAATGCATCAAAATACTGAAAATATTCCAAAATTGCATTTTATATGTTTCAGATGCAAAATGTTTAAAATCAGATGAAAAATGAGCAAAGTTTGCATAATTGGCAGTTTCAGTCCCCCAAGTTTCTAAAATTGTCAAAAATAGTCCCTGAGTCAAAATTTCAAAAGAAAAGTCACCAAAGGTCCTTTTAATATCATAACTTGTCAAAATTAGTCCTTTGGTGAAAAATATAAAAAGTTTTGAGAAAATTACAAATTGGTCCTTCAAGTTTAAGATTTGGCAGAAATGGTCCCTGGAAAATCTGAAAATGGCAACTTTGGTCCTTGTAATATTAACACCTGTCAATTTCAGTCCTTGGAGCAACTTTGAGATTTGGCAGAACAGGTCCCTGAAGTTTCAGAAATTGCATACTTAGTCCTTTGATTATTATTAACCTTTTATACATTTGGACTTGTCAAAACCCCAATGGACCCTGCCAATAACCCTTTTGGACCCCTGTCATTAACAATTTTAGACCCCCCTTTTTTATATTAGCAGTCAAACACCCCTTGACTGCCTTTTCCCTCCCAAGTCACGAGTTACCACTCTTCATCATCACCATTGCCTGCATATCCTCTGATAACACTCCTCCATCATATCCCTACTCTACCCCCCCCCCCTCCAAACACAACAAGCCAAGGAGTGCATTAAATGCCTTCTCCAATATCTCACTCAAGCACAAACTGTTAAACATGGTTTTGGCGCCAAAAATACTTAAATGGCCAAGATTGTTTCCAAGGCATCCAATGGTCAATAAAGTTGCTGGGATTTGTTCAGAGGAGAGAGACAAGGACTTTGGGTGTATAAAAGGCAAGAGGAAGCATCAAAAGAAGAGTAGTTAGTTTTATTTTCTTAAGTGTATGTCGTTTTTCTTATTATCTTGTCTTAAATAGTTTTCATCTGTATTTTCAAGCTTAATTGTATCAAACAAAAGTATTTAAGTGTGTTCCAATTTATTTCAAGTTTAAATTCAAGTTAATGTTCAAGTTCCACACTTTATGTCCACTGTTGAAATTATCAGTTTCCAAATCATATGTACAAGCTTCTCTTAACTTATTTCTTAGCTCAAACATAATCATTCAAGCTTATTGACGCTTTCTGTAAGCTCACATTGCAGTTTCAAACACTTTTGGAGTTTGGTCAACAAAAGTCAAACAGGGTTGATTTGGTGTTGGAAATGGAGATGGGTTGATGCAGGAATAAAAATGGGTTGATTTACAGTTAGTTGGGTTGGATTTGATAGGTTAGTGGTTCTGGTCTCACTGTTTGCAAGCCATTGTGGCTTTGGACAATTTGTAAGTCATTTCAAAGTTCTTATGCATAATCTGTCTTTGTAGTATTAATCTGTTCAAACCTGTTCTAATAGTAGTATTTAAGTTATTTTAGCTTAGTTTGATCATAATTACAAGTTGGTTCATTGTTTAAATCTGTTTTGTATACAAATCAGTCCATAAAAGGGGTGTTTGGTTTATAGCTTAAACTGCCCTAAAGGCTTGTTCAGTGTATACTTGTTGTTGGTTCATGTTTGTTAGCTCCAAATAGACACATATCAGTCAATAGTTTGGTGCCTGCTAGTTCAAGAAGTCAAACATTAACTTAATCCATCTCTACTGCTGAACTGTTGGAAATTTGGATAAGCAAAATCTCATTTTATGTTCAAAAATCATTAAGCTTGCTTGCATTGTGCTTGTTCTATCATATTACATCAATAACAGTCATAAAATTGGATTCAAAGTTCATGAAAGTCAAAATCTCTCAACTGCTTTTCAAAGTCAAAACTTGAAAAACTTGTTTTGGGGCCAACTGCAAGGATTTATCATGAGCTCATCTTTGAGCCAATTTCAGTGATACTTGGCATTTTAGAAACTTCAGTTGGTGTTCTTTCTTATCACAATTTTAGTAGAATTTTACAAATTTTTTAAAAGCTCCAAACAAGCTTCTCTTTTAAGTAACAGTTGCCCTGCTCCAACACTCATCTTATACTGAGTTTTTCTCAGATATTGCATGCTTGTCTCAGGGCTCATTAGAGTTTGTCTAGGGTTGGTATTTGGCTTACATACTCTTAGCCAGGTCTAGGATAGGTTCAAATTGCTTGTTTTCTGTTTTAGCTTAATGTGTGGCTTGTGCTTATGCCCAAAGTAGAGCACTGAAATCTGTTTTAGCTTAGCAACTCAAAAACATCAAATCTTTGTAGCTTGTGATCCAGTGGTTAAAAACAGTTAGGATTTGTTGCATTTTAGTTATTTTAGCAGTTTAGAACTTCTGTAATCAGTTGGTGGCTTATTTTGTTCATTTGGCTTATTTGGAGTGCTTAATAATAAGCACTTGCACATCAGTTCCTTATTCCTACACATAAGCACCTGTTTTTCCATTTTTCCTAGCTTCCTAATATTATTTTAGAGTTTTCCTGAAATTTTCAGATTTTTCTGAGTTGATTTGCTATTTTTCTTAATTTAAATTAGTTTTTAAGCATTTTTAATTAGCTTTTAATACAAAAAAATTCAGAAAAGGTTCAAAAAATAAGTTTTCATTTTTATTAGGTTTAGATAAATATAAAAAGTACAAAAAGTAATTTTCCAGATTTTTCATAGTTTATTTTGTAATTTTTAGTAATTTAATTAGTTTTTAATAGTTTAATATTCATAAAAAAATAGAAAAATAATCAGAAAAATACAAAAATAGTTTTGAAAATTCTCTTTTGATATTTGAGACTTTTCCAATTCATAATTTTATTTTTCAAGCTTTATTTCATATTTTCTTTCATTTTAGGCTAATATTTAATAGTTAAAAATAGTTTTTAATTAATAATAATTAATTTAATAGTTATAAAAATAATTTTCTTTTTCTATAAATTTTCTTTTATCATTAGGATTGTAAAAATGTCATTTTCATATTTTTAGGACTTTTATTTCTTAGATCTCACTTTTTATTTTGTACGTTTACGTTATTTTATTTAAACGTAAGTTTTAAGTTTTAAACGTTCATCAATTTTAAAATAGTGATAGCGTTTATTTAATATTTTTTATCTTTTTAATTTCCTTTAAATTTGCATTTAAGCCGTTGTAATTTGTTGGTTTTTCCTGTAGTCATAATCATTCCAAATCCTTTTCCCGTCCAAATCTCTCGATCACTTTACGTTTGATAATCCATTGCATAGCTCGCTGGGACATAACGACCCGGGGAAACACTATACTCCCCGGATCTTCATTGCATTCGTGCTTGAGCAGTTTTAAGCTGATTACGGTCTGCCATTCACAAGTGGCAGGCTTGAGTGATTTAGCTTGACTGTTTGGCACGAATCAACAATGGACGTGTTGAAGTTCAGAATCGTGATTATGGTCGTCAGATGGGCGGTGGTCAAGGGTTTAATGTTGTGGGTAGGAACAACAACAGAGCTCAAGTGGTGGATCAGGGAAATGCTCAGAATCGGTTAAATGGTCTTAGATGCTACAACTGCAATGAGAAGGGACACCTGGCTAATGCATGCCCAAAGCCAAGGACTAGGGGCAGTGCTTATTTCAAAGAGGCCTTACTTTTGGCTCTTAAGGATGAAGCTGGTGGATCTCTTACAGACAAAGAACAGAGCTTTATGGCAGATGCAGACTCAGATGATGATATGGAGGACTTGCAGGCTAATGCAGCTGTTATGTTGATGGCTAATATGCATGAGCTGCACATGAGTGATACAGGCCCAGTGTATGACACTGATGGCTTGTCTCAGGTACCCGAACAAACCATCATCATATCTGAACTAATATCTCCGCCAATATCTGAATCCGGCACGGATCAGACTGTTCAAAATGAGTCTTCTACATCTTCTTCTGATGATTTTCAAGTTAACCCTGTAGTTACATTTGACGATCAAGATGACCTTATGGTTTCCTTTGATAATCAAATTGACTCCGTGGTCGTACTTGAGGATCTAAAGAATGATCATGTTGAGACTCACGTTGAACAAGATGATCTGTTGCCTCATCCGGATTTTGCTCGGTTAATTCAAGACCATAAAATCAAAATGGAGGAATGTTATGCATTAAATCAATCCTTAAAAAGTAAAAATGCACTGTTAACCAAGGATTTTGAATGTTTACAAATGCAACTCAACTTTTTCAAAACTCAAGAAAACCGTGAAAAAGGTTTTGAAGCCGCTTTCGCAAAATCTCATCAAAATGAAAAATATTTAGAGAGACAGATGCGTGATCTAGCCGCCTCGAAGAATGCTTTGTTGTCCGAATTAGAACAACTGAAACATGAACATAAAAAACAAATTAACGCTCTCACCTTGGAAAATCAAAAAGCTAAGGCTGAGTTGTTAAATTGTCAAAAACAGTTCTCCGCATACAAAAAGCATTCAACGAATCGGGTAGATGACCTTCTTGAAGAAATTCTCGGCTTGCAAAACAAACTTAAAGAGTTTAAAACTGTTGTTTACAAACATGGTGAATCCGTAACAGCTATTGAAAAGTTTACCTTAAAACCCAATCCAAATGGATATGGCAAAAATCTAGCTGATTACAAACCAAAGCTTTCACTAAAAACATTCAAACCAACTCCTGAAGTTTCCAGTGCTGAATACAAAATTGATAATACTGTCATGAGTGTTGTTGAATATCATCGTCAAGAGGAATTAGATGCAGAAGACGAGAGTCGATCAAAATTAAAAAATGTTGTTTACAACAAACCGTTTAATTATAAAAACGCGGTCACTTTCGTCACACCAACGGATTCTTCTAACACACCAAGGGTTATCATTAAAACACCTGAGTCTTCTAATGTTAATCCCAAAACAGAATTTGCACAAACTTATGGTCCTTTACCTTCCATTAGTGAAGTAAACTCAAAACCTGAAAATCGAAAAATCCTTCGATATTTTGACATTTTCATGGCTGACCTCAAAATTTTACAACATGAGATAGAATATCGATCTGAAATCAAAGTTGAACATTTTCAATCGCCTCTGGCGCGAGAACAAAGAGACATCTTTCAGAAAAATCTTTTACCTAATGTTAAAAACTTGAAAAGTTGTGCAATTGCCTGGGAAAAGGATTTTCATAAGGAACTTGGGGTAATGAAAAACGTTTTCGAGAAAATAGAAACATCTATTTTGAACACAAAACGCAAAAAGAAACTATTGAGAAAAGATGTTGATCGACTCTTGGAAGATGTTATCTGTGCTGATATCCATAATGTTGTGTTACTTCATGCCTTGCCATTTGCATCTGATTATATCTCTGCTGATATTGTTGAAACTGTTGTTACTGTTGAGAACACCGATAATGTGCTTCAGATCGAGTCTTTAAAAGCTGAAAATAAACGATTACACACGGAAATTTACAATGCAAAACGTCGTCTTCATTGGTGTGAAAAAGATATTCACAACCATCAACTTAGTTTTCAAAAGAAAATCGCTCAATTGAGTGCAAAATCTTCTGATCCTAAAATTGAGCAACTGGATAATCAAAATGTGTCTTTGAAAAGTCAAATCTCAAAATATGAACAAGAACTTTTAAAAGTTAAACAGGAATATGGTGTCATATTTGATTTACTCAAAAAGACTCGACTTGAAGCATCAAACGAACTTGATCACTATCTTGCTCACACTAGAGAAGTCATGAATTTTGATGGTAATATTCGTTCTGAAAATCAAGATCTGATTCACACCATCTCTAAGTTACGGGAAATGTTAGGAAAGTATGAACAACTTCCGCCTACTGTGATTAAGAGATTAGCACCAGTCACACTTAGTAATCGTGAACCTAGAATTCCCACTGCCAAATCACAAGTTGCTAATGTGTTTCCCTCTACTGAAACAGGAATAGTTGCATCTTTTCCAAACGTCCGCACTTCACAGCCTAGGAGCACTCAATCGAAGAATAGGAAGTTGCGACCTAAGAAAAGATCAATAAGGAATGCTAAAGTAGAAGAACACCCTAGGACTATGAATAAAAATCATGTTGCTTCCACTATAGATGTTACGTCTGGCAAATGTAATAGAAATAGTGATGTAACGAATGCTAAACCGTTAAGTACTTTTGATATTCAGTCTGATGCACCTTGTGTTATTTGTCGAAAGGGTATGAATTCTGATTGTCATGACAAATGTGTTGCTAAAGCTATAATCTCTAGATTACGGAATCCTAAGAATCGGAATACCTCTAGGCCCACTAATCATTCTAAGTCTGTGCTTGGTAAACCACCTTCTTTAGATTCTAAGACAACCATTGCTATCACAGTAGCTACCGCTTCACCTCCTAAGAATGTAGTACCACCTAGTGCTTTCACTAAGACTAAAGCAAAGAGTAGTTACAGATGGTAGAAATGGATATATAACACACTAGGATTTAAGTGGATGCCTAAAATTCTTAATGTGTGTATGTCTAATATACCTGCTTCGGAACCCTCTAACATTTCGGGTTCCACATCTACTTCTATTCCATCTGTGTTGTCTGTGTGTAATGCAGGTGATACAGATCATTCTCTGGATTGTTGATAGCGGATGTTCCCGACACATGACAGGCAACCTTAAACTGTTATCAAACTTTATTGCAAAGTTCATTGGCACTGTCAGATTCGGGAACGATCACTTCGCAGCCATCATGGGCTACGGAGATTATGTTAATGGGAACATCGAAATCAGCAGGGTTTACTATGTGGAAGGCCTCGGTCACAATCTGTTTTCAGTAGGTCAATTTTGTGATGGAGATTTGGAGGTTGCTTTCAGGGAGAAAACTTGTTTCATTCGTGATCTACAAGGAAATGACCTTATGTCTGGCTCGCGTAATTCTAGTCTCTACACTATCTCTATGCAAGACATGGTTGCTTCCTCTCCCATCTGCTTACTTTCTAAGGCAACATCAACAAAATCCTGGCTATGGCACCGTCGTCTCTCACATCTAAACTTTCAAACCATCACCAACCTTGCTCGACACAAACTAGTTGAAGGACTACCACGATTCCGGTATTCAAAAGATCACCTTTGCTCAGCCTGTGGACAAGGGAAAAGCACTCGTGCTCATTTTCCTTCAAAGGTGGAACACAGCTCTCAGCATGTGCTTCATCTTCTTCACATGGATTTGTGTGGCCTGATGCGTGTGCAAACGATCAACGGCAAACGCTACATCTTAGTAATTGTTGATGACTACTCACGATGGACTTGGGTCTACTTCCTTCGTAGCAAAGACCAAGCTCCACAAATGATCATCACCTTTCTCACAAAAATACAGGTTCAGCTCCGCAACACCGTCCGGATAATCAGAACAGACAAAGGAACTGAATTTGTTAACAAAACCCTTCGTGAATTTTATGAGAAAGTGGGAATTCAGCATCAAACATCTATTGCACGGACACCTGAACAAAACGGAGTTGTTGAAAGACGAAACCGAACGTTAGTGGAAGCTGCAAGAACAATGTTAATCAATGCTAAACTTCCATATTACTTATGGGCAGAAGCTGTATCTACTGCATGCTATACTCAAAACCGTTCTATGATCACAAAACGCCACAACAAAACACCTTTCGAGCTTGTCCACAACTATAAACCGAACCTCAAACACTTTCATGTATTTGGATCCCTTTGCTATCCGAATAATGATCGTGATGATTTTGGAAAGCTCAAAGCCAAAGCTGATATTGGAGTCTTTATTGGATACTGTGACAATTCTAAAGGTTTCCGAATCTGGAATCGTCGAACTAAGGAGGTAATGGAAACGATTCATGCTCATTTCGATGAACTCACGGAAATGGCTTCTGAGTATAACAGCTTAGAACCCGGTCACAACCGTTTAAACTTCCCTCAACCCCCATCATCAGCTGAAGAAAGCCCTCAGCTAACTCGTCAACAAATGGAAAGGTTATTTGCTCCTCTGTTCTGTGACGATATTGATGAACGTGCTCCTGGTGTATCCGCTGTTTCCGCTGCACAACCTGATAATATTCCTATACCTGATACACCTGCTACAACAACTACTGTTGAAGATGCACCTACACCAATTGACTCCAACACAACAGTTGAACATACCGCCTCCAACAATGATGAACCAGCTGATGATATTCTGAATGAAGTACCCCCACCTGCAGATTTTGATCCAAATGCGTTCTTCAACCCGTTTGCCAATGAGACTGCTGCACCAGATGTAGCGGAATCTTCAACAAACCATTTGAATCCTCAGAATCTGCACAATGTATACCAACATCAACCCTCTACACATAGATGGACAAAAGACCATCCTCTGGCTAACATTATTGGCAACCCGAATCACCCAGTCGTTACGAGACAACGTCTTCACTCAGACGGTGAACATTGCATTTATGCACTCACTGTCTGCCAATCTGAACCTAAAAACATTAAAGACGCAATGACTAAAGACAACTGGATTGAATCCATGCAGGAAGAACTCAACCAATTCAAACGTCTTGAAGTATGGGAACTGGTTGAAAGACCAACAGGGGTCTACGTCATTGGTCTAAAATGGATTTGGAAAAACAAATTGGATGCTGAAGGGAACGTCATCCGAAACAAGTCACGTCTAGTTGCTAAGGGTTATCGTCAGGAAGAAGGAATCGACTTTGAAGAATCTTTTGCTCCGGTTGCTCGTCTTGAGGCTGTTCGGATATTTCTCGCGTTCGCGGCTCATATGAACATGACGGTCTATCAGATGGATGTCAAAACGGCGTTTCTCAATGGGAAACTTAAAGAAACGGTCTATGTCAGCCAACCAGATGGATTCGTTGATCCTGAGTTCCCGAACCATGTCTACAAACTGAACAAAGCTCTTTATGGTCTCAAACAAGCCCCTCGGGCATGGTACGATAAGCTATCATCCTTCCTCATTGCCAATAATTTCACCAAAGGCTCGGTTGACCCAACTTTTTTTATACAATATCACGGGGCACATATCTTAATTGTTCAAATTTACGTGGATGACATCATTTTTGGGTCTACACATAAAAAGTTTTCAATCGCTTTTGCAAAACTAATGAAGAAAAATTTTGAAATGTCCATGATGGGTGAACTTACGTTCTTTCTAGGACTGCAAGTTCATCAATCACCCCGTGGTATTTTTCTGAGTCAGTCCAAATATGCCCTTGAATTATTAAACAAATTTGGAATGAAAACCTGTGATACTTATGCCACACCAATGACTCATACCAAGAAGCTAGATGCTGATTTACATGGGAAATTAGTTGACCCCACCAAATACTGAAGTATTATTGGGTCCCTCATGTATCTAACAGCTAGCAGACCTGATATTGTCTTTGCAGTTTATCTATGCTCCCGTTATCAGTCGTGACCAACTGAAACCCACCTCTCTGAGGCTAAAAGAATCCTCCGATACATCAAGGGAACCATTAATTTGGGGATCTGGTATCCGAAGGATTCTGGTTTTGAACTAATCGCTTTTTCAGACGCTGATCACGCAGGATGCTTAGACTCAAGGAAAAGTACTTCAGGAGCACTACAATTTCTCGGTGATAAACTGGTGTCTTGGCAATCAAAGAAGCAGGATTGTACATCGCTGTCATCAACTGAAGCAAAATATGTAGCCATGTCCGCGTGTTGTGCTCAAATCATTTGGATGAGAACACAACTCAAAGACTATGGTTACGTATTTGACAGAATCCCGATGTACTGCGACAATCGGAGTGCCATTGCAATCTCGTGCAACTCAGTTCAGCACTCGAAATCAAAGCACATCGATCTACGCTATCATTTCATCAAGGACCACGTGGAACAGGGTACCGTTGAATTATACTTTGTGGGTACTGAATACCAATTGGCAGATCTTCTCACCAAAGCCTTGCCTCCCGCTAGGTTTAATGAGTTGATCCACCGAATTGGTATGAGGTGTTTGACTCAAGAGGAATTGGATGACCTCTTAAAACAGTCTTAAAAACCTGTCAAACACCAAAACATCTTTTGTAAATAAATTTTTGAAAAACAAAATACAAAAATATAAAATCCGATAAAACAACAAAAATATTCTCCTAATCTCTCTTTCTTTCAACATGGCAAGTACATTTCTTCCGTCAACACTTTAATCTCTCAAAATTCAGTATTTTTCCGATCAAGTGTTGAGGGGGAGAAAATTTTCTTTTAACTGTTTCAAAACATCTGTGTACTTGCATGTTATCACATCTCGGTTGATTCTGTTACAAATGGTGGTACATTTTCTGGTTCAAAGACACTCCTCGGACTTAAATTAATAACCTTTCATTATTTTCTCAAGTCGAGGGGGAGTGTCGTCATGTTTCTTTCCTAAAATCTTCGTTTGGTAACCAAAATGGAAGTTAAATGGCTTGGTTTGAAAAAGGAAAAGGTGGAGGGACCAAAACTGTCAAAAGGTTAAAATCACTCTTAATAAAACACCCTCCCACCTTTGTTTATTCTTCACATTATTGCAAAAACCTTAAAACCATCCTACGCTTAATATTCACTCAACAAAACCGTGCTTTTGATCTTCATTGTATCACAACATGGCTGAACAAATGAATGTGGATGCACCTGAAGTTCTCTCCATTGCTGATATCTATCCTCATGGCTATCCAATGAAGATAGGAAAGAATAACCTCCGTGTTGACTTTGACACCCTCACTTGCTCTGAATCTTCGTGTCTTATTGCTATTGATATTCTGAGGACTCATCCGTATCAGAACATACTTACACACTCTGCAATTGTTCCTGAGATCTACATCCAACAGTTCTGGAACACTATGGAAAGGGTCAAAGGACAAACTGCTGTGACGGTGACTCTGAATCACAAACAAGTCACCATTACACCTGCAGACTTAAGGGTTGTTCTCCTAATTCCTGAAGTCGATCCAACCAAACTATATGCCTCACCTGCTGAAGAGCTCACTCTCCAATTCTTAATCGATATCGGTTATGACGAGACTACAGGAGTAATCAACAAGCATTCTCACGTAGAGCTTAAGAGTATTCCTCAACCATGGAGAACTCTCTACATGATCATCACCAAGTCTGTTTCTGGTCGTGACAGCGGCTATGAGCACCCCAAGCTCATGGAACTGCAAATATTCTGGGCAATGGTCAACAAGAAACACATCGCTATCGAAGCTCTGATTTGGGATGACATGATGTCATTTCTCAACAAACTTGGCTCAAAGATCCCATACATCAGATATACTAAATTGTTGATCCAGAGAGCACTTGGACTTCATCCTGACATTCCCAAGAGGCTCAATGACCCCGACAATCACGACATGTTGACGGAACCTATTCTATCTGTAAGAATCAAGGAAACGTCTACAAAGAAACAAGGTGCTGTGCTGCCAGATTTCCTTCTAACTGAAGATGTCAGAAAGCTCGAATCGTACAAAAGGTATCTGGAAGCAGTCAAACAAGGCAAAGTTGGTCATCTCGACGAAAAATCTTCTGGTACACCTGTAAGGAGAACCAGAAAAGGAAGTGCTGGAAGTGTCACAAGTTCAGATAGTCAGAGGAATGCTCCAAAGAAGAAACCTATTCCAAAGAGGAAACCCACCCCTAAGAAGAAAGTTCCTTCTCTGGAAGCCACTCCGATCCTTTCTCTTGAACCGCAAAGACAGCTCAGGGACGAGGACTCTGAGGCTACTGACACAGATGAAGAGATCACATACTCTGAAACTGCAAAGGATGAAAATCCCTCAGTACCAAAACCTCCAAGTCCTCAAACTATTAAAGGGAAGACTCCTGCACTTGTACCTCAGGATGAAAGCTCTGAAGATGAAGAAGAGCAATTGGATCAAGCATACAGGAAGAAGTTTCACAAAGTCAGACACCTTCAAAAGGCCAAAGAATTTGCTAAAGATCAAATGGGTGGCCCCGGAGGATCAAGTGGAGCTGCCCACTCCTCTCCAGATCCTGATGCGGTTAATCGACCCGATAAGGGATCTGGTGCCACCACTCTTCTGCAACAACAACAGCCTGTGGAGGACACTATTGTGTATGATTTTGAGAAACAGGTAACTGAGAAAGAAAAGTCTAAGGATGACGAGGATGATTATACAAAGTTTCTTCTCGACAGTCCAACACACTCAAAGGAGAAAACCTCAGAAACTCCTAAGGACATGAAGTCTCCTCATGTCTCCTCATCATCGGATTCTTCGTCTCATTCATCACAACCACCATCAACAAAGTCAACCAGATCATCATCCAAATCCGTGAAGAAACCACCTAAATCTTGGATTTCTCAGTCTCATAAAAAGATTGTGAAAGCTGTCCAACTAGTCAGAAAGAAGGACATACTTTACAGAAAAATGAATTGGTTTGCTGACCAAATTCAGTACTTAAATGATGAGAAAGACAAGATGGAAAAAGAAAGGGAATTTGTTCAAAAGTTCATGAAGAGTCATCGAAAAGAGGAACTGAATGAAATGATTGAAGGATACACTCAAAAGTACCTTCAGGATATCGTTCCTAAAGTCCAAAAGGAACTGGAGAAGTCAGCAAGAGATCAAACCCACAAGTTTCTTCTCGACACTGTCCCCGGTATGACTAGAGAAATATTTTCCAGACAACTCACCCCTAACATCGTCGCATTGGTTAAACATACAATGGCCAAAGAAGCTGATCTCTCTGAATCTGAGTTAATCGCTAAACTAGTGATGCAAATGTCAAAGCGATCTGGAACATTTACTTCGGATGAAGCTAAATTTTTCGAAGGTCTACTTGCTTTTCAACTCAGTTCATCATGCAAGGAGTCAGCCGATCAACCCAAACGGCCAAGAGATGACGATGATAAGGATAAGGACTCTGCACCTAAACGTCAGAAGCAGTCTGGTAAATCTACATCTATGCCACCTCCTCCACCACGGACTTCTTCTCAACAAAAGTCTCCTCCACCTCGGTCTTCTACTGATAAACCTCGGGACGATTCCGAGTTACCACCCCTGACTCATAAAACTGGTGATTACTTTGAGTATACGGGTGGTGACGATGAAGAGGTCCTTGAGCCCCGACAACAACCCACCTCACCCAAACAAGTGCAGAAACCAGAATCATCGTCAAAGCCTTCCAAAAAGAAGAAGCAGACGACTCAGCCCGGAGTTGTAACATGGCTAGATGATGATAAAACCGAAGAGTTTGAATGGTTCTCCACACTTGTCAATCAAACTCCCTACCCTGATGAAGGTCAAGAATTGGCAGTCGGTTCAACATTGGAGCATGCAAAACTGTTGCAAGAAAAGTTCCATGTGAAGAAAATGACGAAATCTGAATTGAAGCGAATCAAAAATGAAGCTTTTCAACTATGGAAAGACAGCTCTGAAAGCGCCCTCGAGGTCGAATATCATCTTGAGAACATCGCTCGAGCTATGTCTAACAACATGGATTGGCTCAATCCGGAAGCAAACATTGACTTCACACAAAGGGACAACCCTCCATACTACACCGACTGGACCAAACCTCTACCGACCATTGGCTAAGCAGACGAACCAAGGATTCCCTTCCGATATTTCTTCAACAAAGACCTGGAATTTCTTCTCCATGGTGGCGATGGTTCGAGAAAATACACTACATCATTGACTCTTCCATTCCCAGCGGCCATCTACTCAAACTGCATAGCTATCGAGGAACGTGCAACTTACTTGTTTTCTGACAACGTGCAAGCATACGACCAAGATTCATTGTATGGGATTCATCATTGGCCTGAACGCCGAAGAATCTACTACAGAAGTTGCCTGGTTCAGAAGTCTCAACATGCAGTGTATAGTTCTAAGGACATCGTGGCCATCAAACACATTGATCTCAAGTCTAAGTGGGACTACACATTCTTAAAGAATATCATAGTCAAACGACAAGATGAACAGGACTATGGATTCTCCGAAGCTGACTTTGAGAACTTGTCCCTCAACGACATCGAAGACATGTATCTTGCCAAAGTACAGGGTCGTATGAGACAATTCTCGACTGAAGTTCAATGTGAATTTATCAAGTCAGTTCTCATCTTCATTAGACGCATCGTTATCAAAGAACGTGTCGAAGATATACAGATGGCTGTTGAATCATATCAGAAACGTGTAAACTTCACTCCACCACAGCTTGATCTTCCCGACATCAACCAGCTTAAACAACTCACGCTCATCAGCAAACCTTTCGGCGTTGTTTACCGCAGTGAACTTCAAAGAAACTGCTTAATGGCGTGTAGTGAACTCCACAAATTTGGGGATCATACCTTGAAGCTGGTTAGGGATGGATTGGCGTACAGATTGAAGGATATACGCCTGAAAGTTGGGAATCCTAAGCGCTGGAATTCTCAGGAAAGGAGGGATGTGAGACGCATCATCACCATGATTGATGAACGGTTGTTCAGAAGGGATCAGTTCAGACGATTGGAAAGCTATGTTGGTGGTCGACTCAGGAGAAACATCATCGGCTTTCAACGCCCTGTGCGCACTCCTGGGAATATCACTGCACTTCCTGGTACCCTTTGAATTGTTTCCTTCATATAATTTTGGATGTATGATTATTTATGTGAATGGCTTGTGCACACATAACAGTGTACAACCCGTATCTGTCAAGAAAGGACCCTGTGGTACGCCTCAGTGCCACAATCCTTATAAAAGGAGCGAAAGCTTCTTATTTTTGAGTAAAACCTATCAAACCTTTCACTTTTCAAGGTTTTGCTCAAAAAGACAAGTACTTCCCCATAAGATTTTTCAAAACCTCAACCGTTTATATCACTAATTGAGGGGGAGTATTTGATTTAAAACTTTGTTCACAAATTTTTCATAGTGGTCGTCTTCCCGCAACACTCGAAATGGTCATATTTATTCTCAAACGCTTCAAAAATAACATTGTCATATGCCATTTTTGAGGGGGAGAAAAATTGTGTGATAAGAAATATGTTGTAGAAAATGCAAATGAATCTGTGTACCTCAGACTTAACCAACGAATTGACGGTACTAAACTGTTTGTAACTCGAAAAGACTTGTCCTGGACGGGTAATAATTTCAAGCTAGTTCGCTAGTGATGTAAACGTGTCTCGCAAAGGACTTGTCTGAGTAGAAAGTACCATTCGAGAAACTTTTGATAGACATGAACTCTGACGGGTTTGACAACCTTCCAAGGTTTGTCTACACCTTCAAGGTGGTTATTAGAGATAGTTGTCACCTAAAAGCTGACAATATATCTCTTTAACTATTCAACGTAACCGTGTCTCGCGGGAGATTGTCTATCTTTAGTGGATCAATTCAAAAAGTGCGCGCTCTTTCCTCACTGTGCATTTAACCATTAAAACTCTTTAGCACATGTGGAGGGGGAGTATTTATGCAAAAACTAATCTCTCACAGTGGTTCAAACATGTTTTTCATTTACAAACCCTTTGAGAGATATTTTTCACATACAGTGGTTTAAATGGCAAACATAGGTTAGTCATGGAGTTATAAGGTGACTAAGGTTAGGAATAACCGTCCTATGATCCGCCAGAGCCGGAGGGATCTACCCAAGGACACTACCATTAGTTAGTGTTAGAAGTCCTTAGGAATGATTGTAAAAGGAGAAAATGAGAATCGGAGAAAGAAGGAGTTGAAGAATCAAAAAGAAATGTAAAGTAAAGGGTGAAAAGAAATAGCCCTCCCGATTATTCAACTTAGGGCAGACACCGGGTTCAATTCATATGCTACTGGTTGTCACTTAGTGACACCGGTATTGAAGATTAAAAGTCGTCATGGACCCAGTGACGCATGCACTAAACCTTCTTAGCCACTCAAGCTTCTCTCAACAGAAGCTTGTTTCATTCTCACAGGGAACCCTACATAAACTATTGGCTCTCTCTTAGAGATCGCTGGTATTGAAAAAGGAGACCCTCTCCCTAGTCTCTGCTCAGGAAAACCAAAACGCACTATTGAGTCTAGAGCCACGAGATTCATCATAAGATCTCTTAGGGACACTTGACATTTAATCACTTGATGATCAACAAATAAGATCATCAGTGGTTCATATCGAGTCCTTCACAGATCTTAGCAATCTGTCGAGAACATTTATGAGAGGTTCACATCTGTGATCCTCAGTGATTGAATGGAAACTCCTGCCAGGGTCAACATCAAACAGCCCTGACAGCAGGTCACTTCGGTAACTCCCCGTGGATTACGCGGAGTGTGTCTCAAACGGTCTACAGTCGTGAGGTGATGCTTCGGTGTACCTCAGCGACTCATCTGAACTGTAGATGTACTTCGGTACATCGCGTTATCTCACTTGTGGGACTCCAGTTCAGGAACGGCCTTTGTAAGAATTAGAGTTGTGTTTTCACACTAGGTTGTTAACACTCTCGAAGTCCAAACTTGTAAGTGCCAGAAACCGCTTATTACTAACCGTTTGAAATGTTTTCTTCTTATGGAAGCTCCGGAGTGGGATGATCGTGCTGATTCTTCTCATGCTCACGCCAACATCATCACCAATGGAAGTTCTATTCAAAAGCAACACAACCGTCAAAATGATTCTTCGTCAAACCAAAGAATCTACAAAGTTAAAGACTTAGAGAACTTCATCAGTATTGAATTCCAACGTCATAGAGCGTGTGAGCATGTTGAAGAATGACGTGGAGACACTGGAGCAGCGAAGCAGACCTGAGGCAGACTGATGCAGACAACAACATACTATCACTTTCACCACAAAGAACAATGATCAAAGAACAAAGTTAAATATGACGTCGAAGCATAACTGTTCAAAGATAACTATCTCTCTACACTGGGGAGATTGTTCGAATCAAGGCAATTCCTCTCACAAGAAAGAAGAATGTCAGAAGACGTCACAGCTACTATTACATCAACGCCTTCACCGTTTACATTCATATATACTTGAGGGGGAGATTGTTGGAATCACTCCTAAACAGTATTTCAAGTATTTATATTTCATATGTAATAGGTAGCTTTATTATGGCCTTTATGTTTGTTTAAGGTCAAGCTTATGTAGAAGGCCCATAAGCTTGATCCAAGCCCAATAAGGAATAGGGAAGGAGAGAGAGTGTTGCCCTAGCTCCTTGTATATATAAACTCTTGTAAACCCTCATTTGAGGGTTGGTTGTTCAAGTTATTCTCTTCACATACACTCTTTCTTAAACCGTATTATTGTTAACGTGTGTTTGTGTGTGTAGCTTGTTCATCCGCCTTTATCTCTTCTCTTATAACTTGTGTTTGTAAAACTAGTGACCTAACAATCTCAAAATCTAGTTAGTTCAATTTTACTTAGTTATTTCTAAAATTGAGTCGAGATAATCGCGTCTTCACATAGTTTGCATTTAGGCACACACTAGACTTGATTTATAAAGAATCTTAACTCCTATATTTGTGATATTGAAATCAACTTATTATATTTTGGGTGTCAAAATGCCAAGTCCATACCAAGATGACTACCAAAGAACTAAATCCTATCTCCCGAAACTCTACAACAATACTCAATTACCTGAACATGTCCAGAAAATCTATGAAAATCTTGAGGCTCGTGCAATTCATGAGGGTCGAGTTGTTCTAGATACTTTCTTCACCGATAACATCACTATTCCTTTCTTTACCAACATCAACCCCGAATTTCTTTACAAAATCGATGAGGTTATTTTTCCTAGAATCATCATAGAGTTTTGCCAAACTTTTCACATCATTCGCCTTGATGACGGTTACATCAACATAGGGTTCACAATAGAAAATCACAAATATGTACTCACTCTTAATGAATTTTCTCATCCTCTCAAAATTCCTAACCAATGAATCTGTGTTTACACAGATGATTGGTCTCTTGACTGTCTTGAAACAAACCTTGAACTCAATCCTCCGTATGCCTTTATAATTCCTGACATTGATACTATCAAGCAAACCATTTCGCTAAGAACCCACCAATTCAGAAACCGTCCCAAAAAGAGTCAAGTGGCTAAGGACCCAAATCAATTTGAAACCAATGAAGTTCTCCCTCAATACAAGGAATGGGATACTCTCATTAGGGAGAATGTCACCAGCACAGTGGGGAATAAAAAGCATCTGCATGCCATTCTAGCTCTTATACTTTATTGTTTGGTAATTGTAACCCAGTTCAATCTTGCCTAATACATTGTCAAACGAATAGCCGATATCCCTAATCATCCCAAAAAGGTCATGCCCTATGGCATGCTTCTGACTATGCTCTTTTCATACATCAAAGCCACTTACCCCAACTCCTTAGATGATCGTTTTGCTCTTTATGATCCCATCATAAGAACCATCCTACCAAGAAAGGAAGAGGGTTGGGAAAGAGCAAGCATGTTGATCTAGGATCTTCTTCTTTATCCTTCCAAAAATCTTCCAGAACGGAAAATGATGACTCTCGCATTCCTAGCTCCAAACTTTCACCCATGTCATTCATGACAGCTCTTGAACCAATGGAAAATATGACATTTGAGCATAAGGAAACAAGGGGATGTTCAAGTCAATAGCTAGAGAAATCTCTAAGATAGGAAAGAAAGTGAAGAAGATCGAAAAGCATATTAGGGGAGGATGATGTATGACTAATAGGGTTGGGAGGGTTCTTATGAAGCAATAACTTCTCTTTTGTAACATTTCATGTGTGATAACATCAAATAATCCTGATATTCTAAGTGTTAATTTCCCCCTTTATAGACATATTATGCTTAAAATCTTATTAGAATCGTCCTTACTTCTTCTCATTTCGTTACAGGTGTAATTTTCTATGAAGAAGCGGTATTTGGACGATATTAGGCTCAAGTTGGATCATTCTTACATTCACGAAGACTACGGCGTAACTAAGTGATGAAGTTACGATGTAATTATATTTATAAAGACTACGGCGTAACAATGTAATTGAGTTACGCCGTAATGAGACTACGTCGTAACCATAGGATTAGGATACAGCGTAGTTACCACACCAAACGAATTATGAAGACTACGCTGTAACTATCAGCTAAGGTTACGGCGTAAATGACGTATTATGAAGACTACGGCGTAACCATCAGCTAAGGTTACACCGTAATCCTGGATAAGCAATCAAATTATATCCGTTTATGATGAACTATGGTGTAACTATTTCATAAAGTTACGCCGTAACCTAAATTAGGGTTTCACGCCTATAAACACATCACGAATTCTGCATTTGAAGATATCTCCCCTTTCCCAAACCTTTTTAGGGTTTGGGAAGAGCAAGCACAGAAGAAGAATTATGGCTTAGGAGTATGAAGAACGAAGTTCTCGTCTACAATTTCCTTTGTATTCGAGTTTGAATTCTTTTATATTTTTCTAGAGATCATACTATGAATTCATGTTATTAATTCAAGTTTTTGTTTATGTTATTTATTCTCTTTATTACTCTTTATAGACATCTACTTAATCTTTTCATACATCGCTAGTTCCGGTAATGTCTAGGGAGTTGGGAGAATTGACCAAAGGACCCCAACTCACTAGATTGCGAAGTATGGAAGGAATTGGCCATAGTACAACCATTCTTTGTGTGCGAATTGACCAAAGGATCACCTATCAAGTGGAGGTATTTAAAAAGCTAGGGGAAATCTAAGATCTTAACGGTCGGGTTTCCATAGACTAGGTCTAGTAGATTTGGTACTTAATGACTGCTATTAGATTACTGAATGATCCTGGGTGATCTGATCATCTTGGTGAGGGGTCTAAGAATCATAGGTTGGACGAATTGACCAAAGGATTCTAGTGATATATACCCACTATATTGAGCTTAAAAATTGAGAATTAGAACATATCTAAAACCTTGGTTATGCTTCACTCTTCTATTAATTAGGATAATTCTAACTATTTTATCACATCACTATCATTTTATCTTATTTTTTCGTAGTATCTTAGTTCTTCCAGATCACAGCTCTCTTGGGATGACACTCGGATTTACCTAAGGCTTTACTATATCTAATCGGGTTCTCTGCTCGTTAGTATGTGTTTATCCTTGTATATCTCAGTTTTATAAATATTAAAGGCATGACGAAATAGCACATCAATGTGGTACAATATCTAAGCTTGTTCATTTAGAATTATCAAACTTGGATTTTCATTTGCTTATGGTATGCTAGAATTATGAATTATCTTATCTTGATATCACTATATGTTGATTACATGATATTTTTTTCTTTTGAGATCACTAATTGCATAAGAACAAACTTCAGAAAATTAGGATAGTGATTTTTGGATTATACCAAACTGCACAGCAGTTCTGTCCAAATCTTTAGGTTATGTGGATCCACAAAATGTGGATTTTCCATAGGTCAAAAGTCTTTCCCAGTTTCATACATGCCCGGATCAGCGGATCCACAAAATAAATATCCACCCGTTATAAATACGGATCCGCGCCTTTTCCAGATTTTAAATCTTTTTATTTGAACTTGTAGCACTTTCCCACTCCTTTTCATATTTCTTCCTAGAAATTATAGGATAAAACCTTAAACCCATATATTCCAAAAACCTTAGGTTAATTCACTAAACCATTAATCTTTTAAATTCTAACCCTTTCATCACAAGTTACTTGCACTTTCAAGATCTAGCTCTTGTTCAACCTTTATCATCTTCACCATGACTTGGTCTTTCGAGTCTTCATCCACCATTGCCAAGAAAAGACAAAAAACTAGGATTAGAGTAGGAAATCTAAAGATCATCAACCTTGAAAGATCATGTAGTGACAACTTTAGTTCATCAACACCATCTCTACCTTCTTCACAAAAGTCACCTAGTCTACCAAAAGCACCATCCAAGTCCACCTCTTCCAAGAGCATTTCTTCAAAAACCATATCCATACAAAACCCTAGCTTATACTTACTCAAGAACTCACTATCTATCACTTCACCTTCACCAATCGACATTGGTACACTCAAGACACCTTCCACAAACAACTTGACACATTTGGAGCCTCACCAACATATCACTTAACCTGTAAATCCATATCTTGATACCAAAGATGATGTTCCACCTAAGCCATCACACCCTAAACCACAACAATCCCCATCACTTATCATCAGTAGAAACCTTCTACCCACATTAAAAATCACCCAATACTTCCCACCGGGATTTTTCGAGTGGTTGAACCCAACAAATCTTGAACCTTCACATCCACCATCACCAAGAGGTCCATTTGACCTTTCACTCGATGAATACCAAAGACAACTACATTTACTATCATTTCATGTTTTGTCACCACAACCGTGAGCACATCACCATGCTTATGTAAAGTGTCAATGTGATGTTTGCTTACATCCGACACCACTTCCAAGCTCCACCATCACCTCCAATGGACCCACCAAACTAAGTGTTGGCTTATCGTCAAGCCATAATATTTACTAGGAATAGTTTCTTTTTCTTTAGTTTATTTGTAATTTTGTTTAGGACCTAGGGGTCAGTGTGGTGTTTGCTTACATCCAACACCACTTCCAAGCTCCACCCTCACCACCAATGAACCCACCAAACTAAGTGTTCGCTTATCGTCAAGCCATAATATTTACTAGGAATATTTTCTTTTTCTTTAGTTTATTTGTAATTTTGTTTTAGGACCTATTGACGTAATTGTCAAATTTTACCTTATTTCCTTAAAATGAAATGAGGTTACTTAGTTCATGTGTTTTTATGTCTTGCCGTGATCACGTTTATTGCTTGACATATTTGTGGTTGTGCTTTGTGGTTGTTTCACTATTGTGGTTTTGATGTCATGGTAATTATCATACTCGTGCTCGTACGCTAACTTTATTTTGTAGCACGAATTCATAGCTCGATTCCTTGGTGCCCCGATCAAGGAGAAGTATACACCGAGAGGGAGCACTTGTATTAGCTATTAAGCTTCCGCAACGCCAATCTACACTTTTTATTTTGGCAAAAAGAGGGAGAAAAGAGTAAAATCACAACTAAAAACTTGCATATTTAAATTTTTACCAAATATAAGTTAATATTTTGCCATCATCAAAAAAGGGGAGATTGTTAATACAAATATCGCGTAAAATGTTATTTACAATTTACAGTCTCTTAAAGTTTTGATAATGGCAAATATAAATTTATACGACGTAAAAGTTTATGTTAATACAAATAAGCCGTAAAAACATTTATTTATATTTTACGATCTTCTAATGTTTTGTCGATAACAAACGTAAAATCATTTTAACGAAACAAATAAAATACGTAAATGGTTTGAGCCAATAGTTTACTAACACACTTACGTTTTCATATAAAACACTAAACAAGTAATAGTGTTTTCATGATATAGTAATGCATATGTACAACAACTAGTGTTTACATAATGGGTAGATATATACATATTTAGTATGTATTATAATGGGTAATAGAATGGGTAGAAGTTTACGTATTTAACCCATTGACTTAATACATTGAATGTAGTTGAGTAAAACCCAAATTTCATGACCCATACCCATGGAGCATAATCCATAACCCATGACCCATTGCATGACATCATGCATAAGTCATAATGGGTATTATCCATGACCCATGAAGCTAACCCATAACCCATTGACTAGATGCATTGCATCTTCTAGATGCATTGCATCTTCTAGATACATTGTATCTACTTGGATACCCATGGTCCAAAGTCTAGGACCCATAACCCATGACCCATAACACATGGATAATGAGGAGCGCCTCACGGATCCCTAGTAATACACTAGACGGATCCCTCAAGCAAGGGATCTGTAGGATCCGTGCAACAGTAGCAAGTTTTTGTCTATAAATAGTGAGCCATTTCTTCATTGTAACTCACCCCTTTCACACACATTTTCTCTTAGTGTTGTAAACTCTCTAACCTCAGATCCAATGGATCTTTCTATGTAGTTTTGTGTTTGTGTGATTCTCTAGGTTCCTCTTAAAGGCGAGATCACCACCTCTTGAAGTCGAGCAAGCTCAAGTCCATGGGTTGCCAAGCTTCGTCATCATCAAGACTATTGATGTTATCTTGTTGATAGTTCTTTCTTCTCTCATTAGAAGTGTTGTGTTGAAGACATGGGTGAAAGATGTCCAAAGGATCAAGTCAAAGGCATTAGTGAAAGGTGTCGAAGATCCGCATCAAAGGCATTAGTGAAGGGTGCCAAAAGTCCGTGTCAAAGGCATTAGTGAAAGGTGCCGAAAAGTCCGTGTTGAAGGCATTAGTGAAGGGTGCCTAGAAGTCAAGTCAAAGGCATTAGTGAAAGGTGCCTAGGGTGTACATTCGATATGGTGTGTCGATGTACAAGATAGATTAGTATTGGATCAAAGGATATTGATATCCTTGTTGATGTTGTCATAAGGAGTGGATCTCCTTTGGGATAGGTGTTGTGTAGTGTTAGGTAGTAGTTCCTCCTTTGTAATGGAACTCGGTATCTAGCCTTGTACCGGATAAAGTGTAGGCGACGTTGTGATAGGTTTGGTTCTACCTCGTGGAAGAACCCGGTGTCTAGCCTTGTACCGGATAAAGAGTAGGAGACGTTGTGAAGGATTCTCCGCCACAAAGAGTTTGTGTTGTGTAGTGATTACGAAATATCGAGTAGGTGACTCGAGGAGTGGAGTAGGGCAAGGAAGGTGTCCTTGTATCCGAACCACTATAAATACTCGCGTTGTGGTTTTGTGCTTCTTACTCTTTACTTTTACTTTACTTACTTGCATACTCATCTATCAACATCCAACGTACAATTTAATAGATTGACATAAGTCGATCTAAATAGTTTAAAACCAAGTTTTAATCGGTAAAACTATTCAACCCCCCTTCTAGTTTTCCACACTTTACGTAACCAAGTTATTAATTGTAAGTTTACACTACGACGTAAATCACTTCAGGTATGAATAATGTGATTATAACGTCCGTCGAGTGATCAAAGAACCCAAGTAAATAAATATTTTTCAAACACACTTAAAACATTTTTAAATACATTTTAATTAAATATTTTACACAAAATACACTTAATTAAATTAAATAGACATTTTAATTATATATTTAATTAAATAAAAACTAAATTTAGTTAATACCTTAGTGCTCAAGAAATTCTAGAAAATCTAATTTAATAATACTTTTTGGTACAAGGAATTGTATAATTCACTAGACACTGGAGCGTCTGAATATGCGTCGCGGATCCATATTTAACACGGACGGATCCGTATTATACGGATCCGCGAATCTGCCAGATGCCATATTTGGGAAAGAAAGCACACTATAAATAGATAGCTAAACTTTCATTTGAAACTAATGATTTTGAGCAATTTTCTGTAAATCCCAAATAACACACTCATCTTCTAACATCATTATAACAATCTTTGATCATTCCACTTGACCTATAACATATTCAAAGTGATTCAATGATTTCCACTTTGATCTCAAGTGAAGAACACAAGAAGTTCTCAAGCTTCCAAGTGTTGTAGTTATTAGTGTGTCATCATATACATAGTTGTGTAACTTTGTATATCGTTTATGTGTCATTATACTTCACTATCATCTGCCAACTTGGGCAGTCATCATCATACATCATCTTAGTGATTTCGGTTAGTATTTTAGGTCTTAAAATACATTGAGTGATAAGGTTGGTCTTGCCTTGGGAAAGACTCGATATTCAGCTTAGTATCAGTAAAGAAGTGAATTGACGTTGTAAGGTTTTCTCCGCCGAAAGGGAGCTTGTTGATATAGTGCTTGTAAACTCTCGAGTTGGGTACTCGGGGGGTAGAGTAGGGCGAGGAAGAGAGCTTCGTGCCGACCCATTATAAATCATTGTGTCTATTGGTTTGATCTTTCCTTTATATTCCGCATTTATTTATTTTTTATTATATATATATATATATATATATATATATATATATATATATATATATATTGTAGGTTGTGTTGATTTCACACTAAGCAACCGAATCTAGTAATTCTTAAAAAGGCATAAAACGGTAATAACTATTCAACCCCCCTTCTAGTTTTTCGCATATTTAAATGTGAATTTGTGATTGTATCGAGTTTTTCGAGCTGAGCTCGACCCGATTCAAAATTTATCTTATATTTCAATTTTCGTTAGCTTTAAAAAACACAGCATTTTAAATAATTCGAGCCTTTTGAACCTAACTCGAGCCAAATTCAAACTTTTTCGAACCAAACTCTAGCTTCCTTCATAAGGGCTCGTCTAGCAATCAAGCCGAGCTCGAGCCGAACAAAATATTGTCGAGTCAAGCTCTGCCAAAATTTAAATCAATTCGACTCACACCTCTAGTGTTAAGCAACCAGGTGGTCTCATCATCAAAGAAACCCATTTTACATAAAGATTTCATAGCAACCCATGTTTGCAAATAAGTATGAAGGATATATTGTATACAATTATACATGTGTATTTGAGTTTTGAAAAGATATTAAAGTAATTATAAATTTTGAAAAGATATCGATATAACTTCAAAATTTTTTAAAGACATAAATCTTTCTAAAATGTATTAGAAAGCTAGGTGCATGAAGCACCCAATAACTATTGTTGGTGTGTCATCTAAGCATCACCTCATTATCCTACCAATAACATCCCAGTAATTAAAACGCATTCCCTAGCAATAACACTCAATAATTATTATTGGTGCATTAGTGCATGTGAGTCTCATAACACATCACAAAGAATACGCCACTCACTCACAAAACAAACAGCAAAAGGAAAATGCGAACAACAGCCGCAAGTGGACAAACGAAAAGACGAATGACACTAGTGCGTGGTGCAGTCTGGCGTCGTATGGCGCCATTGTTGGTCACAAAGAAACTCAATGGCACACCGTTGGTTCCTCTCCCCGTGCCCTCTTACACCAGGCCACCAGCTGTGTAGGTATTAGTGAAACTTTGATGTAGTGAACATTTCCTCCAACTTTTGAAATTTTCAGTACGCAGCGGAGTTTGTAGATGAGCAGTAAACCACACAAGGTAAATCTGACTTATTGCGGAAAATCCGTTCGGGGGTAACATGCAAGAAATCAACAAGATCTTCTCACATATGTAGATGCTTCACACCAAACAATCCGCGAAAGACGAGATGAAACGACTTCCCCCTGAATGTTGCGGTCTATCGGAATAATAGTTACTTGTGAATATGCAATTACTCGATAAAATAACCGTGGGTAAGGCATCATAACATCATATTTAGGTAACTTCACGCACGATAACTCTGTGCAAGTGAGACGATAACACCAACTTGAGAAATTTGCACCACAGATCGTCTCATTTCTTCCCCCTGATTGAAGAAATTCATGAAGGGAAACGGGTTTTCGAAAAAAAAATCCAAAAACATCAAAGAGGCAATGAACACCTATACTCTCTTCCCCCCCGATGTTTTCAATGAATCAGAATCATACACCACGTATGTTGATGATGAATTGGAGACATCGAAACCATGTATGTCCAAGTAATCGAACAATTGTGAAGTACCATAAATATCATGTGAGAATCAATTGTTGATAAGACTTCTCTACTTGTGTATACTCTTCTCAGCTAACTCTTTACCAACCCCATTATCATTCTGACGGCTTTTTGTAGTGACTACTGATGGAGAAAACTAAATATGATGAACTTAAGACTGAAGTAAAATAACACGAACTTGTAACTTAAACTTGCACTATTGTCAGACGAAGAACCCTTTTTCTTACCACCATCGAAAAAAGGTAAACTTAAAGTTTCTCAAATTATCCACAGCTTTTTGTGACACTTGAGCACAACAACGTAACTCCTTAAAAGTGATAGTTATACACTGTGAGCACAACAACGTAACTCCTTACATCAGGTATAACTAGACAACTCAAGTCTTTGTCATTCGTAACGGTTAAAGCTCAAACAAGGATCTCGAAGAATCATGCATCCAACCAACCCCGATATCTTCAAGATACTAAGTACACGCACCCGTGATATCCCATTTCATCCTCAAATAAATAATAAAGAATTAACGCCGTAATCACATCTTGCGGTTACATCCCCAAAACTAGCCTTCGTTAAAGGTTTAAATGAAACTTTGATAATGGTTTCCCGATTCTTGTCAAAATTTGTATCTCCGTGAAAATTTTGTGATGACCAAAATACCACTCCAACTTAACACAAAAAAAAAATTTGTATAAACAAAGTGTTTAGCACAATTGTGTCTTATATTTTTGGATCAAATGTTAATAGACCAAATATATAACTGTGACAATCAGCGAAGCCCAAAGCCTAAGTGATGGATACACAGCCCAAACTGCACCTAGGCCCGATCCAATACCAATACAAATCAATAATTAGAGTGTTTTCAGCCCAAGTTAGGAATCAGCCCATGTGAACCCAATCGTGGCCTAAACCCATCCGGGTATAAAACGATACCAAGTATTAACCTAATCCCATTTGTAATATACACAAAGGCCCTGTTTGGCTAAGCTTATTTACCATAAGCTGATTTGGGCTTATTTTTAATAAGCTCCGATTTTGTGGCTTATTTTGAGACTTGTCGGCTTATTTAAGTTTTTTATGATATGATAAACTTATAAAAGCCGACAAGTCTCAAAATAAGCCACAAAATTGGGGCTTATAAAAAATAAGCCGAAATTTCATGAAATTTGGGCTTATTTTTTATAAGCCCCAATTTTAAGGCTTATTTTGAGACTTGTCGGCTTATTTAAGTTTATTATATCATAATAAACTTAAATAAGCCGACAAGTCTCAAAATAAGCCACAAAATCGGAGCTTATTAAAAATAAGCCCAAATCAGCTTATGATAAATAAGCTTAGCCAAACAGGGCCAAACCCTAATGATAAAATTATATGCGCCTCTCAACACCTAAAACGCTCCCAATTCATCCATCTCATATCAAACAAAAAAAACGCAGTCAATACATCAATCAACATAATCTTTTCACGCCACAATAAAGAAAAACGAAGATCATTCCATCACGAATCATTTCAAGGACTAAGGTAGGTACGATGTTTTACATTTTTTTTATTCAAACTGAATCAAAGGGAGATGAAAACAGTTGTTTTTGTCTAAACCTTTAATTGTTCGGATAGATAAATGAAGTTAGCTTCGAAAAGGTCCATGAAGAGTTTTTAGTTCACACGTATACGACCTTTTACAAGATTGTTGTTTGTTGAACAAAAACTGAGATCTAAGTTTTGTGTTTCGTGATTGAGTCAAGATCAATGATGGGTTATCTCCTTTTGGTTTATGATTTTATTGAAAATTTGATTGCCAAACATGGGGGAAAACAACTGAGATCAGTATTTTTGTACATTTTTATGTTCGAGTCTTGAAATAGGATTGGGAATTTGAGTATTGAAGAATGATGGTGAGGTTATGGATGTGTTAAGAATAGGTTTAGTTTTGATTTTATGGTAGTGAATCGGCTGTGGTCTACTTCAACATGAGCCAGCTTATACTTATACATTTTGGTTCGGATCTCTTGACTTATGATGTGAAAATACTGAAGTCACATAAGAGAGTGAAGGTATTTTGTTTGGGTCTGGTCAAATATGTGTCTCCTTTTTCATCTCGTATACCTGTCTTAAGCGTAAACATATCAAAAATGTCTTACGCGTAAACAGTTACAAAAACCTACGCGTAACCCATGTTCCTTATGCGTAACCATATTCCTTATGCGTAGCCATGTTCCTTACGCGTAGCCATGGTCCTTAGGCGTAAGCCAGGGACCTTAGGCGTAAGCCCTTATGCGTAGTACCTTACGAGTAGCTTTTCAAGCTGCTCGTAAACAATTTGAAGATCCTTAGGCATAGAACTAGGGTTTTGACCCGTGTTGACTTTTTTCCGGCGATGTTTTCCGACCAAAAATCCGTCCAGATTCATAATACCCAGAAAACATCATAAGCATGTTTACATTGAGACAGTTTGACCACTAAAACATTGACCACTTGACCCCAAAACAGTTTCACGATGGTACCAAAAAGTCTTAAAATTGAATGAATCTGTTTGGACACACAAGACAGATATTTGCCAATAACAATAAACCAGACTTTTTGAACCAAAAAAGATACAATATCTTAGTATACCTGTTAAACCCGAAAGAATTAATAAAAAAGTTAAAAACTTGGTAAAAAACAGATTTACAAGACACGAATTTGACAAGAAAAACGTCACCAAAATCAACCACAACTAATAAACCGACCTTGCTCTTGATACCAATGTTAGGATCGTATATATGGGTGATTTGGTGAATCGGAAGGTCTCGGAAGATGGAAGAACATCTTCATCATGTTAGTGAGAGAAAGTATGAAGAGAAGGAAGAAACTACGTGTGTTTTATTATTAAAAGGTAAAGTTACACAAATGAGACTCGCCCCTCCATGGAAGTATGGAGGGGTATTTATAGCCTAGCACATACATCTATTACAATATGACATAATAAGTCCATGTGTTTTGGCTAACTATGATAGATAATGTAATCCCGTAAATGTCGTTCCATTTCTCTCTTAGGAGCGATTCCAACATAGCCGTATACTGCATACAATACTTGTAGAACAATCATTGCTTTTCATTCAAAAAGTAAACTTTCAGCAGTAAAAATGAAATCTTTAACAATGCAACCAATTATCATGTTGCTTCCACTTGGGAAGTAACAAAACAAGAAGTTCAAAGACTTCACATGTGACATAACGAAATGCTAATTGATCACTACATAAAACCATAACACTAGCTAACAGCATTACATCGTGCTTATAGAAAACAAAACATGAAACAGAATAACATGGAAGAGGTCGTGTTACCTTTAGTTTGTCTTTGGGTATTGTTTAAGCTTGTCTCATGGTTGGTATGTATCTCCCTTCGATTACAACAAGATTATGTTGGCTTATATTTGATTTTTCTGTTTTAAAGTATTGTTTTTAAATGGTTAGAGCTTGAAATACGGGTGGTTTTGGCACAAAATTTACAACTATCTCCAAATGTTTCCAATTTATCCAGTGACAGGCACAAGTTTTTTGGTATTGGAATCTAAAGAAGAGTGGGTTGTGTCAGATAGTTAAGCACAATGATGGGGAGAAAACCAATTATTTTTAGCATTTATGTACGATGTAAATTTGGTACTTATTCATGTTCAGGAGATACTGGAAAAAGAAGGTGGCGGCAGCAGGACAAAGTGGCACAGCAGGAGGACAACTTGGCGCAACAGCAGGGGGACCAAATGGTAACAACTTTCTTGGAGGGTTTGAAAAACTTGCAGACTCGTTCTAGAGTCATACACGCGTGAGGAGTTCCGCAAGAAATAATACCGTTGGTCATTTGTTTGAAATGTTGTTATGTTGGCTATCAGTATTTCACTATTTTGATACGTATTTTAATTTGAATGGATGTTTATTATGATATGTAGTGCAAACTAGACACCGCTCCTTGTGTTTGTTGTTTTAACCTCCACAGTAGGACGTATGTTTGGGTGGTTAATATGAAGAAAACAACAATAATTGGATAAATTATATGAAGCGCATATTATACTTTCAAACAATTATAAACTTATCTTTCGTGTTTTTGTTTATTAATTTGAAGAGTTGTAACTATTGCAACGACTTGTATTGCTGGAATTATAACATACCCTTAATGAATGATCAACAACGAACTTTGAATTTTTTAAACACACTTTGGTACTTGTCGAGAATTACCGAAATTTTTGGTAAAGAACCGAGTACCGGAACCGCACCACAGAACTTGGTATGGTTCTCGGTTTCACATTTTTCTTATTTTCAGTTATCGGTTCCTCCGGTTCCGTTTCGGTCTAGTTGTAGTACCATGGACGCCCCTAATTCCATGAATAGTGATAGGGCAGTTGTTTCAGCAAAATATGGTACGTAATTAAGCTCATCAATCAATCATTTTGGCAAGGGTATCACGAGCCATAGAAAGAGCCAAAAGATGGCAGGCGTATGGTCTGCAAAGATAACAAGGACACTCCTAGAGCTTATAAACCTACGGTTTTAAGGTCGGTGAGATGATTTGTTTAATACCCATGAAGAGCTGGAACATACGAGACCAGTACCTTTTGCGGAAAACATTTGATCTCTTAACAGTGAAGTACAACCCTAATCGATTTTAGCTACCCATTGGGTCGAAAACTACTCGAAATTGTCACATTTACCTAATACAGTAACCTAGAGTTTGAAACTGCACAGTAGAGTTTATGAGAAACCATGATAAGAGCTACGTATATGTTACATAAGTAGAACAGATAAATTACACAATGTTTAACATCTTGGAAGTTTAAACACGGCATTAGATAAGATGGCATACAATTTGGCAAAGACGATCGTCTTAGCCTCCACAGCAAGATCCACAAGCTGGAAGAGAACCTGGAGAAAGATCACAAATTGTACCATTAACATCATTAAATTTTAGAATAGGGGTTGGGATAAATGAAATCAGCTACTTACTGTGGTCGATGCCTCTAACGTTGTCTAGCCCACGAGGGGGTCCGCGTGGACCACCACCATATGGGCCGCCTCCGGGTCCCCCACCACCCCATTTCTTGCTGCCACCGGAACTTTTCTTATAATGATCAGATTTCTCCATCTACAAATGGAGGGATTATGAGCATTGTATGTAAATAACATGGATTATAAAACGAAAAAGAGCAGGATTCAATATTTACCGAAAACATAGTCATGAAGAACACTTGAAAGAAATTGATTATTGCCCAAAAGAAATCAGTGACAGTTCTGAGTCTCCATAAGGATCGCTTGGTTTTCACAACACCTAAAAAATAGACACAAAGAACCACCTTCAGATAGCCACACACACTTTTAAAAACATTGGTCATATTATAAAGCGATAAACCAGTAATGTCAGAGTTATTTATATAAAGTCATAAACAGATACAGTGTAGAGCCATAAACTCCAAAGTCCTGACCAATTCAAAACCACATCTATCAGTTAAAGGAAAAAAAAAAAAAAAAAAAAAACCCGCTTGATCTCACTGCCTAACCACAAATATTTGGGGGAAAAGGTGAGATGATCACCTGAAGGCCTATTCGTAAGAGCAATTTGTAAAGAGAAATTACATGAGGCAAAGTATCAGGACTGAAGAAATAAGTAACAAGTAGTCGCCTTGAGAAATAAGCAGAAGTTTAAGGTTTACTGAATCATAATAAAGCTTATAATGGTAATTAGGTGAACATATATTAAAGAAGCCAAAAAAAGGGTAAAGGTGAACATTGCATACAAACGACACACCCAGAGGCGGGTACCATCAAAGGACATAACAACGCAGCAACAGAAAACGATATATTAAAAATCTAATTAAGTACTGAATTTCAACTAATTAACCTAAGCAGACTCGATCCCTCTAGACACCTTAGAGCAAAACAATAACCTTACTAATATTCATCAATAAACTCCATTTATCACTAATTTGTCAATCAGAAACATCATAATCATAATTTCAATATAACTAATTCGAAAATCAGTGAACGTTAATACAAAGAATTGATTTATAATTTTGAGAATCGTAAGAAAGAATTGAAGATTGATTAGGGAATAAAACGATAATCGTACTTACCTCGTTCGACGTAAGCCATTCAGCGTAGACTTCCAGAATATTCAGCACCAATTAAAGTCAGGGGGAGATCGTTTTTATATTGGACTTAAATGCTGATGTGGCAATATCTTATTGGTTAAGTGACGTGGATATTGGTAGAACCGACGACTTTCCCGGGAAAAGGTCTTTGCTTAATGTTTACTCGCAATTACGAGAAGCATCTTCGAATACACACTCACACTATAATATTAATAATAATAAATAAATAAATAATTAATTAAAAGTTTATTATATTTTTAAGTTTTTCTTAGAAAAAATAAAGAAAACATCAAGGAAATGCTAAAGGCCCGTTTGGTGAAGGATTTTTTTATGGGTTTAGACTCAAAGAGAATTTAGGGCCCGTTTGGTTTGTAAGTGGGATTGGATTTGGATTTGGATTTGGGAAAGGTTTGAAAGTAAATTAAGAAAGAGAAAAATAATTATTATTTTATAAATATGCATATTATATAAATTAAAAAAAAAGTTGAAATGCTTTTTTTTGAATAAAAAATAGAAATGACACTAACAATCAGTTTCAACATGTGGATGAGAAAATTTTAAAATATTAAAAGAATATTTTATTGGTTAGGATTGTCAAATCCCAGGGTACTAGGTGGAATTTACTTTTGGGGATGAAAGTGGCGCGTCAGGCTAAAGCAAAAATACCAAACAATGTTTTTTGTATTTCTTTCAGCCCAAACCCGAGAAAAGGCCCCAACCAAACGGGCCCTTAAAACCTATGTTTGGTATGCATTATGGGTTTTTAAATTAGGGTTCAAACCTCTAAACTCTACCATCTACTAATCCTAAGCTACTACCTTACTTTTCTACATATTTCAATTTTTTGTGAGCCCATTTCATACATTCTCTTTATTTCTTTTCTTCTTATTATTATAAAATTATATTTTTTTATTAAATTTTTCTCTCTTATCAATTAATTAAAATTTATATCAAATCTAAATCCAAATCTTAATCCAAATTCAAATCCTAATCCTAAACCCATCTACAAACCAAACGGCCCTAAGATAATTCCTATCATTTATCACAAATATTTACTAAATTTTACGGCGACTATAACACACACACACACACACACACACACACACATATATATATATATATATATATATATATATATATATATATATATATATATATATATATACACAAATAGTTACTAAATTGTATGGTGGTCAATGGTGGTCAATGGTGGCAAACGATGGTCAAACATATTAAAAACCTGCAAATTTTGTCAAAAATACGATAAACACGCCGAAAACTTGTTTTAATCACACATGGTCGTTGTAATAAGTTGTTGGTACAAGGAAAATCTTGCCGTAAATGTCTTTTAACTCACCGAAAATATCAAAAGCTTTCAAGAAATGCCAATCCGATTAATCATGCGTAGACCGATTACAAGCTATAAGAAGATCGATCGTCCGACTACTGGTTTCCGATTTTTGCAACATTTGGTTTTAATGATGAATTATTACATGTGTTTAATTTAGAAAATAAAGATATTTTTGAATTTATTGAGAAAAAAATCAAAAAGTCAAGAACATAAATGTCAAAAATGTAAGGTTGTTGTGTTGAATGGATTATGGGATTTTTAGGGTGGATTTTTTTTCTCACTTATTTTGATGGTGTCACACCCTCAAAATACCTGTTTTACAGCGGATTGAAATTCCTGGGGATGACTGTCATAGCATCACAGTTACAGTTATATTGAACGACCTAAAGTGTCGTTTGAAAAATATGTCGTTTGATATAATAAAATATTCAGAGTTTACAAAAGATAGGTCCCAAAAAGATAGTCATCATTTGCGGAAATAAGTTTGTTACAATCCAAACGATGTTTTAAAGTGCATAAAATCCATGTGAGACGCGTCGTCACCGCGACTCTATGATAAGTCCACAAGCATGCCATGAAGTATATACCTTAGATACCTGAAAATACATTGCTAAAAGTGTCAACACAAAGTTTGAGTGAGTTCATAGAGTTTATGTAAATGTTTTATACGACTACCACAAGTATAGGCCATGTATGACAAATATGTCACATAAAAATGTTACAATTGCTATAAGCACATGACACCGAAGCTAGACTGATCATGATGTTTGCCCCAACAGAGTGTTTTGCCAAACAACTCAAATTATGATATTAAATGAAATGCATCCGTTTGACCAGTTGGAATCCACCAACCCGGTTGGAGGAGTCACCCTCAATAGATCTATTCAATCACCCTCGCTTCTTCCGGAATTAACGGTTCATGATTATGAAATGGGGACATTCAATTGGCAATGAGGTAACTTAAGCAATGTAATGAATTTGATATACTTGGTATCGTAATAAAAATGATGTGCAATGTATTCTCCCCCGTAGGTTTGAAATAAAGTATAAACTTGTAAAACGGGGCTATGAAAACTCACTTGGTACAATGATGTGATGGCAAAAGTGAGTACACTGAAATGTAGCGCAAATCTCTAACTGCGACCTATTATGAATGATATGATTCTAATATAAGTCATGATGTAATGTTATGCATGCAAACTCATATGATATGAAAGAGTAATGAAAATTATAAAAAGCTTACAAGTATTATGATGAGGTTTATGGTAACTAGGTTTCCTAATTACTCCTAAGTTTTTATTGCAAAACCTTAAAAGAAGTATACTAGAGTTTATAAATTCACTTTTACTAGAAGACATCGTTTTCTCAAAAGTATTCTATCGATGTGAAAAACGACTCCAAACATGGTCACTCGCGACAATAATTTTTGACTAATAGGAAATATATATAAGTGTTTATACTTGTATAAAATAGTTACGATAACGTTATTTAAACGCGTGTAACTTAGTCGTTATAAGTCCGTTTTCTACGTTTTATATATCCTTAGCTTCGTGTTAATGTATACTAATATATTTTTTGATAATTCGACTTATTTAGATAACGCTTAAAACTCATTTTTGACCTACGAAAAATTCTGGACAGCATGCAGTTTTTCTGAAAAATGTAGTTTTCGTCGTTAAACTTAAAAATAGCGTAACTTCTTCGTTATAAATCCGTTTTAACCCGTTCAAGCGACCACGGTTTCGTTTAAAGTATATTTTCTGAATATCTAGCCCAAAATAATCCTTGACCTGACGAAATTTCCAGATTTTACAAAAACGATCAGACCACTATTTCATGTTGTCGAAAATGATTTCTCTAGTTTGTAACTTGTTCTAATCTCTTCCAATCAACACCAAAGCTAGTCTAAACCTACCATACACCTTCTTAGGGTGTCATGGGTTCCTAAACATCATCAACAATGATATGTTTCATGGAAATAATTATAGGATGATTAAAACTCATTATATGTAGTAAAAATCAAATAAAAGTGGTATGATTTATAGTATATTTGCATGTTTTTCTTACTAGATCATAAAAATACATCAAGTAAGAGTTTATAAGAGTAGGAAAAATTATTAGAAGCTTACTTGAGTGATTGAAGAGTTTTTGAGCTAGAAAACTTAATAATCTTGAGGTTTTTATTTCAAAACCCTAACTAGATTATTTCTAAGACTTGTTTAACACTTGAATCTTGAAAAATTATTATGGTTTCTTGTTCTTCTTGCTCTTGGCCGAATAATAGAGATGAAATGGAGAGGTTTCTATCTTTTTTTCACCTTTTACTAAGTGTATTGTATGTGTTTAGATTTTGTATTTTATTAATATACTACTTAGACTAGTCATCAAAGGTATAGGTGTACATCTATCTACAAGATTTTTATACAAAGATGGTGACTCATGGGGGGGGGTGTCGGCAATGGCATAAGGGGAATAAGAGTGGTGAATTTTGGATGATTTATGGTATTTAAGTGTAAGTATATTATGTATTTTGTAAGTATAAGTAGGTATTTAGCGTAGCGTTAGTTAGAAATCGATTTTAACAGAACAAAATAAAATATATCGAAGTCATAAAAATTATAAAAATACATTTCTAACAATAATTGAGTGAATAAATATTTATCGAATTGAATTTACGAAAACCATCGTAAATATATATATATAACATTATATATACAAAATAAATTCAAAACATCGGGTAAACTAATAATATAATTTTTATAGTCTTAAAATGAGTATAAAAATATATTTGAGACAATTGTTGGAAGTGTCGGATCAATTATTCAAAATAAATGATCGTGCGATAGCGTTTATTTAATAGGAAAATACACGTTAATGGAATATGCAAACCCATGCATAAACTGATATGAAAATGATGTTACTAATGATATGTAGACTAACTCTAGTCTATGTGTAATGTTTTCAATGATGTTCCATGAATACGCAGCTTAACCCTCAAGGTTACGCGTATTTGATATTCGTAAACCTAGTTTACGAAAATGATAAATAGTAAATCATGAATAGTGATTTTTCTCCGGGAATGAATAGTGTTTTGTGAATAGTAAAATTTTGAAATATGCTCTCAGAATATCAAATCGACTTCAAAAACGATGAATAATAAAATGATGAATAGTAACCAGTGAATAGTAAATTCCCGAGATGAATAGTGAAATTTTCAAAGTTTGTAAAATGACCTGAAATTACGGATTGTCATAGATGGGTTATATTTGTTTATGAAGATATTTTAAAATGGACTTTCGATTAAATCTACGAAACAAAATTATAAGATAGTGAGATTTTTTTTATTAAAGAAGATGATATGAAGATGGTGGTACGCCACAGTTGCAGCAGTGGGGGAGGAAGTGACGGGTCGGTGGGTGTGGAGGAAGATGGGTGAGTGGAGAAGGTTAAAGAAAGGGGAGATAATTTGCACGCATTATGTTTTGATTTGCACACTCATGTGTACAACTAGTTAAAGCAGTGTATATACACGGTATCATAGTTTATGTATCTGATTGAATGTCTTAATCAAAAAATAGAATATGCAAATCATTTCACTAAAGAAAAAAAAAATGGTAATGTCATATTTAATGGACTTATTTAACGAGTGTTAGTTTTTTAGACCAATAGCGTGTAAAAAATGCAGTAATTTTTCTATAGTGAGGACTAAACTTGTTTTAGCAAGGCTATTGGGATGTACTCATGAGTTGATTTTGCTTTTACAGAATCAAAATCGTAAGATTCAGCGATCTTATATATCAAAATAAAAAATGTCTCCAACAAAGACTTAACTTGCAACCTTTTAGTTCGTGATCACACTTATACCACTGGCCCAGACTTTTAATATCTGTTCCTGTGTATAAGAAACAAAGTCATTCTTAAAAAGCATAACAATATTGACATCGCAACCAACACGTGCTTTGCAAACATAAACATATAGTTCAACAAACGAATTCAAACAATTTGGATCCATAACCATCTGCAGGTATATTAGGGATTTATAACATTTCATGTTCTTATAAAAAAAGGGTTTGATTAACTCAAATTACTCAGAAAAAAATAAAAATAAAAATAAATACATCTACACTATGTCAAAACCTCGGGTAATGCTTGCGATTGTCATCTGCCTTATGGTAGAAGCATTAAAACTCCCAAAAATAATCTCCAAGCAGCCTATTTCACATTGTATTGCTCAAAATACAGCCAAAACTTGTTTCCTGTAGAATTGACGTCGGTCTTGAAAAAGCACAGCTCCAAAGCAATGCCGAAATGAAGCACCTGTGTACAGTTTATTTAACATGTTACTTAGACATCGTCAAAAAGAATTAACAGACGAGCATGAGCATTTAAAAGTTATCAACAAGCAATGCAACCCAAGCTTGGTAGTAAGTACGCTACACATATTTTCTAAAAAGCAGTTATATTCTACCATTCACCATTGTAAAAGAACCCACAAACTTTCAATTGTGTCATCTTCAACACAAAAAGTTTATAGGCCATTGTTCTCTTCATAATCTAGCAACAGTAGCCATTAACAACAAGCCAGTTCTATTTTACACCAACGAGTACTAGGTAAAACAATAATATATATGTCAAACTATGCCATCTCAAAAAGGAAAAAGGGATAAAATAAAGATCAAAAAATTCATTCTTAATAAAAAAAAGTCTAACCTGAATCAGGTACTTGTATATCATGAGAAAGCATGTGCACTATCTCCTCCTTTTTCTGCTCTTGCCAAGTTGTCCAGATTTGAATGCATGCTCTTGTTCTTGAAGAAAAGCTCTAGCTCTCCCATGTTCCTCAGCCTTCTCTGCATCTAGACGTGCTTTATCTCGGGCCTTTGCCTCAGCCAAGAAGTAATTATCTTTCCTCAGCTCACGTGCAGCCCCTTTAGCTTCACGTTTCACGAGTTTCTTTAACTTTCTATCTTCAGCCCTTTGACGATCAGGATCATAATCTCTAGTACTTACAAAGCTGCCAATTTTAAGCCACAAACAGTAAATTTCAGCGACCCAGTTTTAAAGTATAAATTTGTGATAATGAATAACTACACAAAGTATATTACTTTTCCTCAAACTTCGGATTTAGCAACTTAATTGGAACTGGCTTTTGTTTTCGCATTTGTAATGGTCGGCGTAACGTGTGATGTTCATCGGTTTTCTTCTCTATCAGCTGCACAGTAGCTTTCATTTTATCCTTTAATGCAACAGGCATGTGATCTTGTCCTGCTAGTTCTGATAGTAAATTGGAAATTGGCATGAATATCTCTGGATATGATTTAAAATCTTCATAAATATTAGCATATCCTTGTAGATTATCAACTACAGCTACAAGCATGCTAGCCCTGCATGAAAGCAGATTTTAGTTAGAAATTGCAACGAGTCTACGGCATGAATCCAGTACGTGGAAGAAGCTACAAACCTAAAATTATCTGAGGTAAAATAAGGGGAGTCATCAGGTGAGTCCATTAACAAGAGGAAATCCAAAGGCTTTATCTCATCAACAGGCCCGCGTATACACAGCAAAGGCTTTGGGGATTTTAACTCCATTAGATGATATAACTGCAGCATGATTTACTTAGAAATCAGCGATAACACAATAGGAATATTCGAATTGTTGTTTTTATTAAAGGGAGTTAAAACACACCTCAGAGTTTTGAGATGGTTCGGACTTTTTGTTCGAAGCTGCCATTAACAAGGTCCTCAGAAACACTAATGCCTCAGGACAAAACTTTTTAGACTGCTTGCAGACCTACAAATTAAATCCGTGATCATCCACTATGTTACAAGATACAGAATTGGTATAGAAATCATTGACAAAAGAGCAAAGTACAACACATGAAGCAACTTAAACAGTATTCTTGAAAGGAACGAATAGATTATATCACTGACCACAAAAGAAACTGGTTTGCAGAACATCAATAAGCAAGAACCATAAAGCTGATAGTTAACAATTTGTATTCATTTTCCAGTTTTATTATCTTTTTTCCCGATTATTTTTTAGTTAATGCAAACACAACTTAGTAGAGTAGAAACTCGATAAATTAACACTCAATTAAGTAATAAACTCTCTAAAATAATATATTTTGCATGTCCCAATTCATTAATTTATTGATAAATTAATACCGATTACTACGTAATTAATAACTCTTTTAATTACTACATTTAAGTGGTCCCGTGATTATTAATTTATATAGTCTCTACTGTATGTGCAAGGTTACAAATCAGACTTTATTGTTTCTTTATTCTTTACTAGTAGGGTACCCGCACGTTGCAGCGGCGGGTACCCTAAAATAAATGTTAACGGCATCAAAAGTTTGAAATGATGGATAGGAGTTGTATCTAATTTAAATCTTCGAAGACCGACTACGTGGTGGCGACTCGGTCGGGGCACGGGCAACCCGGCCGGTCGACCACTTTGGGTAGCCAAAGTTTTGGAATTGGACCGATTGCTTTATTTTTAAGTGCTTGGCATAGTAGCTTCATTAGATTGTACATTGTGGTAAAATGGTTGTATATTTTAATGAAGGGGTAATTTAAATAGTGTATTAAATGTATGTGTTGAATAGTGTTTTTTTAGTTGTATTTGTGCTTTAAATAGTTGTACCATGTGTTAATAAAGTTGTATTTTTGAATGAGGGGTGTCTTAAAAAGAGTATTAATTATGTGTCTTGAATTGATGTGTTTGTGCATTAAATTGTTGTAAAGTATGCTTATTCTTTTTGTATTGCTGAATTTTGTGCTTTATAAGATAGTAAGTATGATTACAGAATATTGAAACATATCAAATTCTGGCTACAAATTAGTTGTATACTGAAGCACCTATTGTCAACCAAACTTCGAGTTAAAAACGATAGCACCCATTTTGTTGACAGGGGCATTTTAGTCGTTTAAGAAAGCCAAAATATCAACATTCAAGCGGGTATACATATCAACTTCTGACAGAACTTCCTAACCTCAACAGAGGGGCACTATAAGTAATGCCATAATGTAGAAGATTTGATAGCCTTTTACCCTTTGATACTCAATAAGGTTACATGACACTATTTCCAACGAAGGTCATAACGAATGTGAGAGGATGCACAAATAGAAAATACTTAACATCAGGTGCTCATAATGTATCCTAGCCTTTTTAATGATTCTTAGTCATTTTGGTATCATTGACTCATGGTAAACTTAGGGGTCTCCTAACTAGTAAAAGCAGGGTGAGCATGATAATAATCAGAAAGGATTTAAATGCACTTACAGAAAGAACCATTGAGCACAAGAAGGAGCCAATTGCCACATCACGACCAGATGTAATCGGACAACGTGTCAAATATTCACACATCAATAATATTGCAGGGGTCATAACAACGTGACGGAAATCTGAGCAAGGAAATATCATAGACCACAGCCTCAAGAGAAACAATGTCTTCATAGAAGGCCAGCAGCTCTTCTCTGTACCACACGTAAGAGAATGATATCAAAATATTGAACATATTTAAAAATGAAAGCTCGAGATAGGAAATAAACCTGAAATCTTGATATCCTCCGCAAAAAGTGTCCGAGTTCGAAGTAGTCGTTGTCGAGCACATATGGCAGCAAAGTATGGGATTTCTATACTCATTTCCATCAGTGGCTTCACAAGCAAATTTAACAGCCTAAAATTCAACGGCTTCTTATTTGCTGAAACAGAAAAGTACTGCAGTAGCAGACCATAGAATACCTGTATAAGAAAATGGTTAACAAGTCAGTTTCAATTATCAGTATGCTATACGAAAGATTATTTATAACCAGTAGCAGCTCATACTTGGATTTTCTTTCGATTTTCAGCAGCAACTTTAATTGCATTAAATGCACGAATTCGCCTGATTGCTTCAATGATTTCTTCATCAGAACGATTATCTAGTAACGCTGTCAGGTCATCCATGGTTTTTGGAGCTTCAATTGTATATGGAAGGTCCACTTGTAGAGTTCCGGTAAGTTTGCCCTTTGCATCCTTTTTATCAGCATTTAAATCATGCTCCTGTCCTTTAGTTATTTTAGCCTTTTTACCGTCTCTTGGTTTTACCTCCAAATCTACATTATCATCATCTCCTTCTGTATCATCGCCGTCGTCATCATCATCATCATCATCACTTTGTTCCCAGTCTTTTAGAGATTGTGGCAATTTACTCGCTACATTATCATCTTCCTCTTCCTCGTCCTCTTCTTCATCATCATCCTCATCTTCTTCTCCCTCTTCATCATCGTCGTCGTCATCATCATCTTCACTATCAACATCGATTTCATTTTCTTTTCTAAGCATCTGTTGGATCCAGGCCAATTTGGTTTTCGGTTCTTCAATATCAAAAGAATCTCCAAGATCGTCCCCAGAAATAGAAGTTACTTTCTTAACGATTGATTTTTCTTGATCATCGTCATCATTATCATCTTCGTCATCTGTGTCATCAACAGCATTCATCCTTTTCTGTCGTTCTTCCTGAAATCATGAACCACCAAGCACAAGTTACACCTTTTGAGTGAATAGAAAATTATTAATTTTCTTTTGACAAATTAGCATACCTCCAGTTCCTCTAGTCTTTCTTTTTCGTCTTGTGCAAGTTCTTCAGGAGTTTTTGTCCTATTTGATGGACGAGCACGCATGTCCAACACCATTTCACTAAGTAATTTATCATAACCATCAGCTTTCTCCTGCAACCCAGGGTTCAAATTCCAATTACTAAAACTAAAATGCGACGACGCAAAACTGATCAAAAGGCTTTTATACTTTATTGCAGGAATAACGATTTACATACATTTAAAGTTCAAAGACCCGATGTACATAATTAGCATGTAAAAGCTACAGTAATATATCATACCTGATCAGGTTCAGCTTTACTAGAACTAACAACTTTAACGCTGTTGCACGTAGCATTGTTCACAACATTCAGTTGTTTAGGTTGTGCGGCCAAAGCAGACTGTATAGTTGTAAACTGCTCATCCAGTTTTTTTATCAACTCGTCATTTTCTTCTTTGTCCCTAGCTTTCTCTGCCTGGAATTATACAGCAATGGAACGATATAAACAACGTCATGTACATCAAAAACTAACAACCACCATACAAATGTTCTAAAGGTAACATAAAGTGGTTATATGATTACCTTGAAAAATTTGCTTTTAGATATAATCTCATCATACACCTCCTTTTTAGTCTTTTGTCTCTGCGATTAGAAGACACCACATTAACTAATGAACAAGAGAACATTATAAGACACAATAAACTTTCAAATAATTTAACTCATCTCACATTCTCATCTCCTTCAGGTCCAGCTGAGTGAGCACTAGGGGTTCCGCTGGCACTAAGCTGTTTTAAAATGAAAGATTTCTCTGTAAAAAAAAAAATGAGAATTATATTAGCAAAAAAAGACAGGAATATGGTTTCAGATGCGAAGCAGCTAGTTATCCTTTCTAATCAATCCAAAAAAATATGAACGGCACTAACACCTATTTGTCGAATGGTTACTTTTTACTGATAATTGTAAAGATAAGGGGCCAAACAACTCTTTAATAGCATAGTTCACCACCTAAGGTTTAATTTTTTGTAGCTAAAAACCAATATATGTATATCATCTATTGCAATTGTGGGTGTTTAGCATAGTAAGCATAGATAAATCTTCAAATTGGCAAATAGTTCAGGTTAAGTATATAAACTTCACTTACTCTCAGCCTCTGCCTCCTCCGCATCTTCCTCATTAAATGGTACATCGTCCTCAAAATCATCCCTACCAGGATACAAACCACCATACTCGTCGTCTTCCTCATCAGATAGATTAAACTTGCTTTTCTTGCCAAGTTTCTCCTATAAAAAATATGATAAAGACTTAGCAATCATTACTGCCAATTTTACTTAAAAATATACAATAAAACAAAAGGCCAAACATACACCGAACTTAGAAGCAATTAGGGAGCATCTCTTCACTAGCTAGCAACTAAACAAAATCAAACAACAATATATTATCTAATTTGAGTTCTAGAGATTTTCTACTTGAATTTTAATAACTGGAGAACTGTTCGGTCCTTTCTTTTGCAAAACCGCAGTTACCAAACATCGACGACACTCATAATCAGATGCTTGCATAAAGTGCTACAGGGTATTCTGATACATAAGGTAACAAACTACTATTGTATGATTGTATCTTGGCAATAAACTTTACCCTGTAACCATGTATTAGTAAATTACAAATGGAAATCGCAGTAGGACAATACAATACTAATTCGTTACTAACCAGCAACAAGAGATAAACCAAACGAATATTTTTTTCACCCAGTTTAGAATGTCAACAGTTTCTTCTTATTTTCAATTAACCCTGTCACTTAAAGCAAGGAATCTTAACAAACGGAAAGCCTTAATGTACCTTTAATAGCCACATAGTTCAGTAGAAACCCTCACTAAGCGAGTAAGGGGGTGTTTGTGTTAGCTTATATGATGGTGCTATGTGCTTATTGAAGTAACTGATAAGCTAATAAGTTCATCTTTAAGGGCTAATCACTTCATCAACTCCAGCCTATGGCTTATTCCTGCTCGTAAGCCCATAAGCCATTAATAATGAGCTTACCAAACTGTCAATAAGCTCATAAGCCTATTAAATAAGCTAAGACAAACACCCCCTAACTTCCTACCATTCAGATGTTTGAATATTGTACTTGAGATGTTACAAACTAGTAAACTACGATTACATGTGAGCCATACACTCACCTTATAAAATGTAACATTAAGATATGAACAAAAGCGCAGCAGTGTTATAGGAAAATATTTCTTTAGTAACTAGCACCGAGCCAAAATCAAAATCAAACAATTATTTTCTTTATCTAGTTACGGTTCTCAACCTTTTCTTCTTAGTTCACATAACACTCTCACTTAAAGAAAAAAATCCTAACAAATAAAAAACCCTGAAGTCCTTTCTTTACACCTACATGGCTCCAAAGTTCATATATAAAAAAGCACACTAATTTCACAAAATTCAAACATTGCACAAATCATTATTCCATATTTATTGCAATCTGTTCATCAATATCCTATACAACCAACCAAACAAAACAGAAAAATTTACCCGCATTTCTTGTTGCGACCTCAGAATCTTCTTATCAAACTCCTCAAGCTCCTCATTCTGCTCACCAATTCGCTTATCGACAAATTCCGAAGACTTCCTACTACTTTCATAATCTTTCAACAATGTCTTCTTCCTCTGCACAATACACAAAAAAAATCAAACTCCACACTCCAATTAATACACATACACATATAACAGTAAACCAAACCCAAACCAAAAACCTTAACTCAAGGGGGGTATCTGGATTAGTTTCCTGGCTTATTGCTTATCTAGATATGCAAAAGCCAATGAGCTCACTTTTTTCACCTTAGGAGCTTATCCACATGAGCTTATGACTAAATAATCCATTATTTAAGGTTGATAAGCTGACAAAAGTACACTTACGGAGTGTCTGAAATTAAGCTAATCCAAACCAAAACCTTAACTTAGGGAGTGTCTGAAATAGCCAATAAGCCCACTTTTTTCGGCTTACTAGCTTATTAACCTTTAATTAAATAAGCCATAATCTCACCTTTATAACCTCACAATCCAAAAAAAAAAAAAAAAAAAAAAAAAAAAAAACACCCCATTAAAAAAAAAAAGCCAAAAAATCAACCTTTGCGATAGCGAGAGAGCGCGAAAGACCGATACGCCTTTCCTCGCCTTTACGCTTCTTTCCGAGGATATCGAACTTACGACGAGACCAAATGGATTCAAATGGGTTTGGTTGTGTGACTGGAGCTTTGACTTTCATAGCTATTGCGTTTGGATTAATCTTCTTATTCTTGTTCTTCTTCTTCTTGTTATCATTATCATTGTTGTTTGCTTTTATTACTTTCACCATTTTTGCAGACAAAACACACACGCAGGTTGTTGTTGTTTTTGTTTTTCTGCTGGTGTTTCAAGAGAAAAGGGGGTTTTAGGGTATTGTGATTTGCGGGTTTATCAAGTGGGCTAGGCTTCTATTTGACATCATCAAATGTTTTGGGTTATAAAGCCCAGCATTAGAATTCAAGTACATAATAAGATAAGCCTACTATCAAGGTTACTGATAACCCAACAACAGGTTGAAGTAGGGGCGTGTAGAATTCCGGTTTCACTCACAAAAATCAAAACTGAATCGAACCGATTTAAATTCGGTTTTCAATTTGAAAATGATTTTGGTAACATGAAAAATTGAACCGAATTAGAAACAGAATTCATATAAATATATATATATTTTTATATCTATCTATCTATACTTCTATATCTATACTACTATATAAAGCATTTAAGTTGTGGGCTCCACAAAAAATTAAGATAAGGAGCTCCAATCATTGAGTGACATGTGTCACTTCTCTAACTAAAAAATAACAAAAATGGAGGAGGTCTAACAACCTAAAATAAGGAGCTCCAATAATGGGGTGACACGTGTCACTTCTTAACTAATTAATCACCTTTATTTTTAAATTTAAATATCTTTTTATTCGTTTAATTTTTTTATGATCTAATTTCACCATATTTTCTAAAATTTTGTGCTCTTTAATTCAACATTCATTTTGATATATTTTTATGAGTTTTTAGTTTTTACATTTTTAGTATGTTTATTTTATTTTGATTCAAATTTTTATAACTTTAACCTTTTTTTTAATCAATACAAACTTGATGTATCAAAATCATTTACTTTTGGAAGAGTGTTTGACGGGTAAGAGATTGTGAAAGTATTTTTATATGCGGGAATAATGATGTCACGGGAAAGATACGAAAAACTCAAACAAACACACACAACTAACAAATATACATTTGGAGTGTTGTGAAATGAATTCACTAAGCGGGTAGGGAATTGCGGGGAGAGTTGGGTTAGCAATTCATTTACTATATTTATTATATAACTATATTTATCGCCGCTGCTGTGCGTGGGTATCCAACTAGTCTATACTACTTTATAATGCATTTAGGCCTTCTAAAACTAGAAGGCTTAAAAATTCAGACTTTTTTACTTGCTTATTATAGAAAGAGTTTTTCTAACCAAAAATTAAGATAAGGAGCTCCAATCATGAGATGACATGTGTCACTTCTTAACAAACTCCAAGCCTAACTTCTAACAAACTCCAAACCTAACTCCTAACCACTAAAAATTAAAATAAAAGCTCCAATTATAAAATGACATGTGTCATTTCTCAACTAAAAATTCATCTTTATTTTTAAATTAAAATATCTTTTTATCTACTTATTTTTTTTATAATCTAATTTCACCATATTTTCTAAAATTTTATGCTCTTTAATTCAACATCCATTTTGATATATTTTTATGAGTTTTTAGTTTTTATATTTTTAATGGGTTTATTTTATTTTAATTCAAAATTTTACAACTTTAACCTTTATTTCATTTATTTCAATCAATATAATCTTGATTCGTCAAAATCATATACTTTTGGGGTAGTGTTTGACGCGTAAGAGATTGCGAGGGTATTTCTATATGCGGGAATAATGATGTCGCGGGAAAACTACGGGTAACCCAAACAAACACTTACAACTAACACATATACATTCGAAGTGTTGTGAAACGAATTCACTAAACGGGTAAGCAAACACATATAACTATACTTATCGCCGCCGCTGTGCGCGGGTACCCGACTAGTACTATATAAAGCATTTAAGTTGCGGGCTTAACAAAAAATTAAGATAAAGAGCTCCAATCATTGAGTGACATGTGTCACTTTTTTAACTAAAAAATAACAAAAAAGGAAGAGCTCTAACAAACTAAAATAAGGAGCTCCAATAATGGGGTGACACATGTCACTTTTTAACTAATTAATTACCTTTATTTTTAAATTTAAATATCTTTTAATTCATTTAATTTTTTTATGATCTAATTTCACCATATTTTTTAAAATTTTGTGTTCTTTAATTCAACATCCATTTTCATATATTTTTATTAGTTTTTAGTTTTTACATTAGTAGTTTTATTTTATTTTGATTCAAAATTTTATAACTTTAACCTTTATTTCAATCAATACAAACTTTATTTATCAAAATCATTTACTTTTGGGAAAGTGTTTGACGGGTAAGAGATTGTGAAAGTCTTTTTATATGCGGGAATAATGATGTCACGGAAAAGATACGGAAAACCCAAACAAACACATACAACTAACACATATACATTTGGAGTGTTGTGAAATGAATTCACTAAGCGGGTAGGGAATTGCGAGGAGAATTGAATTAGCAATTCATTTACTATATTTATTATATAACTATATTTATCGCCGTCACGGGTATCCAACTATTATACAAGAAAGCTTGTTTTTACTGTATAGCCTTAAAAAAATGGCATGTAAGCACTAAAAAAAATGACACGTAAGCACCAAATATAGCTACGAACTCATAAATATTTTGACAATTCTTTTTGGTCATCCTCCCATACCTAACATACTCTACCCATTCCATTTTCTCCCCACCCATCTTATTTCTTACACTCATTTTTCTCTCAAGCTAGATCATTTCTACATCAGGTAACTATTTCACTCATTTCTTAAGCTTTAATATCCAGTTTTGTTCTCTTTCGTTTGATATTTCGACAGAAGTACGGCTTATATGTCGTGCAATTGTGCAAATATACTCTCAGGTAGTTTCTATTTTTAGTTTTTCTCTTCTTTCTATTTTTATGCATGTGATTTTCTTAACAACTATTGTGATATACTTTAGCTATAAGAAAGGGAAACGTAACGATGAGAAAAATGCAGGTTGTTGAAAATGTGATTATGTCCGTTGACTTACTGGTAATAGATGACTGATCTCGATCACTACATCATTGTAGTTTTGTTTAACATTTAACTATTTCAAATTTGCGTCGGTATTAATTACTAGAGGTAGCATGCCTCAATGTTATATTCTCGGTCGCTCTAACTTTCTTGACTTTCGTCTCTCCTTGGCCGCCTATCTTGTGGTAGCGAGTTCTTTTGGCTCGTGGTTGCTTCACCTTTAGATTGGCTTTTGTTTTGGTTTGAAGTGTAGTAGTATTAGGCTTTTGTCAGATTTTTTGTTTACTTGCTTCTGTTTCTTTGGATCTTTGTCTCTCATCAATGTAATAATTTGTTTTTCTAATGAACGGCTGCCTGTTTATGAACAAATATGCCTATGTTTCTTTGTAACATGTAATATTAATATATTATATTTTAGATGGTTTTTAGTTCATCAATTATGTTGCTTGTTATTAAGTTCTCTCTTTTTTATGTTTCTTTTTGTATAAATTTTCGTGGATGGTAGCAAAATGATGCTTCGCAAAAAAATAACTAAACCTCCAAGTTATTACTAATTTTTACTTACTACGAGTATAATTTTATTACTAGATTAATTTTGTGTACTAATCAATCGAGCCTTGTGATTCTTTTTGACGGAAACCACTATTACCAAATATATGATCGAAAAATAAGAACTACAGACTTCTAATTAGTCCTCATGGACTCAATGACTCACTTTTAATTAGTCTACGTAGATTCAATGAATGATACATAGTAGTAGAAATTAAAAGACATTTCAATGATAAATATTATAAGAAAAAAGTTTGCATTCCGTGTACGTTTGTATTATCATTATATTATGTAACAGTTTGTGTATGTACTTTTAGCCTCAACAAAGGTACAGTTTGAGAGAACATTTTGTCACAAGACTCACTGGGGGTGAGGATGGGGTTCTTACTTTTAAGTACAAGGGGTCATACTCACATCATATTTTTTGATGCATGCATCATAATTTGTGCATTACAGTATTGTACGGTACAAACTGTAATGCATCAATTGTGATGCATGCATCAAATTCATACATTTTAGATGCTTCTGCAAAGGTAGATGTATTTTTCCTTAAAATTTTCTTTCTTATTTAAAATATATGGCTAGAAATTCTTTTCATTATTTTCATTTCAATTTTGTTTATCGTCGGATCTCTTTAAAAAAAAATATTAAACTTTATATTTTACACCAAAATAATTTAGCAAAACAACAAACTAATCCTTAATTTTATAAAACTTTATACTTTAACTCCTTTAACATTGTGTTTATTATTACTCGTAACATTACAATAAATCTAATAGGTTATTTGAAAAATAATTTAGCAAAACAACAAACTAATCCTTAATCTTATAAAACTTTATACTTTAACTCCTTTCACATTGTGTTTATTATTACTCGTAACATTACTATAATAGGTTATTTGAAACGATGCTCTTGCACTTTGGCTATTTTCTCGGGCTCTTGTCTTGCGGCCCGTTAAAGGAGCCCAATCCTTTATATAAAACTATAAAAGCATAATGTTAGTAATTTAGTATGTTACTAAGAGCACACGGTATCGTGTTTAATAACACGCCAACCGCACCTTACTTGAGCCAATGGCGCGCCAACATGCATACCGGGCTACACGCCATTCGTAAGCCAAAAGGATATTCGCCAGTAGAGTGGCTCACGCCGTTCGTTTTTTTAAATCGTGTATCTTTTTCTTTTTCTTTTTTTATTTTGTGTCTCAGTTTGTTTGTTTTGTTTTCTTTTCTTTTTTGTTGTTTTTTTTCAGGTGACGATGAAAGAAGAAAGGAGATGAAAATTTTGGAAATGGCAGGTTAGGTGGGTGAAGATGGAGAAGAAAGAAGATGGAGAAAATCTTGGAAATAGCAATGCTGGTATGTATTAAAATAAATGCTGGAAATGGCAATGGTTAGGTAGGTGTCTCAATTTTAGTTTTAATATCTTGGGTTAGGTTTTTTTTTTTTTTTTTTTTTTTTTTTTTTTTTTTTTTTTGTCTCAATTTTAATTTCAATAAAATGTATTTGTTTATGTATTATAATTTTATATTATGTATTGTAATTTTATTTTTGTTTAATAAAATGTGTTAGTTTTTAAATAAAATAAAAAATAAAAAAGTGGGACCCAATAATATGTTAGTGGTGTGTTATGAGGGAGGGGTATTTGAGTTATTGGTGTGTTATTGGGAGGTGTATGATGTGGCGGTGAGTTGGCATACCAATAACGTGTTATTAGTATGTTGCATACGTTGTGCTCTAATACTAAACTATTACGTACATTTATTATGTGAGTAACTATGAGTATATGCGCATTATTTTGTTTACAGTACGAAATTTAGCCACTCAATATTTTATTTAGAATGTATTTTGCATTTTTTAGTAACATTGTTTGAGATAACACTCTGATGCAACGCGGGGTGTGATATCTACTCATTTGTAATGATTAGTATGATATTTCAAGAAAACGACTTGCAGTTTACAAAAAAGTTCAACAAAGATTTAATTGGGCTGTGCTAAAAGATTACCTAGTATTTATATTAAAAAAATTAAACTCTTTTATCTTTCTTAACTATATATAAAGCATACAAGTACTTTTACTTAACTTCTTAATCCACGAACTAATACTAGCATGTATTTGCGCGTTGCGCCAGCAGATACCGTGCAATTAAAACTTTCAGCGAGAAATGATTTTTAGTTCTATATTTTACGATACAATAGCTTTACGGATGACTGACAATTTTAGTATTCAATAATTTTATGCAACAAGTTAATTCATATAAAAACTTTTAATTATTCACGTGACGTTGTGGCAATACGGAGACGATAGCAGGTATATTATGAAGGTATGAGGTTGAAGTAACTGACAATGGCCCGTAGTCGCAAGTTATTCAAAACAAAAACACCATAGCGAATTTTAAAAATCGTATATATCATGTTAAGAAGATTTAATTCTCTAAAAATACACCTTATAAGATTTACTTGCACTTAATTGAATTATTAACCATGTTTATTATATTTATCCCACATATATATAAGATACAAGTAAAAGAGTACTTAAAAACAATGTGAGGTAACTTTGAATAGAATAGTTATTATTATATAATTAGCACTTAGCCCTTTCCATATTTGCATTGAAAAAATTGTCCGATTTTTTATAAAGCTCAATTTTTAGTTTTCATGGTAAGTTGTATCAAAAAATTATAAAATGTTTATATGCTGATTCTCAAGACACTCTTACGATGTAATAATATTTTTTGAACATTTAATTTAGCATGCATTTTTGAAACTCTAATGATTTAATAATATCGTTACATAAACGAGAGTACATTTTGTGTTATATATGTTTGTATAATAAGCTTAATTAATTGTATTTTTCATTTAGGGGCGTTTTAATAATATAATTATTAAAATGCAGGCTTCCATTTTAGAAAAGTCTTAAATGCTTTATATGTTTTTTTTTGACGAAAAAATAATGATTTTCATACTAGAGTATTGTGCTAATAGTTTATAAAACTGAATTTTTATAAAGTGTTCAAGGCACGACACTTGAAAACCAATTTCAATATTTTAATTCCCTTAAATAATGTTGTATTGTTGTTTTTCCCTATAGTGGAACAAAGTGTATAATAATTTACTAGCAAGATATGTGCGCATTGCGATGACAGGTATCTTATAATAAAAAATTTCGGTGAACTATGTTTTTTAATTTCTTACGTTTTTTTTAACAAAAAAATTACGAAGTCAAGAATTCCATTTCACATATTACAACTCTTCAATCAATGACAATGTTTTTCACTAGACAATTGTGATTATAAATATTTTAGTGGCAATATTTTTCCGTTGTTCAATATGACTATTTGATTTATATAAAGTTAAGCTTTATGAATAGGTATGTTCAAAAAATAAGTGAAACCGCAAAAAAAAAAAAAAAAAAAAAAAAAAGTTCACAAGTATAATTATTTCCCGCTATAAACTGTCGCTTTGCGCGGATATTCGTCTAGTATTTATATTTTTTAAGCTTGAGTTGTTTTTGCGCTAAAAATCTATATACTTACAAACAAATTAAGTAATTTGTGTTATTCGGTTCGGTTTAATCCAATTTAAATTCGATTCGGTTCGGTTTTTGGTTTTACTCAAAAAAAATTAACCAATTTAATCGAACCGAATAAGCCAAACAATCTGATAACCGAACAGATGCTCACCCCAAGGTTGAAGCCCATAGGCGATGAACCATTAACAAAAGTTTATCATATTATGTGGTGTTTGTTTAAGCTTAATTTTAGGCTTATTATACTTTATGTATATGTTTTATATGTCTATGTTTGTTTGTTTTTTATTCCTTATTTTGAGACTTTTAAATTAGTTTGTTATATCCTACATAAGCTCATTTAATTCAAAATAAATATGAAAATATAGAATTAACCGTAAAGAGAAATCATAAGATAATGCGTTGGAAACCTCACATCATCTTCTCGTTTAGTGCTCGATTGCTTCATTTCTTTGGAAATCCATCTCAGCTTGGCGGGGGTTTCTCCATTTACCCCACCAATTTACCAGATCTTTTAACTTGAAGTGACACGACAAACCTAAGCTCGACATCAAAGACATGTTTTGATACGGTTATACAAACAACAACTTGGAATATTTGAGTATCACATAGTTAAGTTTGCTTTGACTCAAAACTGCTAAGAAAGGACACTCTTATAGAAAAAATCAAAGTCTTATCTCACTTATGGATTCTGCATAGATGTAAAAAACCGATTCCGGTTTGGTTAGGTTGGATAGGTGATCAGGAAACCGTTTGTATAAACTTAATGTAACTTTTTTCTAACTTTCTTACCAACTTGTTTAATCAAAAATGCCATTGGAAAAAGAAAAGAAAAATATAAGCTCAAGAAAAGCTTAAACAAATATAAATCAAGAACACCGTGATAGTAGCTCTGATGACACTATTCTTTGCAAAGTAAAGTTGATAATGGACGTAATAAATAGAATTAAAAAAAATGGATTAAGATATGTCTAAGTCTAATCTAATCATTACTCCTCGTTATATGCTAAATATCATACATAATTTATGTGTCATCGCATTTGCCTTTTGATGCGTTAACATGTCAGAGTTGCGCCTATATTTAGGCTAATTGCTTAGTCGCAAAAATATTTCTTTTTAAAGAAATAACGTAATATCGCACCAAAGGTGTATACCTTGTCTTTAAGTCCTAAAATCATGTTACTTACTAGAAGATAAATGCCATTTAGTGACTGAAAAAAGTGTCAGAAAAGCACAAAATCAGTCACTAAAGGCATTTTGGTCTTCTCCCACTGAAAGAAAAAGAGACACTAGATGAACCATCACTAAAAGTCTTTTTGATGCTTAATATCAATTACAAAGGTCTTTAAGATTTTATGTATGATTGTTATGTGTCAATATAGGTTCTGCAAGAAAAACTTAAAACAATTTATTAGTGGCTAAATTATTAGTCACTAAAAGTCTTGAACAATCATGTTTTCGTTTCTACTGCATTTTTCCCATTTCTACTGCATTTTATATGTTGTATTTGTTTACAAATATTAACACATGAATTTATAAGAAAATCACATATATGAAACCACAAAGTAACTTTATTACCTAAAACAAGTCGAAAACAACTCAAATTCACCCATATCCAAAATGTATATGTCTACATATGAATCAGATTGTTCCCACATGTTAAACTGAGCACAAAGTGTTAAAAAGTTTAGGTCTCAATGACCAACATCAGACAAGAATAACAAACAAAAAAAATTCTAGATAAATACTCTAAAAGAACTCCATCAAAGAGCTGAACATCTGCATATCTGTAATAAACATTCAACATATCCATTTAAGTATCCTTCCCTGGCCTGATTTCTATTCTCCTCATTTTCCTCCTGAAGAGTCCTACATTTAGCCATCAGCATCTTCCCCATCTTACTATGTGAAGTAAAGTTAACAACTTGATCATTAGCTTCCAGCTCTTTAATCTTTTTTATCTTTCTTCTCTACCAAATTCTAGAATCACAATATGAAAAGGAACTCTTAATATTACGCAAAACCCCTCGGTTAACTGGTTTAGAAGCAATGCGTGCTTCCATTATTGCTATAGTGAAATTGAATATACATCATAGTAGTTCTTTACGCATTTAAAGTTGTGGAGATTTCATTGTCATTGAAAACTTCTTTTTGATGTTTACAAATTTTAACCCAATTTTTAACTTACAGTACCTCCATTTGTTTATCGTATATAAAACTATACATGTTTATCGTATATTAATGACGATACTAGAAAAAAGTGTGTCAACTATTTTATGTTAATAAACATCATTTCTCCCAATTATGCATCCCAAATACAAGATACTTAGCTCAGTATTGATACCAATTCATGTTGTTATAAAAAGTTTACATTTTGGGGGATAAAATTTATGTTTATTAAAATGTTTCATACAAAGAGTTTATCAAACATCATTTTTTATTCGGTATATGTTTTAAATAAAGCCTAGGACATTCAACACTATTGTATCATTCAATGTTCAAAGCATGGTTGTCAGGATCCCGATCCCGATCCTGATCTTAGGATCTTACGATTTTACGATACTGCAAAGCAAAAACGATCCGGATCCTACATAGGATCTTTGCAAGCTTAAGATCTTATAGGATCCCGATCTTGACTATACGATCTTACGATCTAATCCGATCCGATCTTACTTTTCTCGGATTACAAACTAAAAAACTACAAATTTATGGGTTGTTTGTTTGTAGAATTCAAAAAATAACATGTTAATATTTTTTAACATTTTATAGTCATAATTTAGGACAACATTGATATGAAACATTCATAGTATTTTATGGTGGTAATGTATTAGAATTTGTAGATTTCTATAAAATTACATAAAGTATTAAGAAATAACATTAAAGTAGGATCTTAAGATCCCGATCCGATCTTACGATCACGATATTGCAAAGACGAAAACGATCCTGGGTAGGATCCCGATCTTGACAACCTTGGTTCAAAGTACCTTTAAACCCGTAAAATCCTCATGATTTGCTGGATCAAGCAACGGTCTTCTTGCCTGCAAGATTTTTCAAAATCCCAAAATAGAAGTCAAACACCAAGATCCAACTATATGACCATAGAGAGACTGTAGGGAATTTGCGGATATATTATAAAAAAGCCACAATTCAATTGACATACATGCATTGACGGACGCTTGAGTTGAGATCTTAAATCCCAAACAGCACACTGAACAATTAAAAAACAAATAGCAATTATAAACACATGAAAGAATAATATATTTCTTTGAAGTCGTAAAAGAAGCAAAAACAGTTCTAAAAGAAATATCAACCATTCAACGAGGTACATATAGTAAATATAAGGCCCATTATGTATTTGTGTACCTTCAAATCTGCTATCTCCTGGTCCCGTTTTGCAATGGGTACTATAAATGCAGCTTCTTTCTTCTTTGCCTTTTCTAGATGAAAACAACGATGTAGTAAACAATGTCAATGAGAGCTCAGAAGTCAAAACATATATATGTAATTACTAACACAAAGGCATAATTATGTAAACTGATCTCTTAGTGCCTCCTCAGAAAATTTCAAATCATGAAGATAACTAACAACAATTTCAGGTTCTACATTGAAAAAAATGTACTAAATAATAAGCACATATCATATAATGTCATTATCTTTTCCAAGAGAGTAATCATTTAACAAGAAACCGTACTATATCATCGAAAAACTCAAAAGCAATTTACCTCACTACTAGGGTGACAAGTGGCCTTAACACAAACTCTGCAACACCACCTCACTATTAAGTAACTCACCTAACAACACAATAACTCATATCATATGAGATGTAGTAGGTATTATCATGAAACACATAACAACCACTACACACTAACCATATACAAATAGGCATTCACATAGGTATTAAGTTAGTATATTGACACATACGGGGTTTTCAATAGTAAACACTTTTTCCCAACAAGCAAGTCAGCTGAGAAACCAACTGGTATGGGTGTCAATTTATCATTTGATGCATCAATCTGCAACACTGTGCATCCTTATCTTGGTCAAGCCCAATGAATTTTGCATCATAAGTATTTTGGTTGGCAAGAGTTACCCTGAACAAACATAAATACACTCAACATTATTAGATAAACAATTAAGAATTCATAGGCGTTAACAGAACTTGTAAATGGTCTATCTAGTCAAGTGTTGGGTTTTAGGTTCCTTGGATGATGAATTACTCTAAGTAATGGAACCACGGACAAGCTTGAAGATAACCACGGACTGAAGAAGTGTAACCACTGATGAAGATAACCGCGGCTAGTAGTATTCTGTAACCGCTGATAGTACATTGTAAACACTGCTAGTTTTCTATAGTCGGTTAGTTTATTGTATCAGATAAATATGGAAAAGATATTTATCTTGTAGGTTACGTATTGTATATTGTATAGGACTCCTTAACCTATAAAAGGAGGTCCTAGGCTAGGTTAGATATACGTATGTTTTATATCTAAGGTCGATACACTTCAAGGTTGCAAAACCCTAATACTGTAAGAGTATTCGTATTAATAAATAATATTGAGGTGTTGAATGTTAATTGTTCTTCTTCTTAAGATTAAGTATTAAATTCCGCGTGATACTTAATAAGTTCTTTGTTCAAGTCAGTTTCTATATTAGATCGTTTGCTCGACTGGGATCAACAAGTGGTATCAGAGCTTGTGATCTAGAAACTGTTAACAAGAAGAAGTCTGTTAATTTGTACTCAAGGAAGTTAAGATGTCTGAAGAAACTCATATGGTGACTGCTTCTAAGGTTCCCATGCTCAAACATGGTGAATATCAAATCTGGAGGATGCGAATGAGGCAATACATTCGCATGATTGATTATGCTCTATGGGATGTTGTTGAAAATGGAGACTCTCTTCCTTTGAAGGGTGAGGATGGTAAGGAGATTGCTATTATAAGTGAACCTGATAAAGCTAAGAGGAAGATGGAGATTAAGGCTCACAGTATTCTCTCCATGGGAATACCTAATGAGTATGCATTAGACTTTGATCAGTATGATTCGGCTAAAGACCTATTGGATGCTCTTGAATTAAGGTTTGCTGGTAATGAAGCCACCAAGAAGTCAAGAATGAACATGCTTAAGCATCAGTTTGAAACCTTCACTGCTCAAAGTGGAGAAAAGATTGATGGTACATATAATAGGCTTCAAAAACTCATCAGTCAACTGAAGGCAGTGGGTTACAAGTTCCTTCAAGAAGACATAAATTTGAAGTTCATAAGAAGCTTATCATCTGATTGGGCTATTCATACCATTGTGTGGAGAAACATGACGGACTTTCCTACAATGACTCTAGACAATCTCTTCAACAACTTGAAGGTTTATGAGTCTGAGAATACCTTTTCTAATTCGTCTTCTTCTAATCAAAACATTGCTTTTGTATCCACAAATCACAAAAGCTCACAAGATGTATCCACTGCTGCCTATGGTATAACCACGGCTATTGCAAACAATACCACTGTTAGTGATAATGTCAGTGATGGTGCAATTTGTGCTTTTCTGTCAGATTTAACTACTAGTGTTGATGTTTTGAATCAAGATCTAGATCAAATTGATCCTGATGATCTTGATGAAATTAACCTTCAATGGCAAATGGCAATGCTGACTCTCCAAGCAAGGAAGTTTCTGAGGAGGACTGGAAGACATGTTAGGTATGATGGTCAAAGGAGAGCTGGATTCGACAAAAGCAAGATGGAGTGCTTTAACTGTAAGAAGAAAGGTCATTTTGCTAGGGAATGTCGAGCTCCTAAAAGACTTGAGGGTATTAAGAAGACAACAGAAGAACCTACTATTTCTTCAGCTTTGGTTGCTCAGGATGGACTTGGTGATTATGATTGGAGTGATCAGATTGAAGAAGGTCCAAATGCAGCTTTTCTTGCTAGTGAAGCTTCAAAAGAGCATAACTTTGCTCTAATGGCCTATGCTTCATCTTCTGGTTCAGATTCTGAGGTATCTAATGATTCTAAAGCATCTACTTGTTCTTTTAAATCATGTTCTGAAAACTTAGAATCTCAAAAGGCTATCACTGAGAGTATGAGAAAAGAAGTAGAGAGATTGACTCTAGATAACTTAGGATATAGAGTTGGCTTAGAGGGTATGGAAGAGAGGCTAAAATTCTGTATTAAATGTGAATTTGAGTATGTAGAAAAGATCAATATACTAGGTGGCGAAATTGATCTTAAAAACAGAGAGATTAAAATGCTTAAAGATAAACTAGCAGAAGCAGAAAGTGTAAAAGTTCAGGCCCTAGAGGAAAAAGAAAAACATATTGTTAGGGTTGCTAAATTACAATATGCTTCTGATCTTGTACATAAACCAATTGGCCAAAAACTGCTTAGAGATGGTACTGGTATAGGATACAATAATATGCCACCACCCCCTTTAATGAAACATGCACCACCAGTTAAAGAACTGTCATTTAGTAGTGAATTCAGTTTTAATAAACCTGTTGAAGAAGTAAATAAGACTGAATTACCTAAGATAAGTTCTGATAAGTTATCTGGTGCTCCCATAATTGAAGATTGGGAATCAGATTCTGAGGATGTTAGTACTGAATCAACTAAGTCTGAAAAGATAGAGCCTGTTAAGAAAGTTGATTCTAAACAAGTCAACCCTGTACCTAGATTTGGAGCTAAAGTTACCAAGAAAGTTGTAGAGTACAGAGAAATTCCTAGGGAACAGATGAAACAATTTAAACCTAGGGGAAATCAAAGAAGCTTAAATGGTCTAATTTCTAACAGACTAGGTGATGAGTTTCAATGTGTTAATAAGGCTTGTTTTGTGTGTGGTAGTTTTGAACATTTACAGAGGAATTGTAATAAAAACAGACCACAAGTTTGGAATCATTGGAGGAGGGTAAATCATAAAACCTTTTCAAATAAAACACACCCTCATCCTAACAGTAACATGATTCCAAGAGCAGTGCTGATGAGGAATGGGAATACAAAATCTATTGTCACTGCTTCACGTAAATGGGTTCCAACCACTGATAAGCAAAATGTAAACGCGGCTAAGCAGTGTCAAACCACTGATAAGCCAAAAATCACCACTGATTCAAAAGAAGTTTTAAAAATTCCAAAGGTGATAACTGATACAGTGGTTGGAAATCATTTTTATGCTGTTAAGGCCTCAGCAAGTTGGCAATGGAAGCCTAAGACAAAGGTCTTACCATATGTCAATTGTGCATCAATGGACCTAACAAAATTTGAATATTTTGATGCACAGGGCAGACCCAAGTCAGTACTGACTTGGGTCCACAAGAGGAACTAATCTTTGAAATCTTATGTGCAGGGCAATCTTCAAACTGAGCTAAAAGATAAAGGAGTATTTGATAGTGGTTGCTCTGGGCACATGACTTGGGATGGAAGCAATTTGGAAGATTTTGAAGCTTATGATGGAGGATATGTGGCATTTGGCAATGATCCAAAGGGAGGAAAGATACTTGGCAGAGGCACAATCAGAACAGGGAAGCTAGACTTTGAAAAGGTCTATTTGGTACAGGGACTAAAGTACAATTTATTTAGTGTTTCTCAAATGTGTGATAAGAAAAACTGGGTACTTTTTTGGGAAACTGAGTGTGTGGTGTTATCTCCTGAGTTTAAGATGCCTGATGAGAAGTTTATACAACTTAGGGTACCTAGGAAGGAAAATATATACTGTTTTGATCTTAAAAATGTTCTTCCTAATAGGTCCTTATGTTTGTTTGCTAAAGCATCTGTTGATGAGTCAATATTGTGGCATAGAAGGCTAGGTCATCTAAATTACAAAACGGAAGATACGGTGTTATAACTGAGTAGTTGTCTACGAAATCGTTTGTTTGTATTCCTGGATAATCCTTCTTGTAAAAATTCTAGTTTTGTCATATATAAAAGGAAGGATCCATGGGATTCAACATATTTGAAGAGTAGTCCGTAGAATTTGAGTCCTCTATTGTGGTGTGTGAGTCAAAGGGTTTTTTCATGGGTCAAAAAGAATAGTGTGTAAACTCTTTGTGATTTATTTAACATGAAATCAGGGACATGGTTTATCTGGAAAAGTTTCAGATCGAAGGGACAAGACTAACACGGAGACGGTTCATAGAAAGGAGGGAAACCTAGTAACGGTTTACGGTGTATAGGAGGTAGTATTCGAAGTTTTAGAAGGTTTAACGAAGGTAGGGTTCAGTACACGGGTCTCGTTGGTGATAGTTTATGAGGAAATAGAAAATCGAGTCAAACTTCTAACGGGACGTGTATTCTAAAGTTTCTAATCAAGGAGAACACCTGGGTTCAGTCATGACTGAACCCAGACGG
>BPTQ01000008.1:166946972-167113897 GCA_019973895.1 Chrysanthemum seticuspe
GAAATGGAGATTTTCTTGGTCTTGGTGCTAGTGGAGGCAAATAGGTTAGCCATGGGTTTCCATCTTCACTTGATGATGAAGATGATGAAGAGGATGAGGAGGTGGTTAAATCAACCACTTCTGGTTTGTTCCAACTAGGGTTCCACATTTTGATTGATTGGGGATTTTGGAGCAATTAGGGTTTTTATCTCTTGATTGGTTTGGGCGTTCTATGATATTTGGGTGCTTTTTATAAGTGAGGATTAGGGTTACTGAAGTAACTAAGGGGCAGGTTAGATGTGGTTGGACAGTTAATGAGGTTCTTGGGGATTGGACTGAGATATATTCTAGAAGTTGACTATGTTGACTTTACTGTTCTAACCTCGGATAGGTTGTTTGTAACCACTTCTGGCTATTACTAACCACTGACAACTATACTCTTTGTCTTTGTGTTTGTTTTGTGTTGTCTTGCAGGAAAGAAGGATGACTGTGCATAAGGAGCTAGTGTGTTTGCTGCTTATGTTTGTGTTTAAAAAAAATAAATAAATAAAAATAATAATAATAATAAAAAATTAGGGTAGTTTTGTGTAATAGATGGTTTTTGTGTAATCCTTCTTATCTTGTGCGATACCATTTCAATTGGCATGGATTTGCTTGCTTTAATGTTGATCAGTTGGGAGGAATGATTATCTGTATCCACGGATAGTGTGTTCCAACTGCGGACAGCTGTTGTAGACGCACGGATAGTATGTTGCTCTGTTTTGATACTTCAGAGGTTGTTTTGACACTTTGGCAAAAGTATAAATATCACTTCCCAAACTCACGGATGGATCACTTTCAATTGCAAATATTGGTATCACAAACCCTAATCACTTTGGTTGATTTCTTCACAAACCCACTTTCTTCATATCAATCACAATGGCTGAGTTGTACTCCACTTCACATAATCTTGTTACTATTCTCACCAAAGATGCTCGCTCTGAAGGGTTTCATCAAATGATTGATTTCCTTGTTCATAGTCCCATTCACTTTGCTTTAACGGTTGAACCTACCATTTTCAAAACCTATCTACGACAGTTTTGGAAGAATGCTAACCTTGAGGAGGTTAATGGGTTGGAGGTTTTTAGTACTAGGGTGGATGAGAATGCTATTTCGGTTTCTGAGGAGCTTATTAGAGAAGTTTTGAGGCTTGATGATGCTGATGGTGTTGATAATCTTTCTGATGTTGAGATTGTGACTGGTTTAGAGAGATTAGGATACACATACAGAGGTGAAAAGGTACAATTTTTTAAGAATCTGTTTTCTCCACCATGGAAGTTTTTGATTCACACTTTGTTGATGTGTATGAGCAATAAGACCACAGGCTTTAATGATTTTCCTTCAAAGATTGCTACTGCTATTATTTGTTTGTCAGATGGAAGGAAATTTAATTGGTCTAGGATGATTTATGAGGGGTTAGTGCAGAATATTAGGAAGAAGGGAAAGTATTATTTGTATCCTCGATTTGTTCAATTGCTTGTGGAACATCAAATCCAGGATCCTATTGAACATGTTAGAGAGTATGAGGTACATCGTATGATTCCTCGAGTGTTTGCATATATGAGGAATCCGCCACAGAATGTTATTATTAGAGATGTTCCTTTGTTTCCTCACATGCTTAATTTTCCTACTGTCTCTGAGTTTAATGCGGCTAGGAGCACACATGGTACTCAGCTTCCTCAGGCTAGTGCTAGTGGTATGGTTAATGAGGCTGTCATACGGTGTGGAGGTGACATGATTGGAAGGGCTTCCACTACTGATCCATGCTTAGATGCTGGTCAGGATAGTGGAAACATCAATACGACCCAACCTTTGGCAACTCCTAATGTGGAAAGTTCTTTAGAGCTTACCACAGGTGGAGGTATCCCTAGCCAACTGGCTACTACAGGGTACATAGATGATCAGGCTCGGTCTGGTGCTATGTCTTTTATATCCAAGGATTCACCGCTCGGAGCAGTTAACACAGCTCGAAGTGATGAGGATAGATTGGAACCTGATAATGAATTGACAGTTGATGACTATGTACATGAGGACTTTTTCGATGATCCACCTCTCGGACCAGATAACACAGGTCGAAGTGGGGAGGATATTCTTGAACGTATACATGAATTGACGGTTCAGTGTTCTAAAATGGAGGATAAGATTTCTAGTCTACAGGAGGTCACTGTGCTTCAGGGTAAAACTATTCGGAGATTAAAGCATCGGGTCTTGGTTTTGGAAAGAGTGAAAAGACCTGGACTTGCTGTTTTGAAAGCTTTGAGGCGTATGAAAAAGAAGGTGCACTCTTCTCCTACTCTGAATGTGGATGATGTATCCAAACAGGGGAGGAGTGATGGCATGACTTCAGGGGAGGCTGGAAATGTATCTGTTGGTGTTACTATGGAAGAAGATGTTGACAGTGGAGATCAAGAATTTGTAGTTTCTGATAAAGCTGGGAATGCTGTTGTTCTTGAAGAATTGAGGAATGTTGACATAGTACAGAACACAACCACTGATGGCATATCTGAAACCCTGGTTAGTACTTTTGTAACCACTGATGTTGTTTCAGATTTGGCTATTGTTTCTACTACTGTCATACCCACTGCTATTACAACTACTTCTACTATTGTTACAACTCTTTCTGAATTACCATCTAAGCCTAAAGAAGTAGAGAAAGAGGCTGCAAGCACATTGATTAATTTGAGCAAAACATCATCAATACCTACATCAATAATTGCACCTGCTTTATCTATTCAGTGTACTGCTACTAAATCAAAAGGTAAACCAAAAGGTAAAAGTTTGGTTATTGGTGAACCTTTGAAGAAGAAAATGGTCAAATCTAATGTTGAAAAAGGCAAAGAAGTAGTACTGAAGTTCAAAAATAAAATAGAACAAGAGGCTTATGATAGAGAGTTTGCTAGAAGTTTAGAAGAGGAGGATAAAGCAGCTTTGGAAAAGAGAAAGAATGATGAAGAAGAAGCTAGTCAGAAGATATTAGCTATATGGTATGAATCTCAAGAATATCTTAAAGCTTTAGAATTGATCAATGATGAATATACAGTACAAGAATGGGCTTTGTTCGATGATGAAGAAAAGGCTAGACTTCTGGGAATGTTGGCAAAGAAGGTTAGTAGAGGAAAGAAGAAAATTGTAAGAAAGAAACCTCCTTCTATTGCTTAGTTGAGGAATGTTTTGATGAGGATTATCAAAAATTCTGGTATATATGTTTCTGAAAATCTTACTACCTGTTCATTTAAAAGAATTTTGGAAATCTATGAGAGATGTATGAGACTTAATAATGATGATTTCTGTCCGATGGATTCTCAAAAGGAGAAAGAGTGGATTAAAGAGCAAGATGCATGGATGCAAAGTAAACGAAAAAGAAAATCTGAGGTTCAGGAGACATCTGATTCTAAGAAGTTGAAAGTTGTTGCAGAAGTGAATCAAATCATTTCTTATGAGTTTAATCTTTTAGATGGAAGTGAAGGAGTGTGGAAAATTCAAAGACTAAATAATGACATTTCTGAGTATAACAAATTTTCACAAATGCTTCAATACTTTGATAGAGATGATTTGATGAATCTTTGGGTACTTTACAAGAATAATTTTGGTGAAGTACATCCAGATGATTATCATGAGAGGCTGATGTATCATAATTTGAAGATTCTATTTGAGCCTACTCATGATGAACCTGAATGGCAAGGACTCTACAATGGTCAAGTTACTCGTTGGTTTTTATATCAAACCTGTGGAGTTCATGTTTTAACTGTTTCTGGACAGATTATTCATATGCTTGTAGAAGGTGAATATCCTAAATTGAATAATCATTCAGGAATCATTGCTCAGATGTTGAAACCGGGTTGTTTCAAGATGTTATTGTCCTATGATAGTCAAGCTTATGACTTGTTGAAGAAGTATGAGAAGATACTTAAAAGTAAGTGTTTGGTTACATCCTCCACATCAGATGTTTTGAGCTTAAAAGAAACTTGAGAATTCTGTTAGAAGTTATCAAGTTTAGGGGAGGATTGTTGGGTTTTAGGTTCCTTGGATGATGAATTACTCTAAGTAATGGAACCACGGACAAGCTTGAAGATAACCACGGACTGAAGAAGTGTAACCACTGATGAAGATAACCGCGGCTAGTAGTATTCTGTAACCGCTGATAGTACATTGTAAACACTGCTAGTTTTCTATAGTCGGTTAGTTTATTGTATCAGATAAATATGGAAAAGATATTTATCTTGTAGGTTACGTATTGTATATTGTATAGGACTCCTTAACCTATAAAAGGAGGTCCTAGGCTAGGTTAGATATACGTATGTTTTATATCTAAGGTCGATACACTTCAAGGTTGCAAAACCCTAATACTGTAAGAGTATTCGTATTAATAAATAATATTGAGGTGTTGAATGTTAATTGTTCTTCTTCTTAAGATTAAGTATTAAATTCCGCGTGATACTTAATAAGTTCTTTGTTCAAGTCAGTTTCTATATTAGATCGTTTGCTCGACTGGGATCAACATCAAGTCACAATTGCCATATCAAAGTGCCCATTTTATAAAGTCAAAACGAACAATCAAGTCAATCTCAGCAATAAAAGCTATAGATAATGGATTCATAGGTATTAATGACAAACTTAACTCAAACAAGGCTTTATAACTGACTCAATTCACTTTTAGTTTTGAATCTACATGGAGAAGTAAGAAAGTATGCATGAAGGAGAGGACTAGGTTTTCTCGAAGTAGCATATTGCAAACAAAGAAATTAACCTTATAGGCATTATCTAAAGCATTGGCGTCCTAAAATCATTCGCCCAATGAATGACATACCTATTTACTATTACAATGATACTTCATATCTCTGAAGAACAACTAATTAATGCTATTAGCATTGGCGTCTGAAATCATTCGTCCAGTCAATGACCTACACAACATGGAAAACAAAGTTTAATCTACTTGATATAGAAAGAAAGTATGCATGAACAAAAGTGCTAGATTTTTGTCAAAGTCGCATTTTGCAAACAAATAAAATAACCTTACAGACACTATAAAAATCATTGGCATCCTGAAACCATTCGTCAAGTCACTAACCAGCATGTGTACCATTATATTGATACTCCATATGATAGGACAATAACTACGCAGTCCTATTAGCATGGCTTAACATTGATAAACGTTATCGTACTTCAATTATCAACAATTCAGCTCAAATCACCTTTCACTTTCCAAATTCCAAATGGCATTCAAACTCAACCTAAACAAAAATATGCAGTAAACGTATTCATGTTCCACTTTATCAACAATTTTGCTAATACAAATAAACCTAAAAATGTTTATTTATATTTCACGGTCTTCTTATGTTTTGTCGATAACAAGCGTAAAATCATTTTAACGAAATAAATTGTAATGTTTTGAGCCAATAATTTACTAACTCATTTCACTAAACAAATAAACCTTTAAACATGTCTAGTTAAATAGTTTAACAAAACCATTTTTATGAAACACTTAAGTAAATTTGGTTACTTACATTTTTATAAAAATATATACTAGTTAAAAGTAATATGAAAGCTGCCATAAAACGAAAACCCATGCCCAAAACCTATGACCCATGGAGCTTGACCCAAAACCTATAACCCATTATATGACATAAAAAATAGGTAATATCCATGACCCATGAACCAAAGTCCATGATCCATGACCCAAAGTCCATAACCCATGACCCAAGATATCTTTGACATCATGCATGACATCACATGACCTATGTACCTTAAACCATAACCCAAAACTCGAAATTGTAACCCAAAATCCGGACTGGTACTACTAGATAGCCGGATCCCTTGGAATACACTGGTGACTGGCCGGATCCCTTTGGGAAGGGATCCGAGGGATTCGGGTGAACAATGACCAAAAATCCCTATAAATAGTTAACCATTTATTCCTTATAAAATACCCACTATATATATATTTTCTCTATATATTCTAACTTCTCTAACCTCATATCCAAGGATCTTTTATGTATTTTTTTTCTTGTAGTGATTCTCTAGGTTCCTCTTAAAGACGAGATCACGATGTTTAGCTTAGAAGACTTGCAAGCTCAAATACATGGGTTGCTAGAGTTCATTATCATCACAAGATCACATAAGTGTCTTTTGTTGTTGGTTCCTCTCAAGTATGTCATAGGTGTATTGTGTTAGCTAGTGGTGCTTGGATTAGTTCCTCCATTGTAAAATAACTTGGTATCTAGCCTTATACCAAGATAAAATTTAGGCGACGTCATGTAAGGTTTGGTTCTACCTTCTGTGGAAGAACCCGGTATCTAGTCTTGTATCGGATAAAGTATAGGCGACGAAGGTTTGGTTATACCTTGTATGAAGAACCCGGTATTTAGCTTTGTACCAGAAAAAGTGTAAGCAATGTTGTGAAGGCTTCCCCGCCAAGAAAAGAAGCTTGTGATGTGTAGTGATTACGAACTCTTGAGTTGAGTACTCGGGGAGTGGAGTAGGGCAAGGAAGGTAACCTTGTAGTCGAACCACTATAAATACTTATATTATGGTTGTGTATTTCTTCTCTATCTCGTAGTATAGTATATTTACGTCTAACTAACAATATCCAATACACGTCCAAAATAGATTGACACGATTTGACCTAAAAGTTTTAAAACGAAGTTTTAATCTGTAAAACTATTCAACCCCCCCCCCCAATTGTTTTATACAATTGGTATCAGAGCTTCGTTACCAAGTTTCTTAGAGTATATTGTACTTTAAAAACTTGCAACGATCCGTGTATATTTTGAAAACTACAAACCTTTGTAAAAACTAACATCAAACTCAGTTTTACAAAATTAATAAAACTTTTATTTGAAGATATTGATAGTTTGGATAATATTACTTTCAATAAGTCATCTATATTTATTTACTAGATACTTAACTCAAATAATTTCTTTTTAAGTATCTTCATGATAGGAAACTTCGAATACTGCTTAATATGAGAAAAGATCAAAGTCGACACACTAAAAAGACCTATCATAACCCTTTGTCTACGAGTTTCTAATATGTCAAAAAGCTTTTGAAGGTATTTCTTGTTAACAATCTCAAGAAGTTTCTAAAAGAAAAAGGTATGTTTTCTTAATTCTAGCTAAAATTTTTCTCTACTTATATACGCTAATGTGTTTATAAGTATGTATCCTATTGTTACATATATATCTACATGATCCTTTCCTAGTATAATTTCTTGGAGAATCATGTTTGTCTTAAACGTTTCAGTATGTCTAAAATCTATATTTTCTAACCTCATTATAGAATATGTGTAAATACCAAACCACAACATTAAAAAAACTCTCTTCACAAACTCCCACATATATTCGAATGGCATGCTACATTAAACCATCACCTCAAACTCTTATTTTATCGAATCTTTCTCATCCTAATCTCATTCACAATTCAAAATTAACACTCAACTCCTAAAGACTCTCTCAAAAGAAGAAGATAATCTCCTCAAAAATGTTCAGTGTCGTCTTTATAATCATCTCATTTCTCTCATCACGCTCATCTACCCAATGATCAAGTTCACTCGTGGAGCCTTGTATTTTGTGCCAGGCATTTATGTTTTTATCATTTATCCAATCCTTTGCATTGCATTGACATTGAAATGAGTGGAATATAATCTTTATTTCGTTTACTTTATCTCGTGCTCAACTTCTTCTTCATTTTCATGACTCTAGATATTAAATAGACGCAGACCCTTACTCCTATCAAACCTCACTATAGACTTAGTTTCATTAAGTGTTTCGTCATAACTTACAATAATAAACATTGAACTCACAATAATTAGGATCAAAACTTTACATCAATCAAACATACTGACATGTATGATTACTGAATAGCCGGATCCCTTAGCTATAAGGTGCCAAATTTCTTTTTCAAAGGATTCGGCGGAACCGACATATCAACAAACATGTTATAAGTTTGATGATCATTGTACAACTCTGCTTTACTCTTCTACTCTCAACTCGACCTAAACATAATTCCCATTCCTCCTGGAGCTAAATCATCATCATCTCTTGTGATCTAATCATCTTTGTAAGTAATAAATTTCACTACATTATTATTTATCAAATTATAGGTTTTTAGCGCCTAATTTTTTATTTAAATGGGTTTATCACAATTAACACTTAATTGATATCACATTGTGTATATTAGTCACCTAAGATAATGTCCTAGTTAGAAATTACATTTTTATCAAAAGAATTTTCTCAAGACTACAACAAAATAATTTTTTAATTCATAATCATAAAGGATTAAGAAAGGTGCTTAACATTGTTAATAAATATAGGATATGATAAATGATAAGTCTTAATGTAGTCAAAATGTAATAATTTTCAATCAAATTGTGATAACTCTTAAAAACTATTTGGGTCAAAATGCTTGTTAGTATGTACGTTAACTCACACAAAGACATGATACATTAGCACACTCCTTAAACCATTGTATTACATTTTGGTCTAAGTTCTAACATGCCTAAATCAACTCAACAAGACTACCATGACATTGTTCACTACATTCCTAGGCATCATAGAAAAGAAAGCCCTTCTCCTGCTGACCGAAAAGCATTCAAAATGCTCCAAAAATGACTTTTTCATAAAGGACGTGTTGTTGAGGAATCATTTCTCGATGGTACCGTCATTCTCGAAGTTTTCTCCGCAATCAAATTTAATTTCCTTCTCGAAATCAATGAACAAATATGTCCCGTCTCCGTCCTTAAATTCTACAAGAGTGTCTGATCATTCGTAATAATGATGGAACAATCTCTCTCATTTATCATCAATAATCAAACCATTGTCCTACCCCTTACCGTGTTTGCCGAAATTCTTCGTATCCTACGTCAAGGTGTTTGTATGTATTCAAGTGATTGGTTTCTTTCTAAGCTCGATCAAATGGTCTATCCAAAACAGGTTTACCACACTCCTCTTGATAACCCCATTGTGGTAAGAAGCACTGTCTTTGTCGAAAGAGTCTCACAAAACCGTGTCACCCGAAACTTCAAACTCATTCATCGAGATCCATACCAAATGGAGCTCTTTGAATTGTTTCCACAATATAAGAAGTGGGAACAAATTCTGAGAGAAAATGTCATTTGTCTAGCAGGAAATAATGATCACCCTAATGCTTGTCTTGTCTACATGATGTATTATCTCATCCGCCGTCAACCTTTCAACCTCGCTTACTACATGGCCAAAAGAATGGTCAATGTATTCAAAACCGACAAAATGGTTCTTCCTTAAACCATGCTACTCACTCGCCTTGCAAGACGCGTTCGTGAAATGCAACCCTCACCCATGAATGATGACCATTTTCTTGCTTATCATGTCATGGTACCTCCCGAGATACGTACTAAGAGGTTCATGGTTGAAGGTAAAAGGCCACATCCTCCCACCGACTCTTCTAATGAAGTCGAAGTTGATCCAATGATCCAATCCAAAACTATCATCTTGATCATGTCTCGTACATTGATCAACTTCCTAGCATTCCAAGTCTTTCTCAAGAGTTTCAACAAACCAAGGGAATGTTTAAATGTCTTGCTAATTTTCTCATAGGGGAAAGAAAAAGTGAAGATGTGATAGATGTTGTGGAGCAATTGCACTTGGTAACTCTTAGTTTTGCTCTTTGAACATGTTATGTTTGCAATATAATATCCTAATTGTGTGGTAATATTAACTAATGTTATGACGGGAAAAACAAGAACATATTTAGGGGTAAAAACATCTAAGTAGGAATGTTACCATCTTTGATAATATATCAAAAGTTGGTCTTTACCTCACTTGATTGCCTATATGTGCTTAGAGTAAATTACACGGATAGTCCCTAAGGTCTGTCCAAAGTTTCATCCACAGTCCCTAAAAATTTAAGTTGCATGGATAGTCCCTATCTCTGAAAAGAATAACACTTATGGTCCCTTTTTTAACTGGTGTTTAGTGAGTTCCATTATAATTTACACTTTTAGCCCTTTTAGTTAAAGATAATTGCCTCATCAGTCCTTTATCAAAACGGACGTTTATAATTAAAAAAAAAATTGAATTTAGGTACGTTTTTATACGTTTTCGTTCGTATTTATATGTTTTTATCCGTTTTTGTTCGTTTTTATACGTCTTCGTCCGTTTAGATTAGTTTTCGGCCGTTTTTATACGTTTTCCTCGTTTTTCTTATGTTTTAATACGTTTTCATCCATTTTTATACGTTTCGCCCGTTTGCTTACACTTTTTTACATTTTGGTCCGTTTTTATACGTTTTCGTCTGCTGTTATTCGTTTTTGTCCGTTTTATACGTTTTTATCCATTTTCATCCATTCTTATTTGTTTTCGTCTGTTTCTATACATTTTTGTCTGTTTTTATATGTTTTCTTACGTTTTAATACGTTTTCGTCTGTTTTTATATGTTTTCATCCGTTTTCAATAGTTTTTATACGTTTTCTTACGTTTTTATACGTTTGTATCCGTTTTCTTTCATTTGTTTTATATGTTTTTATCCGTTGTCGTCCATTTCCATATGTTTTCGTCCGTTTTTATACGTTTTTCTTACGTTCTCATATGTTTTTATCCGTTTTATACGTTTTCTTATGTTTTTAAGTTAGGATTATGAAAATCCATATTAAAGACTCGGTCACCCCGAGTATCATATAGCATTAGTTAGGTCGTAGTCTTATTAGTAAACGTTAAGTTATTGTATCAGCATGGAGTCGGGTCGGGAATTTACCTACTGTATGCCCGTTCTATAGCCTGTTAGGAGCGTGTTTTGTAAGAAGTATAAATACCCTTTCACACCAAGTCACACATGGGTTGGGGATTTCATATGCTTAAGCTAATACATATCATTTTCTCTCACTAGAAACTCCCACATATCTTTCTTTCTCTCTCTAAAATATTTGGCCAAATCACAAGTCACACATGTGTTATGATTATTAGTATTCTATAATTGGTATCAAGAGCCATGGTTTGACTAGCTAGATTGTGTGTACTCGAATTTGTGGTTTGTGTATGTTTGTTTGTTTCTTGGTTCGAATAGTATTGCAAGAAACATCTTGGTTTGAGCTTTGTTTGTGGTTGGATTTGTTATAAGTTTGTAATTTCGTGTTTAGGGTTGTTGTAGTAGCTTAGTTTGGTGATTGGTTAGCTTTTTTCAGAAGCTTATTGGTTATTGTGTTGCATATTCAAAAGTTTGAAGTTGTTTCTTGACTGCGATTTGATATGCTCTTGGCTTCATTTTGAGTACTTCTTGACTGTGTTTTGAGTGTTCTTGGCCGCAGTTTGATTATAAAGGAGTATTAATTCATTGCGTTTTGCCTAGAAGTCTCTAATGTGTTTTGGTTAGTAGACAAATTGGGAATAAAGACAAAACAGGGTGAAAGTGACAAGTGTACTTGCTCGAAAGTGACACTGTGTTTTGTCTTGTAGCTCTGTGTTTTTCCCAAGATCTTGCGCTTTGGACCTGCGATTTGACTCAACATCATGCGTTTGGCCATTGCGATTTGATCAAGAACCTGTGTTTTGGTCACTGCGTTTTGCTCAAGACACTGCGATTTGGTTGCTGCATTTTGGTCATCGCGTTTTGCTCAAGAAATTGCGTTTTGTATTCAGCGATTTGAGTCTGCGATTTGCCTCTGCATTTTGCTTTTGCGATTTGACATTGCGTTTTGCCTTTTGAAGACCTATTATCAAGTCAAACTAAACGTCATGCTGCCAAAATTTGTCAAGTCTTGCGTTTTGAATATTGAGATTTGTCTACTTCATTACATAAACACCTGTTCACCAAACCTAATCACAACTAAACAACATCTCAGCTAATCCAACAAACAATCACCACTTTTAACACACAATCTTCAATCATTGTATCGATCCAAAAATTATCATAACACGTTCAATTTATCATTGTATCACAGTTTCTTCTTGATTTTGTTAAATCCCGCAAAAGATTCTATTTCTCGGTTTAAATCATAGACTTGTAAAATCTCGTGCACGTTAACATCATGCCTAACACTTCAGATTCTGTCATATATGAGGTGCACAAACTGTACGATGTGATCGATGAACATAAGTGATAAGGATTTAAAACGTACGCTTTTAGGGGGTCATTTAAGCCCTATTTCGACAAATTTTATATCCGTTACTGCTTAATTTCGTTCCTTTTTACTTTTTAGGTCTTTTGGAAGCAAAATACTAGAATGAAGCACATTTTGACGAAAAGGAGCAAATACATGAAGAAAATGGCAAAGTCAAGATCGAAACCACTCAAGACAGATCAACAGTACCTGACGGCGTCCCAACCAAAGGGTGACGTCGTCCCTCTATGAAGACTTGATCAAAACATGCACGCGACAGCTCAGTGGAAATTCTTGTCACATAACCTGACGGCGTCACGCCTTAATTATGAAGGGCGTCACTCACAGTTTTCACCTCACACGACCGAGATCTAGAATCATGACGACGTCCCAACTGAAGACTGACGGTGTCACAACTCTAAGGTGACGCCGTCCCATCGATGACTTGGCCCAGACGAAACCCTAATGACGGCGAGCTGACGGCGTCCCATTCAAAAGGTGACGTCGTCGCAATTGTAAATCTATATATAGAATTCGATTTTTCTGTATTTTAAGAGGTAGACTTTTAGAGAAAAAACCCTAATTCATTTGTAGTCCGACTTGGACAGTATTTTAGGGTCCCATACCCTATTTTACACATCGAGATAAGTTTATTAATCCAAATTATCATTATGTCTATCCGATATTCGATTGATTGTGTGTATTCTTGCTTGTCTATCATGTCTAGCTAAATTACTTGTGTGTTTGTTTAGATCTATGAAACCTAGTTATTGATTATTGTTAGGTTGTTTCTTATCTTAATTGAAATTGGCTTAGGAGTGCAACTAGGCATCTTCGTTGTATTTAATACTTGAGTATGCTTTATGATGATATGGTTTATGGATGAAATAGCTTAGGCTTGCCGACTCCATAGGTCATATACGAGAGATAACCTCAAAGAACTAGGGACCACACATACCCTACGACCTTTAGGAATACAACGCGTTAAGATAAAGGACGTGACAACTCAACCGACCAATAAAAGATAATTAGGGAGTAATAGCATCTAAGTGAACACATCTTTAATCATCATACGAGCACACCTCAATTAGACATGACTACCCGTAATAATTAGATAATTAGATAATTAGTTAAAGTAGATTAATCGGTAGAAGTACCGGCCCCAAACCAATTGCCCCGAGATTTTACCTTAGCTTTCTAAAAAACCATAAAAAAGATTAAAAAAAAAAGAATCATCCTCAACCCCACCTTCTCGTCATATATTTATTACTAGCATTCCTATTCCCCTAGAGAATGATATAAATCCTCGAGGCTTACCCCATACTACACTACGACGATTAGGTTCACTGCCTAGGAGGTTGAAAAACTTGCTCGAAGAAAAGGAAGTTTCCTTTGACCCCGAACTCGCCTTCCGCGCGCATCAATAAGATACCCAACAAAGTACAACAGGCAAACGTTGTTGGATCAAATACTGCAAATATGGGAAATAGCAATGTTATCCCATGTGAGCAATATGTGAAACCCAACGAAGCTTCTGATGTATCTAGTAGTGCATCTTCTATGATAACTGGAAAATAACGATGGCGCGATTCACATTTGAATCAACCTTGTTACAATAAATGAATTGACGGATGCTTTTGGAAAACCCTTCGATGTGCTCAACAATTGTTTTCAGGCACATCGACTGCGCATAAATTTTCAAACAAAAGTATTTGTGATTAAAAATTGATTTTCCTCATAAAACCCTCGCCGTATTGAAAAAACTCTTTATCCAACAATACGCGACTGTTTTTCAAATCAATCTCTCATTAATCAGTGAATCCCAATTCGCTGGTTCACTCACTCCGTGTTGTCTACTTTGAGACGCTCCAGTTTGAGAACGGCTAGTACAGCTGCGAAACCCTGTCAAGGAGATTCTTCGGAATTATCCCTGATCATAGGCAATATTTATACTGATCAATGGGGAACCGTGGTTCTTGCAATCTTATTCATCAAAAGTGAACAAAGACACTTTCTTTTATTTATTGCTAACTGTTGCTTGCAGGAATTCCCGATGGTTGCAGCTGATGGCGAATGAGATGTCAATTCATAACCACATGCTTACACTTCACACTCACAATCAAAGAAATCGTGATAATTGAAAAGACATACAACACTGCTTCCGCAACTCTGATGCAAAATATCATGATCCAGAAAAGTGTGAGCATGTCGGTCCGAAAGTCACAACATCACATGGAGGCTTTGCTACGAAGGATGAGATGGAGATTTACGGTGGCTGATAATCTCAATGAAAGCTCAAAGATCACCCAAGTCAAAGGTACATTCATCTAAAGATCACTACTGGAAGTACAAAGATTGCGGACTTTGAAGAATCAAAAACTACTAGCTAGGAAATGAAATTCATGTAATAGAATGCTAGAATTCAAATTATAATTTCTGGGGTGACCTCCCTTAGGGGGAGATTGTTAAGATTATGAAAATCCATATTAAAGACTCGGTCACCCCGAGTATCATCTAGCATTAGTTAGGTCGTTGTCTTATTAGTAAATGTTAAGGTATCGTATCATCATTAAGTCGGGTCGGGTCTTTACCCACAGTATGCCCGTTCCATAGCCCGTTAGGGGTGTATTTTGTGAGAAGTAAAAATACCCTTTCACACCAAGTGAAAGGGTTGGAGATTTCATTTGCTTTAGCTAATACATATCATTTTCTCTCACTAGAAACTCCCACTTGTCTTTCTTTATCTCTCTAAAATATTCAGCCAAATCACAAGTCACACATATGTTATGATTATTAGTATTCTACATTTTATACATTTTCGTCTATTTCTATACGTTTTAATTTGTTTTCGTCCGTTTTTATACTTTTTTGTCCATTTTTCTTACGTTTAAATACGGACAAAAACGTATGAAACATAAGAAAATGTATAAAGACGGATTAAAACGTAAGAAAAACGTATAAAAACAGACAAAAACATTTAAAAATAGATGAAAATGTATAAAACCGTAAGAATACGTATAAAAACGGATAAAAACAGATGAAAACGTATAAGAACGTAAGAAAAAGTATAGAAACGGACGAAAAAGTATGAAAATGGACAAAAAACAGATAAAAACGTATAAAATGGATGAAAACGTATAAAAAGTAGGAAAACGTATAAAAATAGATAGAAATGGAAGAAAAACGTATGAAAACATATAAAAACTGACGAAAACCTATTAAAATGGATAAAAACGTATGAAAATGTATAAAAACAGACGAAAATGTATTAAAATAGACGCAAACGAAGAAAATGGACAAAAACATATAAATACGGATGAAAACGTATAAAAACGGACGAAAACGAATAAAAATGGACGAAAACATATAAAAAAAACGTATAAAAACGGATAAAAACTTCAGAACAATGTATAAAATCAGACGAAAACGTATAAAAATGGACCAAAACGTAAAAAAATGTAAGTAAACGGGCGAAAACGTATAAAAACGAACGAAAAAAAATATAAACAGACTAAAACGTATAAAAACGAGCGAAAACGGATAAAAACATATAAATTCGAACGAAAACGTATAAAAATGGACGAAAACGTATAAAAACGTACCTAAAGTCGAAAAACTTTAAATTATAAACGTCTGTTATGATAAAGGACTGATGAGGAAACGATCTTTAACCAAAAGGGCTAAAAGTGTAAATTATAACGAAACTCACTTAACACCAGTTAAAAAAAGGACCATAAGTGTTATTCTTTCTAGAGATAGGGACTATCCATGCAACTTTGTACTTTACATGCTCTCCTTGCAATGCTAGACTTGTATCCATGTATGTTTATTGTTAGAAATAGTACGTGTGAAATTTGATAAGTGTGCGTGATTATACGAACTCACTGTATTGATTTTAGTCTCAGATGCCAGATCCCTTCTATATAACTAACTGGATCCCTTTTGAAAAGGATCCGGTGGATCCGGGCAAACAAAGTTACATTTTATACATTTCTACATCTCTCTCACCTTCCAAACCATATTAGATTAGTTGTTTATGCTTTATTAGTCTCAAATGAGCTATCCTTAGTCTTAGTAGTTCTCCTATTCTCTTATGAATGACTTAGGACTCTTCCAAGATGTTTATGATTTATCATTTCTAAAATACTCACCACTTTTCCATTCCGTTTCTTCCATATTCTTTCTTTCATCCCAATCCATTTTTTTTCATAAATTATTATATTTTACATAAATTTATTTTACCCATTTTACCCTCAAAATGCTCTAAAATCAATTTATTGGTTCGCTTCGCACGGTAATTAGCTCCCAGACGAGACTAGCAAGATTTATTAGTTTATAATATGTTTTCTAACTTAAAGTCTTATTATTTTTATCGATAATTATATATTGCAATCAACCAATGGCTATTTATAGTGTATGGTTGTTTTTGTTAGGATTTAGTAAATCCAGGTATTAAAGTGTCGGTCACCTCAAGTATATGTATTCGTTATAAAGCTCGTAGTCGTAGTTATTTAATGTTAAGTAGTATTTAGTTAAGTAACACCGTGGAGGACGGACGGGTCTTTACCCACTGTATGCCTGATCCACAGCCCGTCTGGTGGCGTTTTATTGTATGACTATAAATACTATCTACCTCCCAAGGTAGAGAGTTGGAGCTCATAATAAGATTTTTCTTTCTCTCACTAAAGTTTCCAAACCTCTAACTTTCTCTCTGATAAGGTTTTAAAAGGTACCATTTTGAGGGGTCATTTTAGTCCTTATTTGATCACTTTTGTATCCGTTATTGCTTAATATCGTTCCTTTTCACTTTTTAGGTCTCTTGAAGGCAAAATGCTGGAATGGCACTTATTTGGACGAAAAGGCGCGAATATATGAAGAAAATGGCCAAAGTCAAAATCGAGACACTCACAGCTGCTGAAACTAGAAGGCGACGGCGTCAGGTGCTAATGGCGACGCCGTCCGAAAAATGTTGTGACGGTTCAGAACCCAAAACTCGTATTTTCAAGTGACGACGTCCAGTTGTAAAAGAGTAGGCCGTCGCTACTCAGACGGCCTAGATGCAATCCAGACGACGTCAGAAGCTGAAGAGGACGGCGTGACGGACATAAGGTGACACCGTCGCAAGGTTAACGTGGCCAAGACGAAACCCTAATGACGGCGACACGACGGCGTCACGAAACATAAGGTGACGCCGTCGCATATGTAATCTTATATATAGAATCCGAATTTTTCAGTTTTGAGGAGAGTCTTTTGGAGTGAAAACCTAAAACCGAACCTAAGGTGTCTTGTACATTATTTTAGGGTTTTAAACCCTATCTTACATCAAGATAAGTCTTTACTTCATTAATTCAATTATGTCTTTGATTATTTGTGTGTATGCTTGCATGTTCTCCATGTCCGGCTAATTTATTTGTGTGTTTGCTTAGGAAGTATGAAACTTAATTATTGAATATTGATTGGTTGTTTCTTATCTTAATTGATTAATGATCTAGTAATGCGATAGGTCATTCGTTGTGTACTTAATGCTTGATTCATCTTTGTGAACCTTAGAATATAATTACCTGAGTAGTTGTAGGCTAAACCATCCAAAGAGTGCCTTAGAGTAGGAGTTTATCATCCCTAGTGGGTTTGTAGACGAGACCCTTTGGTAAGTTCAAAGAGTTAGGGAGAAACGCATACCCTACAACTTTAGACACACAACGCAACTAGGAATAAGGACGTGACAACTCAACCATCAATAGGAGATAATTAAGGAGTAATACAACCTAAGTAAACACATCTTTAAACTATCATACGAGCACACATTAATTAGACATAGACTCCCACAACCTTAGTTTAGATAATTAGATAATAGTAGAGTAATCGGTAGAGATACCAACCCCCCCCCCAAATCCAATACCCGAGATTCGTACCTTTCCATTTCATAAAATATAAAAAGATAAAAAAATAATCTTCCTCAACCTTAACCTTAGCGTAGTAACTCCTTACTAGCATTCCTATTCCCCTAGAGAACGATATCAATACACGTGGCTTACCCTAATTACTACACTACAACGATTAGGTTCACTGCCTAGGGTGTTATAAAACTTGCTCGAAGAAAAGGAAGTTTCCTTGACCCCGAACGACGCGTGTAGCGTTATCACTCTCTCTAAAACTCATCTTGTATGCCCCTTGTGATAGTGATTTGATGTGTATGTGAAATCCAATATGTTACAAATGGTATCAAGAGCCATGGTTAGATCATCTCTTACATATCCTTGGATTTCTAGTGGTTTTTAGATGGTTTTTGAGTTTGAAAAAGTTTAGTGGTTTTTGCATCATTTGGTTCATTTCTTGTGTTAAAGTTTGAATTTTGAGTGTACTTTTGTGTTTAGGATCATTGTATGTGCTTGGGTTTTGATTTGGTAAGCTTGAATCACTGTGGTTGAGCTTGTTTTGTATTGAAAAGTGTGTTTTTAAAGTTTTTCTTGGTAGCGACTTGGCTCTCGGAGTGATTTTCATGCTAGCGACTTGCTTCAGTAAAAGGTAGCGAGTTGTAGTGAGTTTTCGTAGCGACTTGTCTCTTTAGACAAGCCGGCAAACAGTACACTTAGTGGATTCTACACTACGGGTAGCGACTTGGTAAGATAGCGACTTGCTTTCAATTTTGATAGCGACTTATTCTTCAAGTTTCTTAGCGACTTGGTGTTAGCGATTTGGACCTTAGCGAGTTGCTATTTAGTGACTTGTCATCTTAGCGACTTGGTGCATAGCGACTTGCTGTCAAAATTCGTAGCGATTTGGAACTTAGCGACTTGTCTTGTTATTACTTAGCAACTTAGTGCTTAGCGACTTGGTTCAAGGATTCTTAGCGACTTGGTTGACTTTTGTGTGTAATACAGTTTTCTCTTGATTTAGTAAAATCCTGTGAAAGAATCTATTTCCCGGTTTAATCATTGAGTTATAAAATCTAGTGTAATCTTTAAACATGTCTACCAACGTACCTACAATCATCTCCACTGTTGCCGAGGATGTTCAAGCAGCTGGTTCAGATACTCGTCCACCCATGCTTGACAGAACTGACTACGACTCTTGGGCTCAAAGAATCAGATTGTACTGTCTTGGAAAGGAAAATGGGGTCAACATTCTCAAATCTATTGATGAAGGACCTTATCAGATTGAGACTACAAGAGACTTAATTGATACAGCTGCAGATGGAACAATGATCTATGGGATAGACAGACCAAATACATATAATGAGCTCAATGATAAGGAGAAAAAGAGATTCGATGCTGATATCAGGGCTTCTAACATCATACTTCAAGGTCTTCCAAAAGATATCTACAAGCTTATCAATCACAACACCGAAGCCAAGGCAGTGTGGGATAATGTCAAGATGCTTCTTTCTGGTTCTGATTTAACTATGGAAGACAAAGAATCACAACTCTATGATGAATTTGAGCACTTCAAGATGAAACCAGATGAGAGTGTCTATGAGTATTACGTGAGATTCCACAAGCTGGAACATCAGAATGACTATGCCAAACATTCAGTTGAACTCAAAGTTTGTGAACAACATGAATCCCGAATGGCACAAGTTTGTCACATCTGTGAAACTAACCAAAGGATTGAAGAATACAAACTATGAGCAACTCTATGCTTTCCTTCTTCAGAATGAGAGACATGCTATGTTTGAAAAAAGGATTTTTGATCAGTTCAAAACCAACCAGGGAGAGACAAGCTCATCAAATGATTCAACTGCCTTTTACTCAAACATTGGAATTACCACCAAAGCATCTCAAGTTATACCCATGGGTAATGGTAATCACAAACTCATTCCTGATCCAATGTTCAAACAAGCTGATGCTGATGCAGTCGTGGGAAACTTCATTAATCAACTGGCTCTCCTGATTAGTCAAAACATGAACTCTCTCCCACACACCAACAACAACCTCAGAACAGCATCCAATCCACACAATCAAGCCACTGTCAGGGATGGGAAGGTTATGGTGCAGCCAGTTCAAGAAAGGCATTACGAACAAGGAAGAGGTGGAGTCGGTAGAGGATATGTGGCAAATCTGAATAGGGGAAGGAATGGAAATCAGGGACAAGCAAAACCTATCAAGTGTTACAACTGTGGCGGTGAGGGACATATTGCAAGGAACTGCACATCGCCAAAACGCCCTCAGAATGCAGAGTACTTCAGGGATAAGATGTTGCTTGTGCAAGCTCAGGATAATGGTGCAGCTTTGGATGAAGAGGAGTTGTTGTTTCTTGCTGAGGGAAATGCTAAGACATATGATGCAGATGTGGATGAACAGCCAATTCAGGAGATAGGCCATAATCATCAGAATGCCTTTCAAGTTGCAGACTGTGATGCATACGACTCTGACGTCGATGATGAACCTACTGCACAAACAATTTTCATGGCTAGCATTTCTCTAATGGTCTCTCCAAAGGTCCCCTCACCACAGCAAGCTAGTCCATCCAAAGAATCAATCATCTCAAAGGTATTAAAGCTATATGATGATGTTGATGAGCAAAAGATACATAACAAAGTACAATCAACTGAAACTTTTGAGTCAGATATTGAAAATATGGGTAATATCAATGTTTTCCCATATGATCAATATGTGAAACAAAGTAAAAGTGAGACTGTACCAAGTGATGCATCTTCTGCAGTCAATGATGACTATATTTTTGATGAATACACTGAATGTATCCCTGATAATTCTGTAGTCTCTGAACTGAATGCCTATAAAGAACGTGTTGCTATTTATGAACAACGTGCTAAGTTTGAGTTAACCACCCGTGAGCAGGAAATGGATGACCAAATGCGTACAACTATTAGAAAAAGTAAGTTTAGAGAAGAAGTATTAAAACAAGAGTTAAACTCCTTACAAGAAAAGCTTTCTAAAACTGCTAAGCAAAAACAAGAACTTCAAGAAAATGTTAAAATGCTTAAGCAAGAATTCAGTGCTAAGGAATCAAAACTTTTGAATGATTTTTCTAATCTAAAAACCTTGAAAAACAAGCTTGAAAATAAGTTGTACGTACAAGGGAATACCATTCAGACTGCTCACATGATCACGAACCATAGAGTTCTCAGCGATAATCATAGTATCCCCATTATAAAGGAATCCAACCCTGAGTATGGTAAGATAGCAAAAGCTGCTCAAAATGTAATCTATGATGGCAATGAGATTCTTAAACCTAGACAGACACCTAGTTGCATTGATTGCACTGAGGAAGATAGAAAATTAGATGATGCATCTAGGGAGAAAATGGATAAGAAGCTTAACGATCCCAAGTGCAAAGAGAATAAGATCATTGTCAAACCCCATGATTACAAAAAGGAGAATTGGATTTTCTTAAACAAGTTTAAGCCTCAAACTTTGTTAACACCTGAACAAGTGTTCTGGAAAAAGGACTTAGATAAGCAAAAAGCTGAAAATCTTGTTGAAACAAACCCTCCCCTTAGGAAAATGCCTGCAGCGACTGTGTATCCTCCAAATACACCAATGCACTTAGTTCCTATCCGTGAGACGCTTTTGTTAAGACTAATGGCCCACTCCTATATGTCATGAAAAATTTTAAATTTGGTGCCAAAATTACCCTAACCGACATTTTCTCATGGCTTATTACACAAATACAATTGGACAAAGGATAAGCATAGTTTCAAAGTTCCCATTTTATTTTCCCTCCCTACACTTAAACTGAACATTGTCCCCAATGTTCCCCGAAAGTATCAAAGTTATGATAATAGAAGGTAATGAAAAACGAAAGAAACTAATACTCCCCTGATTAGCTCGGTAGGATCCGCGTGTGATGTAGTGGTTAAATCCTTTTCAAGAAGAATGTATGCGTGAAAAGCTCCTTCCAATCTTATGTAACTTCTTCTTGATAAATTAAACCTGCACACTTGAAGAAAACAAACGAAACCTTCGCGTAAAATCGGCGGTAATAATATATATAAGACTCGACTAAACTAGGATATAATGCTTGTGGAATGGATGTTTACAGAATTTCTGGAAAATTAAGACCTGGAAAATTCCAAAAATTTATAAGTAGCTCAGAAAACGAGAAAAAATAATCTGTTGTTTTTACTCCTTCCTGACGCCGTCAGGTTGCGATCCTGACGCCGTCAGGTTATCCTAACAAAAACTGGTCTGCGATTTTCTGGAAAACATTCTGGAAAATTTACATCTTTAGAATCTGGAAAAATTTCTGTAAAACATCCATTATGACTCGATACAAGCATTTGACTCGAACAAACACACAAATATATCTTTTAATTAATTGTTATTCTCATGTTTACATTTCTTTTGAAAACGTGTGTAATCCTCCCTACACTTATCCTTTATGTAAAATACCTTTATATGCAATTAAGACGAGGTTAAAAACAAAATAAAGCATTTTTACAAATTTAAACATGAGAATAAGCAATCACTAAAAGATATATGACACTAACAAGCAAACAATTAAGCATGGGTTGCGTCCCACGAAGCGCTTTTCTTTATTTATGAGTCTTGTAGCTAGACTCGTAGTCATGCCCTTACGTGACTTCATTACCGCCATCTCCTTCCTTCGCTTTCCCTTCATCGAAAGGGCGTAGACGTTGTATGCTTATCGTGGATTCCTTGCCAACGTCGTCTATTATGGTGACGGTTTTATCCTTTAGATTGGCTTCCTTCACTGTAAAAGGCCCAAACCATCTTGGTTTGTTTCTACCTTGTAATGCCCTTATCCGTGATTTGTACAGAAGTACTTTTTCTCCCTTTAGAAATTCCTTAGGGTTCCTTTGTGCCTTTGGTATCGAAGTGGGATTATTTCCTAACTTCTTATCGGGCTTCCACAATGTGGTATGTAACCCTTGAACCATAAAATCCCTAAGCCCTTTTTCCCAATCATTCATTTTCTTCTCAACTATATTGCTAGGGGCTTGTGGATTTCCACCCATAATCATCTCCATGATCTTAAGAGGATACCTTGGAACGATGGGTATCCTAGCGTACCCTTTCCCGCTTTTAAGTATCATGATGCCCTCCTCGCATTTAATGGTTGCCTTGGCGGTGGCCAGAAATGGTGTCCCAAGAATGAGTGGCATGTTTCTATCTTTCTCATCATCTATGATCACGAAATCCACCGGATAAACGATATTAGCCACCTCTATCAGAATATCCATCGCGATTCCTATGGGGTAGACATAGGTGTGATTAGCTAAGGAAAGTTTAAGATCGGTCTTGGCTGGCTTCTCCTTAGTCAACTTATTATAGATTGATAATGGCATTATGTTTACATCAGTCCCCTGATCAGCTAAGGCATTTATATTATCAATATCACCTATGCTACATGGTATCACAAAGTTCCCTGTGGTGTCTCGTTTTTTTGTTAATGGTTTTTTTAGAACCAACTCATCCAGAGGTCCCATAGGCAGGGCGTCATACTCTTCTTCTGTTATTTTTCCTTCAAGGGCTTCCTTAAGAACCTCACTGTACCTAAAGTTGTTTACTTGGTTTGCAATGGTTTTTCTGTTAATTTCATGCTTAAGGTAGTACTCAATGGTCTCAGGCTCATCATTAGGTTTAGACTCCTCCCTCTTGCTTTCCTCAGTTTTCCTCACCTCAACCTTTCCATCCTCAGGCATAATGGAAATGGCGTTAACAAACGAAGTGGGAGGGAAATCGTTGCTTCTTACTAATACCTTTTCGGGAACTTTTGTTTTGGTATATTCTTTTACCAGGTTCATCATCTCCGTCATTTTTGCTTGCATTTCCTCTCTCTGCCTATAAACCTCCTCTTCAAATTTGGCTAATCTCTCCGAGTGAGCTGCCATGTACTCCCTCATTTGTTCCTTAAAGCTTGGTGAGAGTGGTATTGGGGAAGTAGAGCGGAAGCGCCTTTCGGAATTGGGGTTTTGCTCACGACTTGGGGATTCCGAAAAAGGTGTTGGGTGGTTGGTGGAATTGGCGGAATTGACTGCTTCTCGAGGGATTTGTACGGGAGCTCTTTTATGCCTTTCCATAAGATAATCAATCCTTCTCTCAATATCACTCATCTGCTCCTCGGTGATGTCGGAAGATTCAAGAGGAGTTGATATGGCATTAACCACGTTAACAGGGGTTTCAGGAGATTCATTCCAATCTTCGTAGCTTTGATCAGCAAGCTCTTCTATAATATCCCAAGATTTCTCTACATTAAAGTCGCTGAGCCTTCCACCGGCGGCTTGATCAATGGATCGTCGAGTGATGAAATCGATATGGTCATAGAAGATTTGGATTTGAAGCCAAAGATCAATGCCATGATGGGGGAGTTTACGGAGTAGATCCTTGAATCGAGTCCATGCTTTGTAGAGAGACTCACCTTGAAGTTGTTGAAACGTTAAGATATCTCGCCTAAGTTTAGTGGTTCTCCCCGGTGGGAAAAATTGAGCAAGGAAGCGAGAGGTGAGATCATCCCAACTTGAGATGGAGCCGGCGGGAAGTCGCTCAAGCCAATTACTAGCTTGGTCCCGTAGAGAGAATTGGAAGAGACGCAGACGCGTGGTCTCCCGAGTAGTAGCATCAAGGTCGATGGAATCGACAATTTTAAGGAAATCCTTAAGATGCTGATTAGGATCTTCGGAACGAAGTCCATGGAATGCACATCCGTTTTGCACCAACCGGATGGTGTCAGATCGCAGGGCCGTAGTTTGGGCTTGGTCGGGAAGCTCAATGGTGTTCCTATAGCCTAGGTGGCTTGGTCTCGAGTATTCACCAAGAGTACGGGCTCTTGGCGGGTCATTTGGTGGTGGGTTGATGAATGGTGGGTGGTTATCACCTTCCATGATGAAAAGTGATGGGATTACGAACAAAGGTCACGAAGAAGGGGGATAGACTACGAGAAAGGTAAAAAATGAGAAAAAATTTTACTTGATAGGAATCAAGCAAAGAAACATAAACGAGGTGGACTACTAACTAGCTATTCTATTCCCCGGCAGCGGCGCCAAAAACTTGGTTCGGTTTAGGTTTTTACTCCAAAAGACTACACACTAAAACTAAAAAATTCGGATTCTATATATAAGATTACAATCGCGACGGCGTCACCCTTTGAATTGTGACGCCGTCGGGTCGCCGTCATTAGGGTTTCGTCTTGGCCACGTTAGTCTTGCGACGGCGTCACCTTGTGCTTGTGACGCCGTCCCCTTCAGTATCTGACGCCGTCTGGATCAAATCTAGGCCGTCTGAGTTGCGACGGCCTACTCTTTTAAAGCCTGACACCGTCACTTGAAAATAAGCAATTTGGCTACTGTCCCGTCGCAGAAGTGCTCCGATGGCGTTGCAGTTAAGCAGTGACGCCGTCCCCTCTTATTTCAGCAGCTCGAGTGTCTCGATTCTTGACTTTGGCCATTTTCTTCGTATATCCGCGCCTTTTCGTTCAAATAAGTGCCATTCCAGCAATTTGCCTTCAAGAGACCTAAAAAGTGAAAAGGAACGATATTAAGTAATAACGGATACAAAAGTGATCAAATAAGGGCTTAAACGACCCCTCAAAAAGGTACATTTTAAAACCTTATCACTATTCAAACATATTTCTCATACCTTAAGGACAGCCTAGAATGTCTCCGTGAGATTGTAGAAGAGGATAAGTTAGAGAAACCACTTGATAATGCAATTGGCCATGCATGCTTATATGCCAAACGATCTCAAGAACTTATAGAATGCTTAACTACAATATGCCCTAAATCCCTAGGTGAGCAAGTCAATCCCGTGATACCCTGTTCTATGCCTAGTGCCAAGCATACTATCCATTCCATGCCCAACTTTAAGAAAGTGAACACTAATGTGCCTTCTAGTATTTCAGATCCTTGCACATCTAGTTCAGGAATGCAAAAAGTAGATCAACCAACTAATGTTCCCATAATTCCCTCTACAGGAGTAATCAGTGACATTAAAGCAAGCGGGTCAAAGCCTCCATGCAATACCAAACAAGATAGGACCTCGCAAGCTAAGAATGTGCATTGGAAGAGAGTACAAGACCAACCTAGGAACTTTAAGTTTGAGTTGAATAAAACGAATCGTGTTGATTCTAGTATTAGCCATAGGCGTACTGTAATTAATTCGAATTCTGATACTATCTGCAAACCATGTAATGATGTCTGCTTGAATTCTGTTGCTAATCATGAATGTGGTGTGAATGTTTTGTCTAAAGCTGTCAAATGCCCAGTTAAAATTGTTAATGCTAAAAATCATGCTAAGAAGGCTAAAAGGCAAAGACGTAAGAAAGTTAGAAAACAGTGGAAACCCACAGGAAGAACATTTAGAAAGATAGGTTATCAATGGATACCTTTTTCTGCTAAGACAATGCCCACTAGAAAATGGATGCCTACTGGTAGAACTATTCCTTTAAGAAGTGAACATACTTTGAATAGGTCAAATACAGACACCAGCAATACATCTATTCTTAATGATTCCATTGCTTCTATTTCTGATATGGGTGTTTCTATTTCTGATGTGGGAGTTCCAATCACTGTTACTAACCAAATGGAACCCATTCTTGCATGGGGATCCCAATTATCCAGTTATCCATTCTTGTCTGTGTTCAACTGCAGATCGTTCAAATAGTTCTGTGGTACCTGGACTCAGGCTGTACCAAGCATATGACTGGAGACCGGTCGCGGCTCATGAACTTCGTGAGCAATTCATCGGGACAGTTAGATTCAGGAACGATCATTTCAGTGCAATTATGGGTTATGGAGATTATGTGGTTGGTAAAAGTGTAATTTCCAGGGTATATTACGTAGAAGGTCTTGGTCATAATCTGTTTTTTGTTGGTCAATTCTGTGATTCCGATTTAGAAGTGGCTTTCAGAAAGCATACTTGTTTCGTTAGAGAGCTTGATGGTGTCGAACTTCTCAGAGGAACCCGTGGTTCAAAACCTATACACCATATCTATCGAAGACATGATGAAGTCCTCACCAATCTGCTTGTTGTCAAAAGCTTCAAAAACAAAGTCATGGTTATGGCATCGTCGTCTCAATCACTTGAACTTCGGCACCATTAATAACCTTTCTAGAAAGGATCTTGTCAGAGGCTTACCTAGATTGAAATATGAAAAAGATCATCTCTGTTCAGCTTGCCAATTGGGAAAAAGCACGAAATATGCCCACAAACCAAAACCCACAAACTCAGTAATGGAAGTTCTTCATACCCTTCATATGGATTTATGCGGACCAATAAGAGTGCAAACGATAAATGGGAAGAAATACATTCTAGTAGTGGTTGATGACTACTCCCGATTCACTTGGGTTAAGTTTTTTAGGACAAAGGATGAAACTCCAGATGTCATCATTAAACTCATTAAACAACTTCAGATCTGACTCAACAAAACAGTTCGAATCGTCCGAACTGACAATGGAACTAAGTTTGTTAAGAAAGAACTCAATGAATTTTATGAAAGTGTTGGAATCAGTTCTCAAAGATGTGTTCCACGAACTCCTCAACAGAACGGTGTAGTTGAAAGACGAAATCGAACTCTTGTGGAAGCCGCAAGAACAATGCTGATTTACTTAAAGGTACCAATGTTTCTATGGGCTGAAGCTATTGCCACTGCATGTTACACTCAAAATCGATCCCTAATCCACACATCTCATAGAAAGACTCCGTATGAACTTGTCCACAATCGAAAACCTGATATATCATACCTTCGAGTGTTCGGTGCATTATGTTACCCAACTAATGATGGTCAAGACTTAGGTAAACTGAAAGCTAAAGCGGACATTGGGGTATTTGTAGGATATGCACCAAACAGAAAAGGTTAACGAATCTACAACAAGAGAACCCGAAATATTATGGAAACAATTCACGTTACGTTTAATGAGCTGACCGGTCAAATGGCTCAAGGACAATCCAGTTCTGGACCCGCATCACAACTCTCATCTAGTAGTCCTATCAGTTCTACTCTTGTGTCTAATCATTCACCAGTAACTCCTTATGTACCTCCCTCTGAAGATGATTTGAAGAAATTGTTTAATCCTATGTTTGATGAACACTTTGAGCCAAGTGCTATTGATATGTCAATTCCATCAACAGAGGCTGCTTCTATCCCTGTCAATGAAGTCAATCCTTCAGTTTCTATGTCATTAAGTCAGGAAGCGCCTGCTGCTGATCAATCTGTCTCATCAACAAACCTTCAATCACCGAGTGTACATCATGGAATTGCTTCTGATTCACAGGATGAAGTTAATCCCTTTGCTACTCCCGAAGATGCTCAATTTGAAAATATATTTGCTCCTGATTCATCATCAGAACCATCTTCATCAGGAGACATCGACTCTGCTACTTCAGTTCCACAACAACAACCACATGAACACCTTAGAAAATGGACACATGATCACCCATTGGACAACATCATTGGAAACCCTTCTCGTCCTGTATCCACTCGTAAACAACTTGCTATTGATGCCTTATGGTGCTTCTTCAACTCCGTACTCTCTAAGATCGAACCTAAAGATGTTAAAACTGCCATGAATGAAGAGAGCTGGTTCAATGCCATGCAAGAAGAAATTCATGATTTTGATCGATTAGATGTATGGGAATTAGTACCTGCTCCAGACTGTGCTATGATCATTGCTCTAAAGTGGATCTTCAAAGTGAAGCTTGATGAGCATGGTGATGTGTTGAAAAATAAGGATAGGTTAGTGGCTAAAGGATATCGTCAAGAAGAAGGTATTGACTTTGAGGAATCTTTTGCTCCTGTTGCTCGTATCGAAGCTATCTGAATCTTCTTGGCTAATGCGGCTAGTAAGAACATGGTCGTATATCAGATGGATGTGAAAACCGCCTTTCTTAATGGTGATTTGAAAGAGGTGGTTTACGTCAGCCAGCCAGAGGGTTTTGTGAATCCAGAGCATCCTACTCATGTCTATCGCTTGAAAAAGGCCCTTTACGGTTTGAAGCAAGCTCCTAGAGCATGGTATGATACACTGTCAAAGTTTCTTCTATCTACTGTATTCAGCAAGGGAGCAGTTGATCCGACATTGTTTACCAGAAAGTCAGGAAAACATTTAATTCACGTTCAGATTTATGTTGATGATATTATCTTTGCCTCGACTGACCCCCAATGAATGTGATCGTTTTTCAAAAGAAATGGGTTCCAAATTTCAAATGTCAATGATGGGACAAATGTCATTTTTCTTGGGATTACAAATTTCACAAAGTCCCGGAGGCATTTTTATTAGTCAATCTAAATATGCAAATGAGATCTTAAAGAAATTTGGATTTGTTTCATGTGACACCGTTGACACTCCCATGATTGAACGTACCAAGCTGGATGAGGACCACTCAGGGATCATGGTAGATCAAACGAAATATCGTAATATGATTGGATCCCTGATGTACCTCACAGCTAGTAGACCAGACATCTTGTTCGCTGTGTGCATGTGTGCTAGATATCAGGCTAAGCCTACTAAAAAGCACCTTGAAGCGGTTAAACGGGTCTTTTGGTATCTCCAAGGAACCATCAACATGGGACTTTGGTACCCGAAGGACACCGGTATGTCACTAACAGCCTATGCAGATGCTGATCATGCAGGATGTCAAGATACACGTCGAAGTACGTCAGGAGGTGCTCAGTTTTTGGGTGATAAGCTTATGAGTTGGTCTTCAAAGAAGCAAATGAGTACTTCTATTTCCTCTACAGAGGCTGAATACATAGCCATGTCATCTTGTTGTGCTCAAATCCTTTGGATGAGATCCTAATTATCTGACTATGGCTTTGAATTCAACAAAATCCCTCTGTACTGTGATAATAAAAGTGCTATTGCTCTCTCTTGCAACAACTTTCAGCACTCAAGAGCAAAGCACATCGATATTTGACATCATTTCATCCGGGAACAAGTAGAAAAGGGTGTGGTGGAACTCTATTTTGTGAAGTCAGAATACCAGTTAGCAGATATCTTCACCAAAGCTCTTCCAAGAGAACGTTTTGAGTTTATTCTTCCACGACTTGGCTTGAAAAGCCTTCAACCAGAAACTCTCAAACGTCTTCAGGAGGAAGACGAGGAGTAAAGGTCTTTCTTCATCCATCTCTTGTAAATATTTATTCTGAAAAACAAAATACAAAATTTTAAAACCAACAAAAAGCAAAGAAAAAAATTATAAAACTTTCAAAAATCCATAAAAATTTGAAAAATTCGAAAAAAAAAATTATCTTTTTGTCATGTTTCTTCTTGATTCAATTAATATCTACGGTCTTTGTGCTGTCAGTCAAAGAGTGACACGGGTCTTTAGATGTTGGTCGAATGTACATATTCGTTTAAAAAAAAATTTGAGAGAAAGTGGAACAATGGTTTATTGTCATTTCAGGCAATAACCCGCTTTTCAAAGAAAGAACAGAGCCATGCTTCATCTTGTTTTTCTAATCTAATGCTCTGATTCTAAAAACAAATATTTGTCATTAACTAGACAAATGTTTCATTTCAAATATTTTTCCTTCTATGATTATTGTGAAAAATATTCGTCATCTAATGAAAACGCAATTGTTTTGAAAAATATTTTTGAAAATCATCAGAGGTTTCAGATGTCAAAATCTCATTCCTTCAATCAACAACTTTCGTCATTGATTGAGGGGGAGAATGATTTTTCAATTAAATCAAAGTATATTTTTTTTCAATCAATTGGCACGTAAATGAGCAAGGTCTACTCTAAATGTTTTACAATAAGTTTATACAATTGGTACAAGACCTTGATTATTAAAATGTTTTCTAAAAAGATACTCAAGCATGTTTAATCTTTGGAGTCTTATGTTTCAAAATTGATCCTTATCGGCTAAATGTTTTCATAAGAAAGTCACAGTTCTCCTCAAAAGCTTTCAAAATCAATTTAAATCAACAAGAGATCTCAAATCTCAAATGTTTTGAAAATTGTGATCGGGGGAGAATTTGTGATTTAAATTGGATTTAAACTGATAATTCGATAAATGGGTTCATAAGTGTTTAGCAAGTTTTCCTCCCCGCATGTGACAAACGATTTCAAATTTTCCATGCACATGTTGAGGGGGAGCATCTACTTTAAACCTTGAATTATTGAAATGTGATTGAATTGTCTCTAAGTGCAGGTTCCCTCTAATATGTGCAAAACTCTTTCAAACTTCAAGGCACATATTGAGGGGGAGCAAACTTTTGAAAACCTCATCCTTCCTCAATATGTTTTATCTACTCAAATTGATTGGGAAGTGATGATGATCATTTTAGAAAATGTTAATCAAAATATTGGACCTTTCATTCTTAATCTAACGATTTCAAAGATCTCTTGCCTCTATGTGCTAAACAATTTCTGAATTTTATGCATATGTTGAGGGGGAGCATTTCTAAAATATCAAAACAATTAAGATACTAAATACTTTGATTTTATATCACAAGTATCTTGATTGATTTAATAAATGGTTTTCAATTGGTTTCAAGGCGGAAAAACTATATCTAAAGACTGACCAACTTTACTTTATGCATGGTGATATAAGGATGATAAGGTTAGGTTGAGGTCCAATGATCCGCCAGAACCGAAGGGATCTACCCAGGGACAAAACCACTTGATAGTGTAGAGTCCTTAGGTATATTGAAAAAAAGGAGAAAATTGAGATATGGGAAGAGTACGGACTAAAACTGAGCTAGTACTGGAATAAACCCAACAAGGTTCTAGTTATGAAGTTTCGGTAAGCACTGAAGGGGTTGAAGAATGAAAAAGAATTGAATGTGAAAAAGGGTGAAAAGAAATAGCCCTCCATTTATTCAACCTTAGGGCAGAAACCGGGTTCAATTCATATGCTACTGGTAGTTACCAAGGTAACATCGGTATTGAAGACAAGACGTCATGGACCCAGTGACGCACTACACTACAACTTCCCAAACCACTCAAGTTCCTCTTAAAAGGACTTGTTTCATTCTCACGGGGAACCGACATTATCTATCAACTTTCTCTTAGAGTTTGTTGATATTGAAGAAGGAGACCCTCTCCCTAGTCTCCGACTTAGGAACCAAATATGCACAATTGAGTCTAGAGCCACAAGATCATCTACAAATCTCATTAGGACACTTTCAATGAAGACTCTCTGTTTCACACATTGTGGAAAGGGAGATTATATCTTATGAGTCCTACGCATTATCCTTGTGGTATTGCCAGAACATCTGAGTGATATGCAAACATATTTACAATGAAGATGGAAAGCCTTCTGGAGCCAACATCAAACAAGCTCCTGGTGGGTGGCATGTGAGATCTATTCAATAGATCAACCATGTGACAACTGAGCAGAAACAATGGGGCGATTCAATCTTTTGAATCAATCCTGGTTCAGGTTATGGATTGACGGATACCTTTGAAAAACCGGCCGTTGTGCTTAAAAACTCTTTTCCTTAGCACATCGACTGTGTACTAATTTTTCAAAATAAAAGGTGTTTATGATTGATAATTGATTTTCCTTAAAACCTTCGTTGTATTGCAAAAAAAACAATTTCTATTGAGCAGTACACGATTGTTTTTCAAATCTCTTCTCATCAATCAGTGAATCTCATTTCGCTGGTTCACTCACTCCGTGTTGTCTTCTTTGAGACGTTCCGGTTTGAGAACAGCTAGAGCAGCTGCGAAACCCTGTCAAGGAAATTCTTCAGAATTATACCTGATCACAGGCAATACTTGTACTGATCAACGGGGAACCGTGGGCCGTGTACCTCAATTCTACAAAAGTGATCAAAGACACTCTTGTGCGCTTTATTGCTAACTGTTTTATGCAGGAACACCCGACGTTTGCAGCTGATCAGAATGAAGCAGTCAATCCCTAGCCGCATGCTCACACAACACATTCATTTCCAAAGAAATCATGATTGGTGCATCAATGACTCTGATATTATCACTCCATGCTTCTGCTACACTGCTGCCAATATCTTGAATCAACGAAAGCTTCCGCTACTCTGATAAGAATATATCATGATCCAGAATGTGAGCATGTCGGTCCAAATGTCACAACATCACATTATACCAACACCACAATGGACGAGTCAGAGATTTACTGTGGCTGATGATCTCAAAGCTGGCTCAAAACTCAGTATCACGTGGATCAGTTAAAGACCTCCACTCAGATTATCCGAACATGCAAAAATGAAGAATCAAAGACTACGAGCTACATAACAAAGAACATGAACAAGAATCCAAGAACAATCTCAATATAATATCTGTTTGTATTCTATGTAATTTTAATGTGTGTTTGAGGTAACCTCCCTTAGGGGGAGATTGTTAGGATTTAGTAAATCCAGGTATTAAAGTGTCGGTCACCTCAAGTATATGTATTCGTTAGAAAGCTCGTAGTCGTAGTTATTTAATGTTAAGTAGTGTTTAGTTAAGTAACACCGTGGAGGACGGACGGGTCTTTACCCACTGTATGCCTGATCCACAGCCCGTCAGGTGGCGTTTTATTGTAAGACTATAAATACTCTCTACCTCCCAAGGTAGAGAGTTGGAGCTCATAATAAGATTTTTCTTTCTCTCACTAAAGTTCCCAAACCTCTAACTTTCTCTCTCTAAAACTCATCTTGTACGCCCCTTGTGATAGTGATTTGATGTGTATGTGAAATCCAATATGTTACAGTTTTCAAATAGTTTTCACGTTGATTGACTGTAATGATTCCACGCCCCACTACATGCTTCGGGATATAAGGGAATTATCAAAATAATTTAGGTATTAGGACTCATACATTAGTATGATATAGTGGGTTTTCTCTCTTTAATTGGTTTACCATTGCTGTGATAAAAAGAATATTACTTTGACTTTGAAAACATGTTGAATCGTCAATTTTTGGTGTAAATCTATTATTTATGTTCATAAGATTTGCACATAGATACATACACCATAATAAAAGAACAAAATTGAGTAAAAGTTTTTTATTAAAACCTACGTTATGAAGATGTATGCATGCTTCTTTGTACATATTTGATTACACATCAAATTATATATATATACCATTTGAAAATTTAAGTTAATGCCATCCAATTGTAAGAACACTTGCAGTTGCAATTTACTTTGCGTGAGACTAGATAGATTGCAATCCCAAGGTAAATTTCCACTTATTGTGAAAGAGCAATGGAATAATTTACAATTCTTTATTGGCTGACTTAATTGAGTTACATGGTGATACCCTTAACCCGAGGCATAAGATGGGATGAAACTTGCTTATATGATACTATGTGATTGTCCCTAATGCCATTTGTAAGTCCTATAATGATCTAGGAGTTGCGCAAGATTTGCAATTATTGTTCGACACTTACCTTATTGAGTACTATCATTACTAGCAGATCAACCGATGTAATGGTAATATGTCAATTAGGGTCCTAGCCTTAAGGAAATTAATTGGTTTATGCTTATTAAACTATGGGTATTTAATTTTATTTAAGGGTTTAATTATCGAAAATACTAAAATTGAATTTTGCTAATTCTTTTGATAGTATTAATGCAACATTAAAACCTTAAACGTGATTTTATTCTTTTATTAGTAAATTGATCCACACCCATAAGGATTTCTGCTAGAATCAACCTTACTAAAAAGACAAACCGAGTCTCCTTTCCCTACAAGAAAGAGAGATACTCATTTCTATCATTTTCCATATAGAGAAAGGAATAATAGGAATATTAGAATTGTCCTAACTCTAATATAACTCATAGCAAACTTAAATAGTTAAGTGGATTCCACATCTTATTTTTCATGGAGATTTCATCAGCCCTATTCGGTGTTGAAATCTTTTAAAACATATAAGAAGTTTGGTTCATTGGAGAATATGTTCCTATAGTTAATCCACATCTTGATGCATGACATTTTAGGAGTTATTATTAGAAACTGGATGGATTATCGCAAAAGTGGTAAAAGTAAACTAGCATGATTTATCTAGTTGTTTTGCTTTAACCCTATAAAGGTGCTACATGCCCTTGTGGCATGGTAAGCCTGTTAAAAAAGAAATTGCATGCCTAAGTTTTTCAAGTTAATAGCATTGATGGATATTCCCTCATATACATAGTAGAAAATCATACACTCTTTTTCAGTACCTAAGTAATTATTACTTGTAGGCTTTCAAAAGTGTAGGAAAGTAAATAGAACGCTATTTATTTTCATTGGTTATGAAACACTTATAATGTTGTCAAATCGAATGGGAGCATTGTGTTTTATTACTGAAGAAGGCATTATTGTAATTTTGTCTAATTCAGTGGGAGCTACAAGTTTTATTATCTTGTTAGTAACCCAAATTATTTCTAGATTGTCTCGAGATAATACATTACTTTCCAATTGTAGACACTCATATTTTCAAGGATAGTCATGTGCGATTCCTTGCTAAATAAGTGTGTTAATACAAATAAACCATAAAAACGGTTATTTATATTTTACGATCTTCTAATGTTTTGTCGATAACAAACGTAAAATCATTTTAACGAAACAAATAAAATACGTAAAAGGTTTGAGCCAATAGTTTACTAACACACTTATACTAAACATATTAAACCATATCAAAACATGTTTAGTAAATAAGTTATATAAAACCAAAGATATTTTCATATAAACACTAAACAAGTAATATTGTTTACATCTTATAAAAATGTATATATATAACAACTAGTGTTTACATAATATGGAAATGTACATATATACTTTGTATATATTGTAATAGGTAATGTAATGGGTAAAAACCAAAGTCCATGCCCCATGACCCATAACCCATGATCCATTGACTAGGTACAATGAATGTTGTTGGGTAAAAACCAAAGTCCATAACCCATACCCATGGAGCCTGATCCATAACCCATGACCCATTGCATGACATCATACATAAATTCATGTTGGGTATTATCCATGATCCATGACCCATGACCCAAGATCCATAACCCAATATCTAGGTACATTGCATATTGTTGGGTATCCATAATCCATTACCCATAACCCATGGTTCATAACCCATAACCCGGTTTGCAACCCGATATCCAGACTAAACTTACCCAGTAGCCGGATCCGCAGGATTGCACTAGCCGGATCCCTCTGGGGAGGGATCCGTGGGAACCGTGGGACAGTAGACAATTTTGTCTATAAATAGTGAGCCATTTCTCTCTTGCTCACCACCACGTTTACACATACTCTCTCTTAGTATTGTAACATCTCTAACCTCTGATCCAAAGGATCATTCTATGTAGTTTTATGTTTGTGTGATTCTCTAGGTTCCTCTTAAAGGCGAGATCACCACCTCTTGAAGATGTGCAAGCTCAAGGTCATGAGTTGCTAAGCTTCGTCATCATCAAGACCACTGAAGTGTATCTTGTTGATAGTTCTTTTCTCCCTCTATGGAAGTGTCGTGTCGAAGGCATTAGTGAAAGGTGCCGAAGGGTCGTGTTGAAGGCATTAGTGAACGGTGCCGAAGGGTCGTGTCGTAGGTATTAGTGAAAGGTGCTAAGGGTATACATTCGATATGGTGCATCGATGTACAAGATAGATAGTTTGGTTAAAGGATATTGATATCCTTCTAGTGTTGTAACAAGGAGTGTGTCTCCTTTGGGGTAGTTGTGATATGGTGTAGTGTTAGGTAGTAGTTCCTCCTTTGTAATGGAACTCGGTATCTAGCCTCGTACCGGATAAAGTGTAGGCGACATTGTGATAGGTTTGGTTCTACCTCGTGGAAGAACTCGGTGTCTATCCTAGTACTGGATAAAGAGTAGGCGACGTTGTGAAGGCTTCTCCGCCACATTAAGGAGGTTGTGTTGTATAGTTCTTACAAACTCTCGATTGGGGTACTCGGGGAGTGGAGTAGGGCAAGGAAGGTGCGCTTGTAGCCGAACCACTATAAATACTCGTGTCGTGGTTTTGTGTTCCTTTACTCTTTATCTTTACATTATTTACTTATATGTTTATCTATCATTATCCAATACACATAATAAATAGATTGACATAAATTCTTAGTGTCATCTTTGATCACCCATTGGTATTCATAAAAACCTCATTTCTTTCATAAAAGACATCATTAACTACCCTCACTCATTACACTTAATCATTTAAGTCACATATCATTTAAGACACATGAGGAGACTGAAACACTCAAGATATGTAGGTACTAGACCTTACAAAAGCATCATATTTATTTTCCTTGGCTCCTGAGAGCTGGATCCCTAGGTTTAGCCTAGACGGATCCTTCATGTGAGGGATTCGTTGGAACCGGCTGCTCAGACAAAGCTAATCCTACTTGAAACAATTATTTCAAACCCTCTTTGTTAATTTGAACACTCCACATTGTCTTAATTGAATTCCTAGATCAATGCAACTCTGTAGTTAACTCTTATGCATGCAAATCATTGCAATTTGATGGATTTTAGTGGCTTAAGCTTTAATTAACTTTCCGATTCTTTCTCTTTATAAACCTCTTTGTTAGAACTTCCAAATCACCATTCACACACTAATTCTCAGTAGCTAAAACTCTCTCTTCACACCTTTCCTTTCTACCATTTCACCATGAGGAAAGCCCCTAGTGTTAACTCATCCACTAAAGGACCTCCCAAGAAACTTGCTCGGGTTGTTCACGAAATCTCTTCAACCGAATCATCACATGTCAAAGCCTCAAACACTAGAACTCCCTCACAACCAACTCTACCAATCAAACCAATTCGCAAAAGGATTGTTCCCACAAGACAACCCTTGCTAAACACTACTATACCTCCTAAACCAAACACCCCTAATTCCACTAAACCATCACCTCTAGTACCTAGAGCTATCTCTTTCACCACTCCACTCTCATCTCCACACCTCTACAACTTAGAGGACTTGCCTTCTAGGCCATCTCATCCACCACCATTGCCAACATTTTCCTCAATTGAGAAAATGATGCAACAACAACCTTCTCACCAAAACTTTGGTGTTGAAACAACACTAGCACCCATATCCTTTTCTCCATCACCCTCAAATGGTCCATTTTGGGTTATGAGTAATCATCAAAATCAACAACCGGATCACAAGGAAGTAGATACATCTCTACCGCTATCATCAACACATATTCTACCACTTTCACCCTTAGTTGAACCACCTCCAAACTCATCAAATGTAACTCCACAAATCCCTCAATTTGATGTGGAACATCCACCTTCCTCATCAAATCTTCCACCTCGAACCACTCCATTCCTACCACCACCATTCCCTAGCCATAACAAAGATTGTTATCATTGTCAACATGTCGAAGGACTAGTCCATGAAGTACGTGATGAACTGTGTTTCATGTTTTATCACCTTCTCGAACGTTTCGATGAGGTCAACAAATCTAAACTTCCCCAAGCATAGGAATTCAAGTAGTGTTCTCTTTTTAGGCATAACTTAGACTTGTTTGGGATCTTACTTCATGTTTGGATCATTTTCTTAGTTTTAAAGTTATGTACATCATTTCTCTTATTTTACCGAATGACATTACATGTTGTATGCTATATGATTATGAGAATATGTTTGGTGCTATAACACATAACTCTTTTTGATGTTAACATCACACTTTACATCCACATTGCTGTCAAAAGAAGGCAGGCACGGTTCCCTCATTTTTGCCTAGACGGATCCCTCATAGGAAGGATCCGTGGGATCCGTGCAACAGAAGCACATTTTATCACTAATATGAATCTCATTTGCAGAAAATTATGCACCATATACTTGTTTTCTTACCCTTGTTTTGTAGATTTTCAAAATATACATGAAGACTTTGACACCCTCAACAAGGGAGAGCTTTTTGTCAAAGCAAAGATATTGCAAAAACGCTTGCAATACTTTCACTTAGGTTTTCTTTACTACTTGACGTCCTCCTCAAAAGGAGCACTCGTCAAGGGGGAGCATTTCATCAAAAGACAAAACCATTTGCAAACTTAATTGCAACACACTTACTTCGACTTCCTAATTACTTGACACCCTCAACCAACGGGAGTATCCATCAAGGGGGAGTTAAGATGAGAATATTTCTCTCCTCTTACTCTCTATTTTTTATTTTCTTAATTTTCACACATTTTTATCAAAATAATGCGTTAGTTTCTTTTCGACGCTCTTTTTGTTTCGAAAAAAAGGGGAGAAGAGAGTAAAAACTCCAATTCAAATTTTTACGAATTATTTTTTCTCCTTAAAATAATCTAATGTTTTGTCATCACCAAAAAGGGGGAGATTGTTGATACAAATAAACCATAAAAATGTTTATTTATATTTTACGATCTTCTAATGTTTTGTTGATAACAAACGTCAAATCATTTTAACGAAACAAATAAAATACGTAAAAGTTTTGAGCCAATAGTTTACTAACACACTTATACTAAACATATTAAACAATATCAAAACATGTTTAGTAAATAAGTTATATAAAACCAAGGACATTTTCATATGAACACTAAACAAGTAATATTGTTTACATCTTATAGAAATGCATATATATAACAACTAGTGTTTACATAATATTGAAATGTACATATATACTTTGTATATATTGTAATGGGTAAAAACCAATATGACCCATGACCCATAACCCATGATCCATTGACTAGGTACAATGAATGTTGTTGGGTAAAAACCAAAGTCCATAACCCATACCCATGGAGCATGATCCATAACCCATGACCCATTGCATGATATCATGTATGAAGTCATGTTGGGTATTATCCATGATCCATGACCCAAAGTCCATGACCCATGACCCAAGATCCATAACCCAAAATCTAGGTACATTACATATTGTTGGGTATCCATAATCCCCATAACCCATGGTTCATAACCCATAACTCATAACCCGGTTTGCAACCCGAAATCCGGACTAAACTTACCCAGTAGCCGGATCCCCAGGATTGCACTAGCCGGATCCCTCTAGGGAGGGATCCGTGGGAACCGTGGGACAGTAGACATCTAACCTCTGATCCAAAGGATCATTCTATGTAGTTTTATGTTTGTGTGATTCTATAGGTTCCTCTTAAAGGCGAGATCACCACCTCTTGAAGACGTGCAAGCTCAAGGTCATGAGTTGCTAAGCTTCGTCATCATTGTTAATACAAATAAGCCGTAAAAATGTTTATTTATATTTTACGATCTTCTAATGTTTTGTCGATAACAAACGTAAAATCATTTTAACGAAACAAATAAAATACGTAAATGTTTTGAGCCAATAGTTTACTAACACACTTACGTTTTCACATAAAACACTAAAACAAGTATAAGTGATTTTATGATTTAGTAATACATATGTACAATAACTAGTGTTTAAATATTAGGTAAATATATACATAACTAGTATGTATCATAATGGGTAATATAAATGGGTAGAAACCTAAGTATTTGACCCATTGACCAAATACATTGAATGTAGTTGGGTACAACCCAAAGTCCATGACCCATACCCATGGAGCATGACCCATAACCCATTGCATGACATCATGCTTAAGTCACATATGGATATTATCCATGACCCATGGTTTTAACCCATGACCCATGGACTAGATGCATTGCATCTTATAGATACATTGTATCTACTTGGATACCCATGATCCATAACCCATGACCCATGACCCAAAACCCATGGGCAAAAGGGAGCGTCCCACGGATCCCCAGTATTACACTGGACGGATCCCTCAAGTGAGGGATCCGTGGAACAGTAGCTAAATTTCTTCTATAAATAGTGAGCCATTTCTTCCTTTTGGGTTGTCACTCCCACACATACTTTCCTCAAGTATTGTAACATTCTAACCTCAGATCCTAAGGATCTCTCTATGTAGTTTGTCTTTTGTTTTTATGTGATTCTCTAGGTTCCTCTTAAAGGCGAGATCACCACCTCTTGAAGTCGAACAAGCTCAAGTCCATGAGTTGCCATGCTTCGTCATCATCAAGACTACTGAGGTTCTCTTGTTGATACTTCTTTCCTCCTCAATAGAAGTGTTGTGTCTAAGGCACTAGTGAAGGATGCCGAAAGAGTCAAGACGAAAGCATTAGTGAAGGGTGCTAAACGTCCGTGTCAAAAGCATTAGTGAAGAATGCTAAATGAGTCAAGACGAAAGCATTAGTGAAAGGTGTCAAACGTCCGTGTCAAGGGCATTAGTGAAAGATGCCTAGAAGTCAAGTCAAGTGGATTAGTGGAGGATGCCAAGGTTGTATACTCGATGAGGTGCACCGATATACAAATAGAGATAGGTTGTATCCAAGGATATTGATATCCTTGATGGTGTTGTAATAAGGAGTTGGTCTCCTTTGGGGTTAGGTTTTGTGTAGTGTTGGGTAGTAGTTCCTCCATCGTAATGGAACTCGGTACTGAGCCTAGTACCGAATAAAGGGTAGGCGACGTTGTGATAGGTGTGGTTCTACCTTGTGGAAGAACCCGGTGGTTAGCCTAGTACCGGAAAAAGAGTAGGCGATGTTGTGAAGGCTTCTCCGCCATAAGGAGTTGGTGTCGTGTAGTGATTACGAACTCTCGAGTAGGTGACTCGGGGAGTGGAGTAGGGCAAGGAAGGTGTCCTTGTAGCCGAACCACTATAATTAATCGTGTCGTGGTTATGTGCCTCTTACTCTTTATCTTTCATTGCACATTTATATATCTATCTATCAATGTCCAACATACACATCTAAATAGATTGACATAAGTCGATCTAAATATTTTAAAACATAGTTTTAATTGGTAAAACTATTCAACCGCCCCTTTTAGTTTTCCACAATTGGCATCAGAGCTTCGTTAGAAAGTTTATTAGAGTATGTTGAACTTTAAAAACTTGATACGATCCGTGCATGTTTGAAAACTACAAAGAAGGATTTTTTTAAAAGTCATGTTTTAAAAATCATCATATTGTTTAATGTTGGACAATGATAGAACGTTCTAATATTTTCCTTTTTAAGAATTCTCCATACTTGGATTTGGGCATACCAAGAAGATCATGAAGAAATTCTCTAAATACTTCTTTTCGTAAAAAGAATATTTAGCAAAGTATCCCCCATACATGGATTTGGGGATTCTAAGAAAATCACAAAGAATTTCTCTAAATATTTCTTTCCTTAAAAGAATATTTAGCAAATGTATGATCTTTAATAAATTACAAATATTTTTTATTAAAGTCTTAGTAGTATATTTACACTTTCTTAGTAATCACTAAAGTAGTTATCTATATTGAAATCATCATCAAGAATAGTATTATTTGTTGATTTGTATAGACAACACTACAAACTAGTAATAATGATATCTCGGCTATTCGAGAGCCTTGATCATTATTCCTCACAAAAGGACTATTGACATTTCATCTATGTCAATGAGTATCCATGTGAAATTTTTTATATTATGATAAAATGGGATTTTATCATAATTTTTGAAAAAAAAACTCCCAAAGAATTATGATTTATTCATAAAAAAGGAATCTCGTCAAATAGGATTAATATTAAACCGTTAAAACCCCAAACCATAAGTTATAGAGCTTAAACATCAACCATAGGCATTTTAGAGCTCCCAAACCAAAATTATCAAGGAATACTTAAGCTGAATTTTTGCTGTTATGCTGGATCCCTGCTTTTGAACTAGACGGATCCCTGATACAAGGGATCCGTGGGATCCGTGCAACAGAAGACAACATAAGTTAGAAATGATCACTGTAGAAGTTCCACTATCACTTTCCTCTATCAAAGACTCACGAACAAAAACCTAGGTACTGTTCACAGGAGCAAATTGATCATTTTCTTCAAGCAAAACAATCTCTTGTGAACAATCATGCCTAGTAACCGCCAACAAGATTATCACGATACCACCCACTACATCCCAATGTATCATCGAAAGGATAGACTTAGCCCGGAGGATAGGAAAGCTTTCAAGTTGCTCGAAAAGAGGCTTTTTCATGAAGGTCGTGTGGTAGAACCTTCATTCCTTGCTAACACCAACATCCGAGAAGTTTTTGGAACAATTGGCTTTGATTGTCTTTTAGACATAAACGAGCAAATTTGCCCGGTGTTCGTGCTTGAATTCTACAAAACAATGAGAATAGTTAGGAATGAGAACGGGACCATCTCAATTGTCTTCATCATAAATGAGCATGAGTACACCCTTTCACTTGTAGAATTTGGAAGAATACTATGTGTTCCATATCAAGGAGTTTGCATGTATTCCAATGAATGGTCTTTGGCGGAGCTACACGACATGGTAGATCATCATGAAGTATACCACATGAGAATCCCGAAAGCAACCACGGTAAAGGATACCATGTTCATGGAAAGGGCATCCCCATCGAGGGTTACTAGAAATTCCAAAGTTATCTATAGGGATCCATTTCAAATGGAGCTTTCCGAGATGTTCCCGTTGTATAAGAAATGGGAAGTCGTGGTAAGGGAGAATGTGCTTTGTTTGGGAGGGAACAAGGATCATCCCAATGCATGCTTGAGCTTCATGATTTATTGCCTTGTGACCGAGACTCGCTTCAACCATGCATATTATATGATTAAGAGAATGACGAGTGTGAAAAGCATGGAAAAGATGGTGCTCCCTTATGCAATGCTCCTATCCCGTCTAGCAAACTTCATCTTTGCTTTAGATCATTCTCTGTATTCCTTTGATCATAGCTTTTACAACAAAGTTATGGTGCCGTTATCCGAGGGAAAAACTACAAGGTTCATGGTGGATGGCAAAAGACCTCACCCACCAACGGATTCATCGGATGAGCGGGAGAGACAAAGAGAAGGAGAAGGAAGTATCAACCCCCTTGGCAACACCGATCTCGACCCTTTGGATTACATCAATCAATTGCCGGACATTCCTAGCCCATCACAAGAATGGCAACAAACTAAAGGGATCTTCAAGTGTTTCGCTAACTTCTTGAAGAAAAAGAAGTAGAGATGGTGGGATGAAGAGTGGAGGGGATGAAGATGAGGACGAAGATGGGGAGTGATATGGAAGGAGATGGGGATGAAAGGTAGGGTCATAGGACCTTAATTTGTGAAAACAATTTAAAAAAATGGTTTGTAACAACTAAACAATACTTATGTAGAGTATGAAGTAGTGTGTAGGAATTGCCTTGTTTGGCATTGAACACTTTAACTTAGGAACGAGTACGATGAGATTTTACAACATCTTGAATTCATTCAAGTAGTCGTCGTCACTCATCTTTAGTTACCCTTTAGTCCCCCCATACTTGCTATGCGTTATACTTGTTGTGTGCATACATTTACTGATTGCAGAAACGACTAGGATAAGCATTTGCTAAGAGTGCAAAAATTGCACAATTGCTGAAAACCTTATGTTCTGCAGTAGCCGGATCCCTGGACTATAACTAGCCGGATCCCTCCAATGAGGGAACCGTGGGATCCGGGAAAACAAATACCAGATACAGATCACTATACATCAAAGTTATCCCCTTGATCACAACATGTTAGCTAAACATGATTCTTTAATACCGCTTAAGCCTTCCTCAAGCACAGTAGGTCTCACATTCACACGTAGCTAACTTAGGATCAAATTAAAAGGTGCTTTTGATTTATCAATTCACTAATAACCACCATATTTCCACTCCAACGCTCACACATTTGTTCCTCATATCTCAAAACACTTAGTTTGATATTTCTATCAATTTTAGCAAATTAATTCTAGTCACTCTTACCTCATAATAGGTTTAAAACTAGTTTTTCATTTTTCTTTATTTTTTAGGATTTTCTCAAATTTCTCTTGAGTCATCATCTGATTTCTAGGACTAATTTCCATCATTTTTCCATTTCCTAATCAAATGGTATCTTCCTCAAGCACTTAGTTACACTCTCAAAAGTCCACTTTCTTACCCAAAACCATCATTGAGTATCCTCACTCCTTATGGTTGAGTATTTAAGACATCCACTACTTAAGATATCTAAGGAATGTCAAATCCTCAAGATTCATAGGTACTAGACCTTACAAAAAGCATAATTATGTCACCACATCTCTGTCTGACAGACGGATCCCTGGTTTATAACCAGACGGATCCCTAGTGAGAGGGATCCGTGGGACCCGTGTCTACAAAAAGCCTCTAATCATCTTTTCCTTCAAAATTAAACCATCTTTGGTAAACTAAACACCTTTAGTTACCATTTAATGATTTCCTAGAGCTGAACAACACCTTAGTTGACCTTGGTGCATGCCTAATTCCCTTAGTGGTCATGAATTTAATTCCTTAATTCAAATTCACCCTTTATAAATCAAACACTCTTGAGAGGTTAAGTCATCACTCTTACCACATTCTTATAAATCAGTAGTTAGAGACTTCTATTACTCCTCACCATGACCAAAGCACTTAGCAACAACTCTTCAACCAAAGGTTCATCCAAAAGGAAAGGTCATATGGTTCATGAGATTTCATCCACCGAATCATCACCCATAAGAGATAATAGTGCTAGAATCCCACCTCAACAAACCCAATCAACAATTGCCAAGATAACCGCAAGAATTAGCATTAGACCTTTTGGGTTAGAAAAGGGTTCATCAAGCTCTAAACCAAACACACCTAGTTCTAGTAAAACGCCTAAGTCTTCATTCCTAGAACATAGACAACACTCCTTCACCGAACCTATCTCTCATCCAAATCTCTATTCATTAGAGCACTTACCACCGAGAACTTCCCACTCACCAACCTTCTCGTTATATAGGGAACCACCTACAACACCAACTAGTCCACCGTTGGAAACAAGGAACCACCAAGGACTTGATCATATGGAGGAATTTCCATTACCACCACCTTCGTTCTTAGTAGAACCTCATGCTACATTGCTCAATGTAATACTACCATTATTTGTTGAGCCTCCTCAAAACATCCAATCTCCTCCGGTTCCTAATCAAGACAATAATTGCTCTAATTGTCTAATCACCCAAGGACTTGTTCAAGAAGTACGAAATGAGTTGCATTTCATGTTTAATCATCTTCTTGAAAGATTGGACCAAATCAACAAGTCTACTCATCCTTAGACTCAAGCACATTGATGCTTCTTAAGTTCTTGGTCACTTATTAGTATTAGTAGAAAATATATTACATGGCTAAATCATTCTCTTAGTTTTTAGAGATTTGTAGATCATCTCTTATGTTTTATTAAATGGAAATTTATATGCCATATTGCTTTGAGTATATGTTTGTTGCTTGAATACATATCTCACTTTGATGTTAACATTATTTGTTACATCACCATTGCTGAATTCTGTTATTAGACAGCCGAATCCCTGCGTTTTGCCTTGACGGATCCCTCCAAGGAGGGAACTGTGGGATCCGTGCGGCAGAAGACATGTTTTCTACTAACTTGTGTCTTATTTGCAAGAAATTATGCATTATATACTTGTTTTTCTAACCTTTGTTTTGTAGATTTTCAAAATACACATGAAGACTTTGACACACTAAGCTAGGGGGAGCTTTGTGTCAAATAATACATTGCAAAACCATTTGCAATATAATCCACATTTTGGATTACATTTCATGACGTCCCTTTTCAAAGTTGCAATCATCAAGGGGAGCATTATCGTCACAAAGACGAAACCATTTGCAAACTTAGTTGCAATGCATTAGCTTAGTAATTTTTATTTACTTGACGCCCTCACAAAGGGATGGACTCGTCAAGGGGGAGTTAAGACGAGAACTCTTCCCGTCACTTGCTCTCTATATTTTCCTTTCACATGTTTTCTTTTCTTAAAAACATTGTGTTAGTATCTTTTCGACGCACTTTTTGTTTCGACAAAAAGGGGGAGAAGAGAGTAAAAACTCCAATTCAAACTTTTACGAATTCTAGTTTTTCATTAAAATAATTTTATGTTTTTTCATCAACAAAAAGGGGGAGATTGTTAATACAAATAAGCCGTAAAAACGTTTATTTATATTTTACGATCTTCTAATGTTTTGTCGATAGCAAACGTAAAATCATTTTAACGAAACAAATAATATACGTAAATGTTTTGAGCCAATAGTTTACAAACACACTTACGTTTTCACATAAAACACTAAAACAAGTATAAGTGATTTTATGATTTAGTAATACATATGTACAACAACTAGTGTTTATATATTGGGTAAATATATACATAACTAGTATGTATCATAATGGGTAATATAAATGGGTAGAAACCTAAGTATTTGACCCTTTGACCAAATACATTGAATGTAGTTGGGTACAACCCAAATTCTATGACAAATACCCATGGAGCATGACCCACAACCCATTGCATGACATCATGCGTAAGTCACATATGTATATTACCCATGACCCATGGTTTTAACCCATGACCCATGGACTAGTTGCATTGCATCTTGTAGATACATTGTATCTACTTGGATACCCATGATCCATAACCCATGACCCAAAACCCATGGGCAAAAGGGAGCGTCCCAGGGATCCCCAGTATTACACTAGACGGATCCGTGGAACAGTAACTAAATTTCTTCTATAAATAGTGAGCCATTTCTTCCTTTTGGGCTGTCACTCCCACACATACTTTCCCCAAGTATTGTAACCTTCTAACCTCAGATCCTAAGGATCTCTCTATGTAGTTTGTCTTTCGTTTTTGTGTGATTCTCTAGGTTCCTCTTAAAGGCGAGATCACCACCTCTTGAGGTCGAGCAAGCTCAAGTCCATGAGTTGCCATGCTTCGTCATCATAAAGACTATTGAGGTTCTCTTGTTGATACTTCTTTCCTCCTCAATAGAAGTGTTGTGTCCAAGGCATTAGTGAAGGATGCCGAAAGAGTCAAGACGAAAGCATTAGTGAAGGGTGCTAAACGTCCGTGTCAAAAGCATTAGTGAAGAATGCTAAAGGAGTCAAGACGAAAACATTAGTGAAAGGTTCCAAACGTCTGTGTCAAGGGCATTAGTGAAAGATGCCTAGAATTCAAGTCAAGTGGCATTAGTGGAGGATGCCAAGGTTGTATACTCGATGAGGTGCATCGATATACAAATAGAGATAGGTTGTATCCAAGGATATTAATATCCTTGATGGTGTTGTAATAAGGAGTTGGTCTCCTTTGGGGTTAGGTGTTGTGTAGTGTTGGGTAGTAGTTCCGCCATCGTAATGGAACTCGGTACTTAGCCTAGTACCAGATAAAGGGTAGGCGACGTTGTGATAGGTGTGGTTCTACCTTGTGGAAGAACCCGGTGGTTAGCCTAATACTGGAAAAAGAGTAGGCGACGTTGTGAAGGCTTCTCCGCCATAAGGAGTTGGTGTCGTGTTGTGATTACGAACTCTCAAGTAGGTGACTCGGGGAGTGTAGTAGGGCAAGGAAGGTATCCTTGTATCCGAACCACTATAAATAATCGTGTCGTGGTTATGTGCTTCTTACTCTTTATCTTTCATTACACATTTATATATCTATCTATCAATGTCCAACATACACATCTAAATAGATTGACATAAGTCGATCTAAATATTTTAAAACATAGTTTTAATTGGTAAAACTATTCAACCCCCCTTATAGTTTTCCACAATCATCAAGTCCACTGAAGTGTATCTTGTTGATAGTTCTTTTCTCCCTCTATAGAAGTGTCGTGTCGAAGGCATTAGTGAAAGGTGCCGAAGGGTCGTGTTGAAGGCATTAGTGAAAGGTTCCGAAGGGTCGTGTCGAAGGCATTAGTGAAAGGTGCCAAGGGTGTACATTCGATATGGTGAATCGATGTACAAGATAGATAATTTGGGTTAAAGGATATTGATATCCTTCTAGTGTTGTAACAAGGAGTGTGTCTCCTTTGGGGTAGTTGTGATTTGGTGCAGTAGTTCTTCCTTTGTAATGAAACTCGGTATCTAGCCTTGTACCGGATAAAGTGTAGGCGACGTTGTGATAGGTGTGGTTCTACCTCGTGGAAGAACTCGGTGTCTAGCCTAGTACCGGATAAAGAGTAGGAGAAATTGTGAAGGCTTCTCCGCCACATTAAGGAGGTTTTGTTGTGTAGTGCTTACAAACTCTCAAGTGGGGTACTCGGGGAGTGGAGTAGGGCAAGGAAGGTGTCCTTGTAGTCGAACCACTATAAATACTCGTGTCGTGGTTTTGTGTTCCTTTACTCTTTATCTTTACATTATTTACTTATATGCTTATCTATCATTATCCAACACACATAATAAATAGATTGACATAAGTCGATCTAAATAGTTTAAAACGAAGTTTTAATCGGTAAAACTATTCAACCCCTCTTATAGTTTTCGACAAAGTGGTTCTACATTTACTTGTAATGCTAATTTCTATGACACTATCATATTGTTCACATAAACAAACGAATGTCGTGTTGTTTTCTACTACATGATGTTGTTCCATGCACAAGTGAGAGAAATCTTTATTATGTGCAAGGTACAACACATAGTGTTATGATTAAAGGATTCTCTTGACCGCAAGGTAAGAGACTAACATTTAGTAGTACTTATACACATAAAATGTAAGATTTCTCTATTTAGAATATGTGTCAAGATAATAGTAAAGACTACTTCAACTTAAATATTTATGTATTCCTTGAATGTCATAAATAAATGGAGTAATCGATTAATTTGAAATTACTATTGTAACCAAGACTTGGTGTTCATGATTAATTTTGTTAAATATGTTTATATTTTTTGTAAAGCCACAAAAATGAAGTCTTTTAATTGTTACAAGACTTATAATATAAAGTAAGACGTCGACTTGTTATGTCTTCTTATATACAAAAAGTCATTAAATTGATCAATGACTAATAACATATAGTGGGATTATAAATGTTTATGTCTTTTATTGAGACATGAACATGAAGTAGCTGACGTGGTCAAAGACTTGTATTATAAAACATGCAATTTGCTTGAAAATACTACTATACCATTCAGTTTGACTTAGTTGGTAAATAGGTAAGTCAAAGAGTATAAGTTTATCTTACATATTGTTAGATTGTCTCACAATATCAATCCTTAATAGAATACAACAGTTTTATGGTATGTTCAATTAGGAGAATCAAACTCTATTAGTATTGTTTGATTCAAGATAACTATAACTTCTTTTTTTCCCAAAAGTTATCAAGGTTAGAAATTGAGTAAGCTTGTATATACTCAATAAGAATCCAACCTAGAAGGTTAATAAGACTTCATCATGTTATGAATTGTGATGAATCACATTAAGTCTTAAAATTGAAGTTCTGATTTTTTTAAACTTCTTATGAAGCAGGTTATTAACAAACAAGAGTTAGGAACTGTCAACGTGCAAAGACCCTTTTATCACTTATACCTTATCAAAATTTTAGACACAAACACACGTATGCATAAAACGTGAAACCCAAACTGATGATATGCGTAGAGAATAAGAAAGGAAAAGATGAAGAACTTGGTGACTTGAATATGAATTCGTATGTATGTTTAGAGAGATAAAGGAAAGAAGATGAAAACAATATTCATATGACAAACACACACACACACTCAAGCACACCCCTTAAATGAGACTTTGAGGGGTTTATATAGTTGGAATACATGATGCCCTAAAAGGCTTTCCATGGGCTTTCATGGGCTTGGACATGGGTTGGATTGGATATAAGGCAAGCTTAACTAAACTAATACCCATTTAGCTTAGTCCAATCCACGAGCCCGTTGACTATTCTAGCACGATATCTAACACACGTTACAAAGTTCCTAAACGTGAATGACCATCACTTCTAATAAAACTATTAAGGCTAACAATCTCCCCCTAAGGGGTGGTCATTCAAAAGATGCTCCACTTGATTTGGTCTTTACTTTTCTCGAGCTTGAACTTTGTGTGTAGATATAGAATAGTCTTGATTCTTTGTTCCTTCATGCTTTGTGATCTATTAATGTGGTTGTCTGCCGTTGTCAACTTTGTTGGTTTGGTGTCTCCACATCTTTCTCCACCATGCTCACACTTCTATTTGTCTTTTGGTTACCAATGATGTGGTTCTCTAGTCTTTAAACTTTGTAGATTCTTTGACATTGACGAAGAATCATCTTTAACTTTGAGTAGCCTTTGATTTTGATGAGAACTTTCATGTGTTGTTGGTATGAGCATGTGGAGAGTTTGCACGATCAATCCGCTCCGGAGCTTCCATAAGAAGAAAACATAAAACAGGTTAGTAATAAGCGGATTCCGGCACTTACAAGTTTGAATTTCGAGGGTGTTAACAGCATAGTGTGAAAACACATCTCTAATTCTCACAAAGGCCGTTCCTGAACTGGAGTCCCACAAGTGAGATAATGCGATATACCAAAGTACATCTACAGTTCAGATGAGTCGCTGAAGTACACCGAAGCATCACTCCACGACTGTAGACCGTTTGAGACACACTAAGCGTAATCCACGGGGAGTTACCGAAGTGACCTGCTGTCAGGGCTGCTTGATGTTGACCCTGGCAGGAGTTTCCATTTAATCATTGAAGATCACAGATGTGAAACTTCTCATAAATGTTCTGGCAGATTGCTAAGGTCTGCGTAGGACTCTAGAATATATCACTTGTGCCCTAATTGATGAACAACAAGCGATGTCATGTCAAGTGTTCCTATGAGATCTTTTCGATGAATCTCGTGGCTCTAGACTCAATAGTGCGTTTTGGTTTTCCTGAGCGGAGACTAGGGAGAGGGTCTCCTTCTTCAATACCAACGATCTCTAAGAGAAAGTCGATAGATTATGTAGGGTTCCCAGTGAGAATGAAACAAATCCTTTTAAGAGGAATTGAGTGGCTAGAAGGTTTAGTGCAGTGCGTCACTGGGTCCATGACGTCTTTGTCTTCAATACCAGTGTCATCTAGTGACAACCAGTAGCAGATGAATTGAACCCGGTTTCTGCCCTAAGGTTGAATATGGAGGGCTATTTCTTATCACCCTTTTTCATTACATTTCTTTTTAATTCTTCAACCCCTTCCTTCTCCTTTCTCACATTACTCCTTTTTTCAATCATACCTAAGGACTTCTAGTTCTAAACTATTGGTGATGTCCTTGGGTAGATCCCTCCGGCTCTGGCAGATCATAGGACGAATTTCCTATCCTTAGTCACCTTATAACTCCATGACTGTCCCATGTTGCCATAAAACCATTTTTCTTGAAAATCTCTCAGAGTGTTTATGATAGAAAAACATGTTTGAAATACTCCGAGAGTTTTATATTTTCAGAAACACTCCCCCTTCACATGTGCTTATATGTTTTGACAGAAATCTGCACATAGAGGGTGGAGTTCGCACTTTTTGAATTGATCGACTTTAAATGAACTAGACCGATTCGAGACACGTTTACATCACTAGAGAACTAGCTTGAAATTATTACCCGTCCTGGTCAAGTCCATAGAAAGTTTCTCGAGATGGTACATGATTCCTCGTCAATTCATTGGTTTCAACTGAGTCGAGTTCATTTTGAGATTCAAACAACGAACATTAAACTTTTTGATCACATTTTAATCACGTTTTCTCCCCCTCAAAAATAGCATATCCATGATATTTTTGAACCAAAATGATTAAAAGATATGTTTTTCGGAAAGTATTTGGAGAGAAACTGATTGAGCATGAATTTTGGAACAATTTTGGTTTAATACTCCCCCTTAACGAAAGCATATTTTTCATACAGAAAAGTTAGAATCAATTAAGGGTTTAGAGGGAGTATCTTCATTTGTTTTAGGATAAGTGCTCAATATTTATGAAAATCGATTTTGCGTAGCACTTTTCTTTCTTTAAAGATCGGGTTGCAAGCGGAAATACTTACAAGCCATTATGTTTTTAGGAATAGCGCTTGAAAAAATATTTAAAACCTTTGATTTGGATAAGCACTTTCCTTTCTCTGAAGCACGGGTCCTGAACTGATGTGTTCAGAAGCCATTATTTTGAAGTCCGGGTTTCGTACTGAAGTATACGAAAACCATTAATTTTTTAAGAAAAATTTGAGAAGCGACATGTTTTAGAAAACATTTAAAGAACTCTCGCTCAAGCATCTGTACATACCCGTATCATTATTGAATGACATTTCTAGAAACGTACAGAATATCGATTATACGAGAGACATGTCGTGAGAAGAATATTTTTGGATTTTGGAAACTTTTCTAATGTTTTTGTATTTTTTTTTTAATTTTCTATTTTTGTATTTTGTTTTTGATTGTTTTTCAAATTTTGTATTTTGTTTTTCAAAAATATTTACATAGAAGATTTGAAGAAAGAGAAATTAAGTTGGGACAAGTAAAAGTGGAGATAAGAGAGGAACTAGAAAAGGATTTCCACATGCGAAATAGGCATAAAGTTCTTCTTTACCACACGGGGTATATGAACCTTCAACACTTTTACAAGTACCTGCATCCACAGAAGAAGAATTTTCACAAATAATAGTGTTAGAAGTACATGATTCCTCACGGTGAGGGTGATCACTATCAACGGTTTTAGTGGATTTGACTTCCTTATCCGAATGATTGTCACTATTATCTGTGTTGGTGCAAGTATCAAAAATCTTTCCTGTGGGAATCCATCTAAGACCTATTTTGTTGAAAACTTTGCCCGTGGGAATCCACCTAAGGTAAGATCTAGGAGTTGTTTTCTTATCAGATACAGTGGAAGACTCATTTTTAGAAAAACTACGTCCTGAAGAGATCGTCCTATTAGGTGTCTGTTTGTTTGTCTTTTTATCAACGGGCTTGTTTCCATTTGGTTTCTTAGTGGATTGTGCCTTGGCACGAGAATTATCTTTCTTGAGATATTGTGAGACACATGCATCATGATTAGCTGAAAAGACACATTTTTACATGTAGTACAGACAAATTCAATATCCTTGTTTAAAACAGTAGCTTTAACTCTGTCACTACAATCTTTTGGAAATTGATTCTTGTTCGAAAAAGACTTAGAATTCCTAGTGTTGTTTTCTAAGGGCATAGCATTTTCTTTTGCGCAACTACTCTTAGATGCAAGCCAATCCCTAGTCTTTTGTAGAGTGTTCCTAGGTAATAGTTTACTACTACTAGCAGTGCCTTGAAATCTTGTAGAATTCATCACCCTAGATGTTGTACCTAAAATTCCGTCTTTTCGAGTCTGTGCCTTTTTCCTAGCTTCTTCTAGATAGTGATTGTTGACCATGTCGTTAGAACCGACAGATTCTTTAACTGGATTTTTGGTCACATTCCGTGAACTAGTCTTAGAATTGCCATGTGTAAACACTTTTTCTTTATCAAAAACAGGTTTTTCAAAATCATTGATAATTCTCTTTTTGATAGCCAAAGACTGTGGAGTGACTGTTTTTGACAAATCATATTTCTCATTGACTTTTGGAGCAAACTGAGAAATAGACATTTTTGGTTTGAAAACCGGTTTGGGAACATTTGTTTTCTCCTCAGTCAATGGTTTTGTAATCTTAGTATCCACAACCTTTCCTTTTAGACTGTCCAACTGAACTCTCAAAAGATCATTTTGCTCTTGCATGTCCTTGTAGGCACGCTCATACGACAGTTTGTCATACTTGCATTCCTCGGTTTTTCGATCAAGCTGTTTAAAATAGGACACGTTTTCTTTTTCAAGTTTTTCAAGAGCTTTTTCATATTTTGAAACAATTGCGGAGGTCTCAGACTGGAGTCTTTCATGATCTTCAATAGAATATGTTTGTAAAATAATGGACATGATATCGGTAGTCATAACATCTTCGAAGAGAGAATCATTCAAATTTTCCAAAACTTTGATGTGTTCAAAACATTCATTAGCTTGTTTTACCAGGGATTTATGGTCCTTGACAAAGTCAGTTGTTTCTTTCAAAAGTGCTTGTTCAACATGAATTACCCTTGAGTTGATGTTATTCAGCTGAGGGGCAATTTGAGTTTCAAAAAACTTTTTCTGTTCAATATCAAAACTGTTAAACCAGATGTTTGTTGTAATATTGGTTTTAGTTTTAACAGTCTCTTGAAGATACCCAATTCTAGTTTTAACGTCATCTAAAATGCTTCTAGTATCACTTGTGTTAAAAGGATTGTTTGAAGACATTTGTTCGATTTTCGAAAGAGAATTGGAAACTACAACTGGTTTTGAAACTGATTTTGAAACTGGTGTTGACACTTTGTTTGAAACACTTGGTGTGACGGAAAACTTTGACTTTTCTTTTTGATTAACAAAAGTAATTCCATTAATTTTGTTCCATTTGTTATAATCAATCGGTTTAAGATCTGGATTCTTTTGTTTCATTTTTGATCTACTCTCCTCAGATAGTTCCAACGTTTTAAGAGAATCACGAACAATTATGGGTTCATGCAAAGGTTTTCCATTGTTCAACACATTCTGAGATTTCTGAGCTTTCTTGAGGAATGAAGAAGGGTTGTTACCAAGAGCCATTTTATGTGCAGTGTGAAAAATCGGATTTGCTTGATTAGAAAGCATCTTGTTTGTTTTAGCGGAATGACCCGTTGTAAGAAGCAAATTATCCAATTTTTTGATAGTTTCATTTTTATCCAGAATTTCATCAAGAAGAAAATCTTCTTGTTTTGAAAAATCAGCAATCAACTGTTTCTTCTCTTTTTCAAGATCAGAAAACAGTGCTTTTTGATTAGAAAGTTGGTCATTTAGATCAGAAATTTCCTTGTTTAAAGATTTTATTTTCAAGTTCAAATTCACATCAAGTGTGTCATACTTGAGTAGCAATTGTTTTTCTCTTAAAACAGAATCTCGATAACCAATTTCTAATTCTGATACTTTGTTTGTATGAAATTCAAAGGCTCTAGCGTTCTCTTTGTAACTCTCAAGCTCAGCGGTCAATTTTTTATTCGCTGCCTTAACCTTGCGATTGACCTTACTAACTTTCTCAATCTCAATACCACAATTATTGATTAATGATTCAAAATAAGCACGGGTTTCCTCATCAGTCTCAGTATTTTGTGCCACACAACCGCCATTAGGATCCACATCTGGAGTTTCAGAGTTCGTATTGGTACAACTCGGATTGTCCAGGTATGTATCATAAGTAGGTGCTGATGTCACAGAATGCTGTTCATCATGAGTAAACTGATTAGCAACATTACTATAATTTGGTACCTCATTGAGTGAATCTGTGTCATAGACTGGAGGTGTATCAAAAGTACCGCTTGATTTTGAGTCCTGCTGATTGATTGTATGACTGGAGTTTGCAGTATTGATTGCTTTATGTGCCCGTCTTGGATTCATGAATTCGTATTCTGCATCAGTCAATTCAATTCCCGATTCTTCTTTCTGTGCTAACATCAACATGTATTGGATCCTTTCAAGCTTCGTCAGTCGTTTGACACTGCATTCTGGATCAAAATACCCTGAATCTTTGTTGTGATTGTTAGAGGTAGCTTGCTGAACCGAAGTCATAAAACAGTTATTCCCATTTTGATATCCCATATTCTAATTCACAATCTGACCCCTTGATGTCCATCAAACTGTAACCACCCGCATTTTCAGGTTATTTTTCATTTTCGAGAATTTACTATTCACTTTTACTATTCACATTTACTATTCATTTTTCACTATTCATCCGTAAAATTTTTATTTCACATTCTCGTAAGATAAATTATTTTAGTAATGTCCTGAGAATTCGACAATCGTTAGATCATTTTCGCAAAAGTTATTAAGAAAACATCGTTATAAAGTTTCATTTTGGACGGTCCATCGTTTAAACGTCACGCGCATAACGAAAATCAACTCTGATAATTTTCCTAACATCAGATAAATTCTTAGATCACTCATGATTAATTTGAGAATTTTTAAGATTTATTTTTATGTTACTAAATAAGCCCAGCGCTGAAAAACTAAACTTACGTTTTAAACAATTCTGCTTACATCCAGACTTAACGATTCCTGCACTGTGTTTCTAATATGTTTTTGACACTTTTACATTTTTGGAAAAGTCAAACATATTTCCCTCCTCCTTTGACCATAAAGGAATTAATCTTGTACGTTCTACATTTCTGCATAAATCGCGTAACTTTTAAACTTCCCAAATAACTGTTAAGTTATCCCGCGTTTGAAGAAAACCAAATTTTGACATCTCATATCACTTTTAGACTAATTTTAGTCTACTCTAAATAAATTCGCGGTCGTTTCCTTGAAATTTCATTCTTTTCTGATAAACTGCGAATTACGCGTTTTTGACCCGTGTTTCCAGCTTTAAGCAGCGTTTTTGCACCCAAAGAGACTTATCACTCATTTTATATTTTTATATGGAGTATAATGATGAGTTTCATCATTCCTACAAATTTCGTATTTTTACGATACCCGGTTTTACGTTTTATGGCTTCGGTTAGCGATTAACGGAACCAAAACTCACTCCGTAACCAAGATAAGATCAAAACTAACCACATAAGTCATCTTATCTCTTCCATGACAGAACTTAGGGGGGGGGGAGTCATCATATTGGTGGCATCATCCTAACCTTGGTTCATTAAGATCATTACAAGTGTCCTAAACCTAACCATGGTTAATATTTAACCCAATATATGGTTAACCAAACTTACCCTCCTATAAATAGCAAGTGATATTCATCCCAAAGACCTCCACAAACTGAATTGGGTCGTTCATACTCTAAAATATCCATATCTTCCATCATTTGAGCTTTAAACTCCAAGTTTTAGCAAGAAAGTTCCAAAGATCAAGCTACTTCATCCAATCTCTAGCAAGTAAGTGATCTTCTTGAGTTTAGATCCACTCAAGTCACTTAGTACTTCATCACCAACTCTTCAAGTTTGCAAGGGTGCCAAGGTGTGAAAAGCTAGCTCAATCCAAAGTCTAAAGTGATCAATCAAAGTCCTATCCTTACTAAGTTACACCTTTCTTATTGAAAGCCAAAAGTTGTAAGCAACTTATCACCACAATCATCTCATCTTTATTATTCATAATCTTAACTATTTCATGCTATATATATAGTTACTATGTTGATTCATGATGTACATATACTCAATCACTTGTTTTAATTTACATATTGTCATAAAAGTAACAAACTAGAAAACTAGTCATATCCTATACATGTGAGACCATTAAAATCAGTAACATATGGACTGTGTAACTTACATAATATGGTAGACAAGATAAAAAGGTAAACATAGCAACTTGAATCACCCGAAACGGACAAACGAGTCAAAAGTTATAGGCAAAAGAAGTTAGCGAAACCTAAAACGCCAAAACTGCCATATGGGGACTGTTTGGTTCTGCCATTTTGAAAGTCATATTTATGGTCCGAATCATAAAAAAGTTAAAACACGAAAGTTGTCCGGAACGACGTTTTCCTTCAATAACAAAGAAGCTCGGACCTTGAAAACGCTTAAATAGGCCAAAAATCTTTCAAAAACAGAAACTGCCGTAAATATAGTCTCACAACTATACTTTTGTCACAACTAAAAGCAAACCAAGACGCCTAATGGCCATTAGCCAAGACCACGGCTACGGCTAAGGCCAAAGCTAAGTCTCAAGACCATGGAAGTCAAGACCAAAGTCACGGCAAGGCCATGGCTAAAGCCTCGAGGCTTGTTTGAAACGACGAGAACTTGTAAAAACTAGATAGTTATTAAAACATGATAAACTTTATGTTATAACAATCTTCACTCAAAACATATGTTGTATTTACTAAGTGCTACAATAGTAGGGAGCTTCATGTGAGGGGTTTCATTTGAGTAAAACGTATCGACGAGTTGCTGGATTTACGAATTAAAGTGTCCTAGCTCCTCGAACGTTTACTGCATGACCTCTGAATTATGATGGCCCGAACGGTAGTACGATATCTATAAACTAAATACGTTTTCACATATTAAAGATATTTCTATAAACATCAAATGAAAATTGACTACATCATGATCAACATAGGGATATATATAGGATGGTTTATGTTTTCCTAAAACATTATTCCAAACTTAAGTCGCAACATTTCATTTTTAGGTTGTACGTAGAAGTCTTCCGACTTATCCATCACATCCGTTAGTACTTAACATCATCAACTCTCGGTGAGTTCATAGCCCCACTTTCTATTACTTAATTGTTTTACAAACCCTTGGGGGAGATACATGCTTTATTTTAAACCGAACACATTGCTTTCAAATTGTATGCTTATCTGATTGTTTTATTAGTACTAAGTTACCGCATTTGCCAAACATAAGTCCCTAAATCATGAATCATTAATCACTGTGTGAGAGTGGGCGCGAATATTGTGAATAGATCTATTGGGATTGACGAATCCCGTTTGTGTTGGCCCGTTAGAGGCAAACAAACGCACTATAGTTGAGTAACATTAGGTAAAAATGGCAATTTTACCTACAAGGGCACGTACCAACAATTTCTCCAATAAAATTTGGAACACGTTAACGCCTTGATTGCATGATGCTTAGTCTAATAATAACTGTTTTGTTTTCAAACCATTGGTGTGAGTCTAATTAACTCACACTACCAACATAATGTGTTCAACCATTAAACAAACTCTATGAATTTCACTCAACCTTTGTGTTGACAGTTTTAAGCATGTATTTCAGGTCCATAAAGTCGGAAGCTGGCGCGGAAGGGCAAGATCAAGAAGGCTATACATAAATAATATATCATTCACAAAGCATCAAAAACTTTATATTGATGTCTTTTGTAATCAATGGAACCAACTGGGACCTATTTTGTAAACTCTGATATATTTGAATGATAAAGCCTTTTTAAAACGACTCCTTTAGAGATCGTTTTCTATTATTATGACTGTTGTGCCATCAAGTAATACCCAGTTTGAATTCCGCTGCATATCTGAATTGGGGGTGTTACAGATTGGTACCAGAGCCATAGTTATAGAGAAATGAGTCTAAATTATGACTTAAACTATAACTGCTTTTGCAAACAAAAATATTTTATAGCCTTTCGTTCTCCGTGCCTTCCATCCTCCAGACGATTATGGACTTTCAAGACATGTTATAATAACATGAACATATTAGTATATTGATATATACACTTGAATTATTTAAAACCTTCCCCTAAATATTATAACTATTTTAACATCATATCCTTTTGTAGTCACTATGTCTGTGCCTGCATCTCCTGAGTATGTTCCGGCATCACCCGAACCAATTCCAAACATTCCAAATATTCCAGAACTTGACTTTCCTGATATAAATGATGATTACCTCGATGCCGTTGACTACGAAGATGAACCATACGAGGATATGGATGACGAAGAAGAAGAGGATCTGGTTGAACCAGATTCTCCTGAGTATAATGTTCAAGATTGGGTGGAATCCGAGGATGATCAAGAGGAAAACTATGTATATGGTGTAGCACCATTATCACCACCTTCTGCTTCGGAAACCTCTTCTGAACCTAATCCTACTAACCCTACTCAAGGACCAACATCAACTCATGAAGTTGGCGGGTCATCCACAATGATACCTGCTTTCATAAACTCTGCCCAATACGAACTTTACCGTTTAAAACAACACCTGGACCTAACTCAACATAAAGTCCAAAGTATGGCATGGCAGATGAATCAACAAGAATCATTTGTCATTGCGGCCAAAACTGAGGCCATCCATGCACGCCAACGCTTGGACTTATTCATACTAGATATGAGTTATGTGAAGAGGGACTTGGATTATGTTGCAGATACCATCTTCCATCCACTAACTGGATGGGAAGACATCAAAGATAGGTTATCAAGAGTGGAAAGAATCCAGTACCAAGACGCGGTACAGATTCAAGAACTACGAAATCACTTAAGCTCGACAGAGATCCGACTAGACGTTGCTAACTTCGACCGATATTGTCTTCGAAAGGAATTGTATGATATGCAATCTTCTATGAATGCCATGCAACAGAAAATACATCAAAAAGAGGTTGAAGAAAACTGTATAAGTGATAGCATCGATGTTCTAGCCGTATATGGAAACATCGATTCGTTCAACCAATCTTAGACTATGTGATATACTAGTTATTTTTTTTTTGTACTTCTAAACTGATTAGACTCAGTTAGTTCTATGTAACTCATGTAATAGCTAGCAGTAGTAAAACGTTGAAATTACTAAACTGAAAGTTTCAGTTAGTAAATTTTGAAGAAGCTTGTAATAGGTTTCGATTTTGTAAATCAATCAACGTTATGTGAATAAAAACTCTGGTTTTATGCTATCATGTGTTATGGTTTAAAACTCCAAACTTTATTATTTCTAACCTTCCATCAAAAATCGTGATCTTTTTATAACTCTTGATATCTCTTTTTGATAGAATCATGCCGCCAAAGAAAGCTAAAGCACCTCAACCAATGACTCCAGCTGCCATCGAGCGAATGATTACTACCCGAGTGAATGCAGCAATTAACGCGGAACGAGCAGCCATAGCCGCTGAAGCCGCCGCTGCCGCTGAAGCCGCTGCTGCAGCCGCCGCTACCGCTGCTGCAACAACCGCAGCCGTTGAAGCCGCCGCAGCCGCTGAAGCCGCCGCAGCCGCTGAAGCCGCCGCTGCCGCTGAAGCCGCCGCTGCAGCTGAAGCCGCCGCAGCCGCTGAGGCCGCTGCAGCTCCTGAAGCCGCCGCAGCCGCTGAAGCCGCCGCTGCCGCTGAAACTGCCGCTGCCGCTGAAGCTGCTAGGCTTGCCGCAGCTAATGCAACTAGAGGTTGCTCATACAAAGAATTTATAAGTTTGTTACAATTCAAACGATGTTTTAAAGTGCGTAAAACCCAAGTGAGACGAGTCGTCATCGCGACTCCATGATGTGTCCAAATGCATGCCATGAAGTGAATGTCTTAGTTACCTGAAAATACATTGCTAAAAGTTTCAACACAATGGTTGAGTGAGTTCATAGAGTTTATGTAAATGTTAATACGACTACCACAAGTATAAATTATGTATGACAATGATGTCACAAAATGATGTTACAATTGCTTAAGCGCATGACACCGAAGCTCTGACTGATGTTCGCCCCAACAGAGTGTCTTGCCAAACAACTCAAATAATGTTTATGAAATGAAATGCATCCGTATGACTAGTTGGGATCCACCAACCCGGATGGAGGTGTCACCCTCGATAGATCTATCCACTCACCCACGCTTCTAGGAAATTAACGGTTCATGCTTATGAAATGGGGACATTTAACTGGCAATGAGGTCACTTAAGCAATATAATGAATTTGACATACTTGGTAGCGTAATAAAAATGGTGTGCAATGTATTCTCCCCCGTAGGTTTGAAATAAATTAAAAACTTGAATAAATCGGGGCTATGAAAACTCACCTGTTGCAATGATTATGATGACAAAAGTGGATACACTGAAATGTAGCGTGAATCTCGAAACTGACCTATTATGAATGATATGATATGTAATGAGTTATGATGTAATGTTACGCATGCATTTCGTATGTTATTTATACCACTTGTGAATTTTGAAAATAATACTCTTCGTCGAAAAATACTCTTTTGACGTCTTGACCATTCTTAAATTACTTTACAAATATTTACGTCAAAGTGTCATCCTACAATAGTTTCTTAATGATTTATTGTGAAATTATAACTTTTCGTCGTAAAATAATGTCGTTGGAAATTTCATGAAAGCGACTAAAATGGCCTCGAAAATCTAGTCGTAAAATGGTGTACGTCGAACGTTAGGAAACGAACTCAACGGTTTTGGAAAGCTTGTATCAAAATCTCAAAGTTTTGGCATTTAAGTTTTTATCCTAGAGGTCTCGTTCATAAAGAAAAATATAGGTTAAGTATGGTGATTTTGTCCAAAATGTAGTTTAAAAGTGAATTTCGGCAAAGTTTAAGCAACCGTAGTTAATTCATTACAACTCCGCTATACAAACGGTTTGTCATTTTGGAAAATATGCTTGGTGATCTCAATTTTATTAGAAGACATCGCTTTACAAAAAGTTCTACGTCAACGTTAAAAATAGCCTTCAATATGATCACTTGTTTACCGTAACACTTGTTTAATAAAAATAATATAGTTTTTCTTAACTAATAAAGTTACGGCAATTTTGTGAAAACGTGTATATTTTAGTCGTTACAAATCCGTTTTCTACGTATTATACGTCCTTAGCTTCGTATCAAAGTAAACTAATATATTTTTGATAAGTCGAAATAATTTATAACGCTTAAGACTCGTTTTTGACTCGTACAAAACAAAAACAGTTTGCTGAAATTTTCAGGATTAATATATTTCGTCGTCAAACTTGAAAAATTCATAACTTCTTCGTTATAGCTCCGTTTTAATCCGTTCAAGCGGCCACGGTTTCGTTTTAAAGTATATTTTCTAAATATCTAGGCCAAAAATTTATGTCTACAGTCGGATTTTCCAGATTTACAAAATAAGATCAGACCCTTTTTATGACTTGTCGAAAAGAGTTTTTCTCGCGCTAAACCTATTCCAATCCCTTCAAAACAACTCCGAAGCTATTCTAATCCTACCATACACCTTCTTAGGGTGTCATGGGTTCCTAGACATCACCAAAACTAATATAATACAAGGGATAATTTATAGGATGACTTATATATGTATAACTTCTAAAAACAATGTAAAAATGGTATAAACATCCATAAGTCTTGCATGCTTTGCTCAAAAATGATGAAATAGATATGAAATGATAATGAAAGATGTAAAATGAAAATGATATGCTTACTAGTTACTTGATGAGGTGACAAGAACAAAGGATTAAACCTAAACACCCTAGGTTTTTATTTCAAAACCTTGATTAAGAGTGTAACTAGATTGTTTAGAACTTGATTTGGAAAATTTTTATGAATCTCTTCTTGCTCCTTAGGTGTGACCGGTTCTTGGAGAGGAAAAAGGAGAGAAAGAAAAACTTGACTAACTTGAATAATTTGATTGTGTGAATTATTGTTGAGTGTAAGTGACTTTGAGTAGAGATTTCAATATGTAAGAAAGATTTTTCACCAACTAATTAATGCATTCACCCCCTTGGTCGGCCAAGGGGGTATGTATTTGTAAAATACATTTTTTTTTTTATTTTTATAATGTATAAATAAATGTGTAAGTAAAATATAGTTAAGTACAATATGTTGTAACTTGTATATATTTGTGAAATTAGAGTAGTATTGACTAAAAATAAGTTTTAATAGATCAAAGTAAAGTATATTGTGATCATATAAATTGTAAAAATACATTTCTTGTAAAATTTGAGTGATATAGTAATTATCGTGTAGTTTTTTAAGAAAAGCGTCGTAATAATATAAATTTAACGATTTATATACAAAATAAATTTAAAACACTGGGTAAACTCAAAATATTATTTTTATAAACTAAATGTAAGTATAAAAATATGTCGGGATAGTTTTTGGAAGTATCGGATTAAATGTTCAAAATAATAACTTACGCGATAGCGTTTATTTAATATGAAATTTACGCGTTTAATGTGAAATGCAAAATCATGAATGAACTAACATGATGGAAATGATGTTAATGAAATGTAGACTAAACTTAGTCTATATGAAATGTCCGTGATGATATGATCATGAATTCGCAGCTAAACCTTTAAGGTTACGCGAATTTGGAACACGCAAACCTAGTTTACGATAAATGATGAAATAGTGAAACATGAATTGTTTTGAGAAATGACCTAAAAGTTCGGGTTGTCACAATATTGCATCTGATTCCCCATTTGTATACCCGTAGCAAATCCATTTTGATTCCCAATAACATCAACCATTTGTCCTCCTTGACCCATATGCATACTTGGTTGAGCAAACTGCGGATTATACGTTGAAATCCATTGGTTGTTGTTAGTTGGTGTAGTTGGACTAATGTTTAGGTCATTGAAGAATGAATCAAAGAAAGCAGTTTTGAGACGATCTGCCAGAGTTGCCATTGATGAAGGTATGTTCTGATAAAGTTGATGTAGGATCGATTCAACGATAAAGGAGTTGTGTTTGAAAAGATATTGCCGATTGAAGTTTTTCTTAAAGTCGTACTCGTAACCTTGGTCGTAAAAATTTTTCTCCCAAAATTTGAAATTCACTATAAAAATCAATTCTAAGGTCGTATGAAAAATTTGAGTTATGACAATTTTGACGCCAAATTTGACCGAAAAATTTTGAATTTGGGTCCAAAAATTTGAATTTGACCAAAATTTTCCAAGTTATACTAAAATTTGAATTTCGCGTAAAAATTGAACGTTTAGTCTCCTCAAAAATTTAAATTTTACTCAAGTTTTCCAGCCAATTTTTATTTATTTATTTATTTATTTATTTATTTATTTTTTTTAAACCTTTATGCGTAGAAAGAGCTTAGGCGTAGACAACAGAAGTTACGAGCAGGATATGGTTACGAGTAGGATGGCTTAGGCGTAGGATTCCTTAGGCGTAGGAAATGCTTATGCGTAAGTTTAAAGTTAGGCGTAGAAAAACTTATGCGTAAGATTTAGCTTATGCGTAAGACAAATGCTTATGCGTAAGAAAAATGCTTATGCGTAAAGTGTTCTACGCGTAAGTCTAAGCTTATGCGTAAGATTAGGGTTTTGCCCAAAAATCCTTTACACTATCACAGTGTAAGGGATATCCAAAGTCGAAGTGTTCCACAAACTTATCCAAGTGAGGGAAGCACTGAGTAATCGTTGAAGCTCGAAGAATCTGCACCAAAAGCTTATGCGTAGAAACTTATGCGTAGTTTGACTTTCTTACGCGTAGAACTAGGGTTTTGACCTACGCGTAAAAAATTTCCAGTGATTCAAACAATTTCTCTTGCACAGATAGCCTTAAAAACACTCGAATAACACAAAAATGTTGACCTTTTTCACCCAAAGTGCTTGTATAGCTTACGAGTAGAAATGACCAATGAACCAAACACGAGTTCAAAAATGAAGAAAAACACGTAAAGCTTCGAACGTTTTGCAAAAAACTGAAACTTTAGCACCAAATAAACCTTAAACCACAAAAATCTTGAATTTTTAAGTGCAAAAATTAAAGCTTTAAGCGTGACAAAGATGACTAACGTGAGCAGTACGAGTAACTTCAAAACAAACACAAACACTCCTAAACCATTGTTAGGCGATTGATACCAATTGTAAAGCCCCTTTTATCACTTATACCTTATCAAAACTTTAGACACAAACACACGTATGCATAAAACGTGAAACCCAAACTGATGATATGCGTAGAGAATAAGAAAGGAAAAGATGAAGAACTTGGTGACTTGAATATGAATTCGTATGTATGTTTAGAGAGATAAAGGAAAGAAGATGAAAACAATATTCATATGACAAACACACACACACACTCAAGCACACCCCTCAAATAAGACTTTGAGGGGTTTATATAGTTGGAATACATGATGCCCTAAAAGGCTTTCCATGGGCTTTCGTGGGCTTGGACATGGGTTGGATTGGATATAAGGCAAGCTTAACTAAACTAATACCCATTTATCTTAGTCCAATCCACGAGCCCGTTGACTATTCTAGCACGATATCTAACACACGTTACAAAGTTCCTAAACGTGAATGACCATCACTTCTAATAAAACTATTAAGGCTAACACAACGTGTTTTGTAATGTCCCAAAAGAGAACAATTAATTGTTACTCTACGTGCTAAGTAATTATAGATAGTCTCTACTTACTAAAAGCAAGTGGGAACATTTTTAGATCTTGAAGAGAAACAATTAAAAAATACACAACCTTCTAAAACACACTAGTGAATGTCATGATGAGGCTACACATTTGAACGTTAAACCTTGGGATGATGAAATTCTCATTCGTAGATCCGCAAGGATACCTCAAATACTTGATTAATATACCTTATATCAATGTTGAGGAATATGAGTCACAGGATCATGATGAATCTGTTTATCATAAAGATGCATTGTTGAATTTTGAATTCGGTAAAATACTCATACTATGAATGTTAAGATGTTGTCCATAAGGATAATTAATTTTTAAAAACTTGATTTATCTTAAAACTAAACAGTTAGACTATAGAATAAAAATGAGTTTCTTCAATAAGAATAAAACCCAAGTGGTTAGATTCTTATGTCGAGCTCATATGACAATATTGTATACATATTTAAGGCATGCATTATGACAAGATTATTAATCATACTCAAGTAGTTGATTGTGATCGAATATTCTTTCCTATGCACATTAAATTTATAAAAATGATTAATTGTCATACTTATTTTTATTATTATGAAATATGACAATGGAATATCAAAACCTCTTTCTTGACTGATTACTTTTGCAAGGAAGGTAAGTAATCAAAAGAGTTTCATGAATTCATATAATCTTTTGAAGTGTACAAATTGCAAGAATCCAAATATGGATCAAAGCATGCATCTGGGAGATTAATCTTATGTTCAAATTATGAAATTCATGTTTTGATTTTTAATTGAAACTAAGATAATTCTTGAGTATTCCAAAAGCTAGTGGGAGTATTACATTTATTTTCTTAAATCGTTTATGTTGTATAATATATGGGAAGTAACATTCTATCTAAATCAAATGTTAATTCTTAGATTAGAATGAAACTTTACTTGACAGATTTAGAAAATAAAATATACAACCTTGGCATATATGTTTATTGTTTTTATAAACATATACGTTTAATAAGTCTAATACAACATGACATACCATTTAGAGAGTCTCAATGGATACATATCTTTTGATATGATAATACATGAATGAGATCTTATGTCTGACTCAAGGATTCTTCATGAACATCATGTTGTATAGAGGAATTGTTGTATCATGCATGGATGCAAGATGATTTGACAACATCGATATCTAATTGAAAGTTATTAGATAACTAGTATAATAAATATTCTATTGGAATATGTTTGGATCTAGAAATTCATCTCTAAGCTTAGAGCCATTCCCACTAATGAAATTACATGGATGTACAATACGACAATTATTGCATAATTGTCATAGCCAACAAACTTGAAGTTTAGGAAGGCACCAAACATTACCAAATGAATGTTCATAGATTACAAATGTTTAGAAGAGCATATTGTTGTTTGAATATAGTAATGATAGTTTAATTGAGATGACACTCAATACTAGTCATGGTAGAATCTCATAATGACCATATGGACTAGTTGTACTCAACTAAGAGCATAGTTACATTTTACGTTAAAGAATAAGAATACTTTAAACTTTAGAAGTTTGAAAGATGATTGTCATAAATAGGTGTTTGATGTTGTCACACACCTTATGCAATATTGTGTGTCAATATCGAGATATTTGTATGCACACATACAAGAACTTCACTAGTTGAATTCTTGAAATAAGTATTCTCAAAATTTTGATAGATTAAAACTGGTTGAATTTTTGCCTTGTCGACAAGTATGATTGTCATGTCTTGAGGCATAATATGAATTATCATGCATTGATCTATTTAGTATTTGGATAAGGGATGTTAAACAATTATTATTTATATAATGAATCCAAGTACATGGTATGTTTGATTTCATTCAATAATAAGTTGTGTCTTATATTTGCATGTTTAAATCTATGAATGATTTATATCGTTCTAAATTGTTCATTGTCAATAAACTATATGGGAATATTGTTGAATTAAAACAAATATGAGAGATTGGTAATATACTTTGTATATTGAAAGAATGTCCTACCAAACTCACATGGTGTTCAAAAGTTTGTATACCCGACTATCCTAACTAACAAGATTTTTAATTTATGGATCTTTATCATTAAGTAAATCTTGTCCATGAGTTCATTATTTATCCTTAGACTTGAGACGTAAGCTGGAATGGCTTGGGTGGATCCCATTTCTTAACTCTAGTCTACCGCTATCCGTAACTGGTAATTATAAGGGCTACTTTCAGAAGTGTTGTAAAATTCACGAATTACGCTTGTAGTCAATACATAATTTGTTCTTTCAAATTAGGGGCTGGTCAGATGTTTGTATAGCTATACCCAAAAGAGATATGGATATGTCCCGATGATTTGGTAATCTTGATCAATCGATGAAACGAGAAACATAATAGTTAAACTATGGAATTCTTAGATCCATATCCATATTTAACACGGTATTGGAAGCAAAGGGATAGTATAATGATAAATAATTTATTGAGACTTTATGAAACCACACTTTAGTATTTTCAGGGGCATTGACGTGTTGTTAGACGCTTACCAGTGTCATTACATTTAATTGAAACATGTCCAAGTGGGAGCTGTTGGATTATGAACATGGTTCGTAAACATATGTCCGGAACGTGCTTGAGCCTATAGGATCAAGTACGTTACGTTTAAGATTCAATTTATATAATTAATATATATAATGTATTATATTAATTATTTACGAAAAAACTAGTTAACGGTCATTAAACACTAAACGGTACTATTTACTAATGGTCGTTAGACGATAAATACAAAGGGTTAAGTGTAAAATAGAGGAAGGAAGATTCTAGACCCTCTCCCCTATATTTGGCCGAACAATCCCGCATAGGTGGTGGGATGGATTTTGCTTGCCATGAGAAACCTATACAATGAACCCTTTAGGCTTCATTATTCTCATAACTTGAAAACCTAGCAAACCAATTTTCTCTCTTCGCTTCCTCCCTTCTTGCAAGCTAATAGAGCACCCCTTGCGTGGTAGATTCGGATTTGGTTTTCTTGAATACTAGTAATTGGTTTGTTTCGTGATTGAGATCTAGCATTATAATTGAATCGCTATCAAAAAGTGCGTGTGACAACATAGAGGAATCAGCCATTTTGATTCTTGTGGTTCTATTGTAATCGATCACTATAAACCCTAATTAGGGCTCTTGATCGATTTGGGTGTTTTATTGTGCTCTTGATCAAACCCTAATTGCATAAAGAAGCTAACAAGATACGTTTTAATTAGGTTAATTATTTACACTATATGATCTTAATCCGCTGCGTACTTGTAATATAATTGTGTTTATATTATATGATAATAGTGTTAGATTCATAAAACCCGGTGAGAGATATTGTATTATTGATATGGTATTTATAATGCAATTACATATAACCTACTAGAAACCCTAGAAACCCTAACGGACCCAAAGCCCACAACCGGGCTTGGGCAATCTACGTCTAATATTCCCTCGCAATTTGAGCGGCAAAATCGCAAAAGCTCGGATTGAATTACAACTAAAAAAACATGAAAGCAATAAAAACATAATTTGTTGATGAAGAATTCCGGCAGCAAGCGGAAGCAATTCTTCAAGCAACAACAAAGGCAAATCAGTAGCAAAAGAAAATAACATATTTGTTGATGAAGACATCCGACAGCAAGCGGAGATTCACCATGCAACATCAGCAAAAGCAAATGATGGCGGCTAAGTTTGACGGGGTGACAAAAAAGAGGCGGCTCAACTTTGCCAATTAAGAAACCCTAGAAACCCTAACGGATCCAAAGCTCACAACCGGGCTTGGGCAATCTACGTCTAATAAATAGTTTATATATTCCAACAAAAGCTTCGGTCAACAAATGTCATTTTGTTTGTAGTGTTAAGTTGGTGATAAGTGAAGAACTGAAGACAAGTTGAGATTAAAAAACGCTTACAAATTTAGTTTGGCTATGTTGGGTTAGTGAAGTCGACCAAAACCCGATTATTTGTTCAATATCATGTAGTAGATTATGTGATTGAACTTTAGACCACCATCCAAGGTGGTGGATTTAAAGAATTACAGGCCGGGTTGGTTGTATATGTGATACTTACTGTTAGTTAATAATGTTAGTTAATAATATCAAAATTGAAAGACCAAAAATTGACAAGAATCTTAATCTTTTATTGCTGTTAAAAATATGTTATTTACAAAGAGATCAATCCTATCTATTTATACTAATCTAAAAGACACCTTCTAACCATCATAACCCTTCATGAAAAGTCTTGTCCTTTGATGAATCAATTTGGTGGCGCCTCTTGCTGAATCGGTACATCTTCTGAAGGTGTCGATACCTTCTGATGTAGGTTACCATCTTTGGTTCTTGTCAAATTTAACCCCTAACTATACTATGCTCTATTTACTCTAATACCCCTTATACTAATATTTAGTTTAATATTCCAATATTCCCCCTTAAACTACAAATTAGTTTAACCGAGGCCTTCTGGTTCCTTGCTGTCAGAGAAGTGTTGGTTCGTCATCTACATCCCAGATCAGGTTTGCCTCCTCCTTCTTTTTCTTTGATTTTGGACATTCGTTCCTGTAATGCCCAAGTTCATGACACTTATGACACCGTATGTGACTCTTGTCCCGTTGCACTCCACTATCGCCTTGACCTTTCCTGGACCCCTGACCTCTTCCCTGGCCTTGTCCAAAGTCTCCATGATTTGAGTTTCCACAACCACAATGTTCACATCTCTGGTGTTTATCCTTCTCCTTTTTGTCTGCTTTCGTGAATAGAAGTCTACTAGACATATCTTCTGTTACGCCCCCAAAACAGAAATTTTAAAATTTTCTATTAATGACACAAATGACAACGAAGGAAAGGAAGTCTGAAAGTTTTATTTTTAAACGTGACGGCGTCAGGTTATAAGAGCGACGCCGTCTGAGAACTTTGTGACGGCTCAGAAAGTTTTTGTAAAAATTGCGACGGCGTCAGATTATAATCGTGACGGCTCAGAAGACTTTGGTGAAAAATGCGACGGCGTCAGGTTCTGCACGCGACGCCGTCAGAAACCCAGACCTGCACATTTTGTGCAGACTTACTACCCTTTAACCCAACAAAACTACATATCCCTTTAAACATTACCACAAACCTATAAAACAACTTGTAACTCATATAAGAGCAACCATCACTAATAATCCCAACACTTTAACCAACAAAACAAGTAATTAGCTTTACGCCAAACATCATTTTTAACTCCATGACCCATAATTACAAGAACATGACACATTGACTTGATATTTTAGAGAACATAAACATAGGGACAACTACTCACGGAAACAAGACCAAGACACTTGAAATATACCAAAACGACTTGACTCTTCGGGGCTTCCAACTTTAACACCTTGGTTCCAAAAGACAAGCCTAACTAGGAGCTCAAGCAAACTCCATCCTACACTTGTAATTTACCTTTATCCTCCTTGCTAGGACCTTCAATTATTCCAAGGACTTCTATCAAGTAGAGTCACCACTTCCTTAAGCTTCTTAATTAGAGATATGAATTTAAGGGTTCCTTGTCTTGATAATCACTACAATAGGTCCGAATTTAGCTTCAATTAATGTGTTCTTGATGCCTACTTCTTCTTCTCTTCCAAACCCTTTCTTCACCTTAAGGTTTCTTCACAATTTCTGGATAAGTCTTAAATGAGACAAATTTTTCCTTTTTATATTTATTCCACTTAGGCCAAATGACAATATTAGTCCCTCTATTCTAGGGTTCTATATTTTGGCCACCAAAGTTCTTAATCTTTCTTACTAGCCACAATATTTAAGAAACAATCATATTCTTTTTAACAAAAGTTTAATACTTCTATTTAATAATACCTTGATGGGATACAGAAGTAACAATTCACCCCTCCTAATAATTGATTTCGTCCCCGAAATCATGTTTGGAAAAGTTGAGGATAGTTGTTCTTCATTCTTTCTTCCGGTTCCCATCTAATGGTTGTACCCTTTCGATTCTTCCATTGCACCTTCACTAATGGGATTTCTTTATTTCTTAGTTGCCTTGTCTTTCTCCCAAGTATTGCCTCCGGTTCTTCTTGAATTGTTAATTTCGGATCTACCTCAACATCATCCATTGTAATTACACTAGCCTCATCCGCTAAACATTTCCTTAGGTAAGATACATGAAACGTATTGTGAATTCCTTTCATTTCGTCGGGGAGATCTAATACATAAGCTACTTCACCAACACGTTCTATAATCTTGAAGGGTCCAATAAATCTTGGTCCTAACTTTCCTTTATGTTTGAACCTAAGAACGCCCTTCCAAGGGGAAACCTTAAGCATAACATAGTCTCCAACTTCGAATTCAATTGGCCGCCTTCGGTTATCAGCATAACTCTTCCATCTATCTTGGGTTGCCTTAAGTCTTTCCCTAATCGTTTCGATTTTCTCGGTTGTTGCTAGTATTATATCCGTACTAGCTAATTCCCTTTTTCCCACTTCATCCCAACACACCGGAGTTCTACATTTCCTACTATAAAGCATCTCATAAGGTGGCATTTCAATGCTAGCATGGTAACTATTATTATAGGCAAATTCGACTAAAGGTAAATGATCGTCCCAATTTCCCCCAAAGTCAATTACACAAGCTCTTAACATGTCTTCTAGTGTTTGAATCGTTCTCTCACTTTGTCCATCCGTTTGCGGGTGGAAAGCCGTACTCATGTGTAATCTTGTACCTAATTCTTCTTGGAAACTTCGCCAAAATGTTGAAGTGAACCTTCCATCTCTATCGGAGATTATCGAAATGGGTACCCCATGGCGTGCAATTATTTCTTTCACATATATCTTGGCTAACTTGTGAACGGGCATATCTTCCCTAATGGGAATGAAATGTGCACTTTTCGTTAGACGGTCTACTATTACCCAAATCGCGTCATGCTTTTTGGTCGTTCTTGGTAACTTTGTAATGAAGTCCATTGTAATCTTTTCCCATTTCCAAATCGGTACTTCTAATGGCTGTACTTTACCATATGGTTTTTGGTGCTCGGCTTTAACCTTCAAACAAGTTAGGCATTTTTCAACATATTTCACACAATCTCTTTTTATACCCGGCCACCAATAATCTCTTCTCAAATCATGATACATCTTGTTAGCCCCCGGATGAATAGAATACTTTGACTTATGGGCTTCATCTAAAAGTAACGACTTAACATCACTACGGAAAGGTATATAAATTCTCCCATACCGTGTCTTGAGTCCACGACTATCTTCTTCAAAATGAGGGACATGGGAAGAAATTCGCTCTCATTTCCAATTTTCTTCCTTCAAAGCTTCCTTTTGAGCTAACTTAACCTTGTCGAAAAAATCAGTAGTAATGATCATCTGCAAGGAATGGATTCTAGTAATTTCATCTTGACCTTTCCGACTTAATGCATCGGCTACCACATTCGCCTTTCCGGGGTGATACCGGATTTCACAATTGTAGTCTTTTAGTAAATCTAGCCATCTTCGTTGCCTCATGTTCGGATCCTTTTTATCGAGGAAGTACTGAAGACTTCGATGATCGGTGTAAATCACAAATTTCACACCGTAGAGATAATGCCTCCATAATTTAAGTGCAAGAACCACTGCCGCAAATTCTAAATCATGTGTCGGGTAATCTTTCTCATGCTTCTTTAACTGTCTTGAGGCATAGGCAATTACCTTGCCTCTTTGCATAAGGACACAACCAAGGCCGAAATATGATGCATCGCAATACACAACCATGTCTTATGTTCCTTCCGGTAATACTAAAATCGGAGCTTCACATAACCTCTTTCGTAAGGTAGCAAAAGCATCATCTTGTTCTTTTCCCCACTTGAAGGGGACATTCTTCTTGGTAAGCCTAGTTAACGAGGATGCAATCTTAGAAAAATCTTGTATAAATCTCCGATAATACCCTGCCAATCCTAGAAAGCTTCGTATCTCTCCCACGTTCCTCGGAGCTCGCCAATTCATTACCGCTTCTATTTTTGAGGGGTCTACCTTAATACCTTCCGGATTAACTACATGACCGAGGAATTGAACTTCTTGTAACCAAAATTCACATTTCGCAAATTTTGCGTACAACTTTTCTTTCCTTAGAGTTTCAAGAATCTCTCGTAAATGAACCTTATGCTCTTCCTCAGTCTTTGAGTAAACAAGAATGTCGTCAATAAATACAATTACATACTTATCCAACATTGGCCTACACACCCGATTCATTAGATCCATAAAAACTGCAGGTGCATTCGTAAGTCCAAAAGGCATAACTGTAAATTCATAATGTCCATATCGTGTCCTAAAAGCTGTCTTAGGAATATCTTCTTCTCGAACCTTCAATTGATGATAACCCGAACGTAGATCAATCTTGGAAAACCATTCAGCGCCCTGAAGTTGGTCAAAAAGGTCATCGATTCTTGGCAAAGGGTACACATTCTTCACTGTTACCTTATTCAATTCTCGGTAATCAATGCACATACGCATACTACCGTCCTTCTTTTTGACAAACAAAATCGGTGCTCCCCATGGTGAACTACTTGGACGAATAAAACCATTATCTAACAATTCTTGAAGTTGACTCATCAATTCCTTCATTTCGGATGGGGCTAAACAGTAAGGGGTCTTCGCTATCGGTTTGGCACCCGGAATAAGGTCAATGCGAAATTCTACTTGTCTATCGGGTGGAACACCCGGCAATTCCTCCGGAAAAACATCTCGAAATTCATTAACAACGGAAACATTTTCAACACTTGCCTTCTTAATACTCGTATCCACCACATGGGCCAAAAATGCACAACAACCCCGTGATAAATATCTCCTAGCCTTCATTACGGAGCATAACTTGAATTCTCCTTTTCTTTTATCTCCATATATTACTACCTCCTGGCCATTTGGATTCATAACTCGTACCATCTTTTGATTACATAAAATGGCGGCATTGTGATTACTAAGCCAATCCATACCTATGATAACATCAAATTCTCCAAGCACTATAGGGATTAGGTCGATCTTAAATATACTATTATCCAATTTCATCTCTACATTCTGAAACACATTAATCACAACTACTACCTTACTATCAGCTATTTCTACTTCAAGGGGTTTGGAGAGTTTAGATAATGGGGATGTTAATTGCTTGCTAAATTCTAATGACACGAAGGATACGCTAGCTCCCGAATCATAGAGGACTCGAGCAGGAATGGAATTTACAAAAAGTATACCTGTAATGACATCGGGTCCCGACTTTGCTTCCTCTACTCCTATCTGGTAAACTCGTGCCTTGGGTTTCGGAATTTCAACTTTTTCTTCTTTGACCGTCTTCACAATCTTAGCATCATTTGTCCTTCGACCTGGACACTCATTCAACTTGTGCCCAACTTGATTACACCCATAACAAATAACCATCGGCTTCGGGCATTCTTTACTCATATGACTTAAAGAACCGCACTTGTAACATCCCGGCATATTGAGTCTACACTCACCATAATGAAGCTTGTGACACTTCTTACATTGTGTCTTGCTTTGATTTCCTCCAACCCTTCTACCTGAATCAAACCTTAGCTTTTTACCTTCCCTATCTCCGAACACTGGCTTTCTCTTAATCTCCTTTTCTTCCTTACTCTTCTTTCTCATCAAATCCGCCTCTCTCACACGAGCCCGGCTTAGAAGATCTTCCAAAGTACTACACTTAAATGGCGAGGTTACTTCACGGATTTCATCCTTTAGCATCCTTTGGAACCTATCTACCTTGAGCTTCTCATTATTATGGTACTCGGAGCAATAAGGAACCATATCATTAAATTTCTTCCATAACTCATTCACCGTTTCATTTGTTTGCACTAGAGTCTGAAATTCTTCTCGAATTTTGTCAATCTCCTCCGCCGGTGCATACTCCGAAGTAAATAATTCTTTGAACTCTCTCCATGAACATGAATCCGACCAAGCCTCCCCTTTTTCACACACTTTCCCTTCCCACCAAGTCCTAGCACTATCACGAAGGAAGTTGATGGCATATACAACCTTCTTTGCCTCTTCACACCCACTTGTGCGAAAGGCACCTTCAACAGCGATAAGCCATCTATTACAAGCTATAGGATCAAGGGTTCCCGTAAATTTTGGCACGTCACATGCCGTAAAATCGCGGTAAGATGATTTATCATTCCTTTTAACCCTACCATGATCTTCTCCTCTTCTTAGTTCCGCAAACTCTCTTTGCATTACTTCTTGTATATTTAAAGTGGTCTCTTTGACAACATACGGCACGGATTTTTCTAGCGCCTTTCCTATCCTTCTCCTCATTAACACATCTAAAGCTTTTACTTGTTCATTAGTAAACCCTTCTAAAGTAGGACCCTCCGAACTAGAAGAAGAGGAATTTTCTAAGATCATATCATTCTTGGTTGGGTCACTTGCCGAAGATCCGGCATGTTTAGAAGTAGTAGCCTTTATGGCTTCCTTTTGATGGGAAGTATTCATTTCTTCTTTACTGTAACATATGACAACATTCGATTAAGCAAAATCACCTATAACCTATAAAAATAATATAACTCTTTCAAAACTCACCCTAAACACCACCCACACAAAACCTTAACGATCTTAGGTAATACATTTATGCCATCTTCTTATAACCACGGTGGCCAAGCGTAGTTATAAAAACATGTAATATATATTCCTTAAAATCATCAAGGAAGTGTACAAGTAGTATAACTATTACTAATACAATTTACGCGGCCTAAGTCTAGGAAATTCTAAGACAAGATCCTAAATCTCTTAGACCAAGGCTCTGATACCAAGTTGTTACGCCCCCAAAAGAGAAATTTTAAAATTTTCTATTAATGACACAAATGACAACGAAGGAAAGGAAGTCTGAAAGTTTTATTTTTAAACGTGACGGTGTCAGGTTATAAGAGCGACGCCGTCTGAGAACTTTGTGACGGCTCAGAAAGTTTTTGTAAAAATTGCGACGGCGTCAGATTATAATCGTGACGGCTCAGAAGACTTTGGTGAAAAATGCGACGGCGTCAGGTTCTGCACGCGACGCCGTCAGAAACCCAGACCTGCACATTTTGTGCAGACTTACTACCGTTTAACCCAACAAAACTACATATCCCTTTAAACATTACCACAAACCTGTAAAACAGCTTGTAACTCATATAAGAGCAACCATCACTAATAATCCCAACACTTTAACCAACAAAACAAGTAATTAGCTTTACGCCAAACATCATTTTTAACTCCATGACCCATAATTACAAGAACATGACACATTGACTTGATATTTTAGAGAACATAAACATAGGGACAACTACTCACGGAAACAAGACCAAGACACTTGAAATATACCAAAACGACTTGACTCTTCGGGGCTTCCAACTTTAACACCTTGGTTCCAAAAGACAAGCCTAACTAGGAGCTCAAGCAAACTCCATCCTACACTTGTAATTTACCTTTATCCTCCTTGCTAGGACCTTCAATTATTCCAAGGACTTCTATCAAGTAGAGTCACCACTTCCTTAAGCTTCTTAATTAGAGATATGAATTTAAGGGTTCCTTGTCTTGATAATCACTACAATAGGTCCGAATTTAGCTTCAATTAATGTGTTCTTGATGCCTACTTCTTCTTCTCTTCCAAACCCTTTCTTCACCTTAAGGTTTCTTCACAATTTCTGGATAAGTCTTAAATGAGACAAATTTTTCCTTTTTATATTTATTCCACTTAGGCCAAATGACAATATTAGTCCCTCTATTCTAGGGTTCTATATTTTGGCCACCAAAGTTCTTAATTTTTCTTACTAGCCACAATATTTAAGAAACAATCATATTCTTTTTAACAAAAGTTTAATACTTCTATTTAATAATACCTTGATGGGATACGGATGTAACATCTTCCTCCTTAGTCTGCTTCTTGGTGCGTTCCTCAAAGGCCTTCAATCTCCCAATGGCTTCTTGGAATGGCATCGTATTAAGATCGGCAAATTTTTCGATTGCAGCAACAATTTGAATAAACTTTTCTGGTACTGAGCCCAAAAGTTTGCGAACCAATCTTTTATCGTCCAAGGTATGTCCGAGACTGCTTGCTTGTGATGCAATCTCACTGATCTTTCCCGCATAGACATCGAGTGAATCATTAGCATCCATCTTTAAAGATTCAAATCCTGACTCAAGTGTATGTAACCGCGCTTCTTTAACCCTATCAACTCCTATGTGCCGAACCTTCAACGCATCCCAGATATCCTTCGCCGAAGTAAGATTAGCAATTTGCAATATCATGTTTTCTGGAAGTGCTTGGTATAACATTGCAATTGCTATGTTGTTGTTCTTCTGATCCACTTCAGTTCCTACTTTTGGTTCTACTGCTTCCCAAATTCCATGGACGTTAAAGATTGCCCTAATTCTTAAAGCCCAAATAGTATAATTTGTAGAGTTGAGGATTGGGCACTGGAAGTTTAATGATAATCCTCCTTCCTTTGCTACATTTTCATTCTTCTTTGAAGAATCCCCGGTCATGTTTCTTTTCTTCTTTCTACCAATCTTTAATTAAAATTTCCCTTCTTTCACAAATACTAATCTGATTATGCTCTTATTTATGCCTCCAAATCCGATAATAAGAGTAAAAAGAACTAATTATATTTGTAAAAGATTCTTAGAAAAACAAGCCTGGTTTCTTTGATTTCTGGGTGTTTGATCAAACCCGCCTCGCCGCTGTTGATCCTGATCAATTCCGCTTCGCTGTTGATAATCAATCCCGCCTTTTAGCTAATGATAATCAAGCCCGCCTTCCTGCTAATGATCTCAAACCCCCCGACCAAACTTCTTTTCCCTCCGATGGATCAGTAGAGAAATATAACAATAACCCCTTTTTTCCTTTATTGCAATTATAAATTGAAAAATCAAAAGAAAGAAAAGCGTATCTGTGAATCTGTTATTGTTCTTCTTCCCCTGTTCTACTTCCCCGAATCGAAAACCGCTCTGATCCCACTGTTAGTTAATAATGTTAGTTAATAATATCGAAATTGAAAGACCAAAAATTGACAAGAATCTTAATCTTTTATTGCTGTGAAAAATATGTTATTTACAAAGAGATCAATCCTATCTATTTATACTAATCTAAAAGACACCTTCTAACCATCATAACCCTTCATGAAAAGTCTTGTCCTTTGATGAATCAGTTTGGTGGCGCCTCTTTCTGAATCGGTACATCTTCTGAAGGTGTCGATACCTTCTGATGTAGGTTACCATCTTTGGTTCTTGTCAAATTTAACCCCTAACTATACTATGCTTTATTTACTCTAATACCCCTTATACTAATATTTAGTTTAATATTCCAATACTTGCATGATGAGTTGCAGAGTTGTGACTCCATCAAAATGCAAAAGCCATATCAATCTTGGATTGGGAAGGGGACAAATGTTCAATATGATAACCTAAATGAAGTAAGTGCTCTAGTGACGTCAAATGAATAATAACGAGGATTAGTAAGAAGGAAATTATCTAGTTTTACAAACAGCATATTCACAATCTAGAGGTTTTACTTCCATCCAATATTCGAGCAGATTTAATTTTTAAGGTTTATAGACAGATAGGTTACCCAACTTTCTAACTTTATTCGTCTAAGTTACCAAACATTCATTTTGTTCACTTAGGTACTGAACTTTAGTTAAGCATTCAGCCTATATTTTTTTAGTGTAATCAAAGTAAACCAAATGCATTTTTTTAGGTAAGTTAAGTAACCTAAATGTAGCGTTTTAGAAATTCAGTAACCTAAATGTAGCATTTTTTTAGTTAAGTAACCTGTTTGAACAAAAAAAAAAAAGTTTAGTAACTTAGGCGAATAAAGTTGGAAAGTTAGGTAACATATCTGTCTATAAACCCTTAATTTTTATATTGAATATACTTGTTTTCAAAGCATGAGTTGAGATCCATATAGAAGTCATATTTGTCATAGAACCAATGGACCAATCATAGCCATCCATTTTTATCTAAATCATTTTCCACATTTTTTTTTAAAACAACATATCTTGCAAACGGTAAATCTTCAAGCTACAAAAAATACACCGTCATGACGAGAATTAAATTATCTTTCTATAGATATGCATTGTTATATATTTTCGACGAAGTTTTTTTTTTTAAATTTCGCCCAGAAAAATCACATGTGATTTGTAAAAATCATATGTGATTTTTAAAAATCACATGTGATTCGTAAAAATCAAATCACATATGATTTTAACAAATCACATGTGATTTTTACAAATCACATGTGATTCTTCTGGACGAAATTTTAAAAAAAAAAAGTTCGTCGAAAATATATAACAATGCATATCTATAGAAAGATAATTTAATTCTCGTCGAGATGGTATGATTTTTTTGGCGTAACGATTAACGGTTTGTGAGATATTTAATTTTTAAAAAAAAGATGAATATATTTTAATAAAAGAAATGAGTGGCTATGATTGGTTGATTGGTTCTATGACAAATATGAGTTCTATATTGAACTTTTCTCTTCAAAGCATAATAGCCGGACGGATTCTACTTAACGGAGAGAATACCGGCCGATGCCATCTGATTTTGTGTTCTTGCATTTTCATCCGACTTCTAGATTATTGTACTCAAGCTAATTTAGCACACGATAATAAAATTATATCATGATGGAACCACAAATTATACTTACTTCAGTGGTTTCACACGGATGACAAAAAAGCTAAATCAAGTTATCACTATCAAAAACCATTATGCAGTGGGTCTAGCTAGTAAAAAAATGCAGCCATAGAATGTAACACAACACACAAATATATCAACAACGAGATTTGTGTCTGTTGTTCCAGTATACATTACATAATAGTTTTTGAGCAAACATAGTTAAACAAAGTTACAAGCGCCAAGTAGTCTTGAACAAGCACACAACACCTGATCATTGATTGTTCCATATTAATTGTTCTTTGTTCGTTAAATTTTGATACATAAACATTATTCCTTATAGGTAGAGCATTGATGGATCGCCAGGTCACTTTAAGATGGAAAGCACCTCATGTGGCATGAGTATTGAAGACTGAGGTCAAGCTCATTAGTCATCCCATCAGCTCCTTCACCAGCACCACCACCACTTTGGTTGTAATTTCCTCTACATTGCATGATACATTTACAATATTAAACATCAGTTAAAAAAAATCATGGTAACAGCAAGGGACACGATAGTTTTCTCGTTATCATATTCGTCCATGGACATGTATATCAGACAGATGATATCTTTGGCAAAAGGCATGACAAAATTGGATTAACATTATATAAATTAGAAATAAGATGATTACCCCATGTTGAGACCGGGAGGTGGTTGTGGCATGAGGAAGCTTGTATCATGATCGACATAGTTATGCTGTTCCCATTGCACGTTTTCTGTAATTGTCTTGTCTTTCTCCTTCTCCTTGATCTATTCACGGAATGAGAATTAGCATCACTAATTTGCTCTATGTCACAATAAAGAATGTAAAACGAACATTTTTTTTGTTGTTGTTGTTTTTCTTGAAACTAAAGAAGAGAAGGATTGTGACTTACTTTCTTTGTCAAAGTAGTGTTCTGCTCCTGTATGGCCTTTCCCTGGTGGTTCATTATGCATGAGAAATTGGACAAGAGTTTGCCAAAACAGAATAATAGTAGTGTGTATATTTGTCCAGATTGCAACAATTGATATGTTTGTTATATACTTGTCAAATATTATTTCAATCATTATGTTACACTTAATTTTCCTTATTTTGAGAGATGCAGTAGTATAACAAAAATTATTTATTACATCGTTTTCATGCAGGTCTACTACGCCCTAAAAAACATGACCCTCAAAACCACACCTGGTCTTGATTAAAACATTTACTTTGTAGAATTTCATACATAATTTTGCATTTTTGAGAAGTCTGAAAAAAAACTATAAAATACGAGGAACGGTAATATGGTAAATCAGTTTTTAAGGACAAATATAGATGATTAAAACCATATATAATCTCAAATGAAATGCAAAAGAAGTGACATTGTAAAATAAATAAGTAAACTAAAATAAGATGCCTACCTTTTTCTGAAGCTCGGAGATTGATTCATGCAGGAGTTGGTTCTGTAAGAGAAAAGACTTCTAGTAAATACATGGACTATAAATACATTCAGTAAAAAATTAATTAAATTGCAAGCATTCTTACCTTTCTTGTGCGAATATTCTTGAGACCAGTATCAAGCTGTTGCTCCAAATTTTGGATTTCTTTCAAGCTCAATGACTCTATATCTTCACCCATATAGTGCCTAAACAATTGGATAAACAACCAAAATTTTAAACGGTTATGTTTCATATAGTTATTTATTTATTTTGAATGAGAAGAAATCTGTACGTAAATGATATGTAAAGATTCTGACCTGTGATTTCTTTGCAATAGCTCAGCCCTTGATTTTAGTTTGTTGTACTCTAGGGTCCAGCTTCTCTGTGGACGGATACAGATTTATTATCAAGTGATGAGGCAAAACTATCTAGGCTTAAATCCAATTACACTATAACTAGCTACAAAAAACATGCGTTCTTAATGAAATTGTTGGGTACTATAAATGATTATTGCAAGTAAAAAAAAACTGAATATGATCTAGGGTACCGGCGTAGCATCTGTTGCAACAAGCTGCCTCTCTGTGTAAGAATATCTCTCATAGCGCTCCAAGATGCTTTCCATACTGTTACAACTCAAAACAAGAACATTAAATGAACAACTAAATCCAATTAAATAGGATTAGTATAAGAACTAGAGACGCATGAACTTAGCATATATATAGTTAACGGTGAGAATGTATATCCATCTCTTATTAGACATAAACTTAATTCAGACTCCTCGGAAAGACACGCTTGGAGATGATGTCAAAATCTTCTCACATGCTTGGATCATGCATCGGAACAGGAACCTTAAACCAAATTGGCTTGTATGGATCAATGACCCTATTTCTTCTTGTAAAAACTCTTTTTGTAATTTTCTAGCATCTTGCTAACTTTAATCCAATCGCCGTTAAAAAAAAATAGTATTTCATGATTGAAGGACACGCTAGCAACACTACTATGAGGAGGTTTAGTGATATTAAATTTTGATACAACGAGTGTGTTATCGAACAACAAATGCATAAATCTTTTATCAATTAGCTATCCCATTGGATCCTAAATCTATGAACAAAAAAGCATATAAGCAATTTTACATCTGGATATTAGTGATACCACATTTGTTTTGGAGAAAATTAAATACATTTATGACCAGTATTATCAGTGTAATATCTCTCTCATCTTCCAATTTTCTAGGTCCACTGATTCACTTAAAATGATATGAGTAAACCTGTATTTGTTTGTTTGTTATTCTCATCATTATTTTATTCTAGTATCATTATGGTTAGCTAGGTCGATGTTTAATTGTAGCTGATGAACTGATACTTCAATCTGGGAAGCTTATATGAATATAAATTTTAGCTTATGTTTCATCTAGGGTTAGACACATGTTTAATTGATTCATCATGAACCTTTAAACTATGTGCTCGTCAGCTCTTAATGATGAAGATATAATTACATTAAGTGCCATACGTGTTATCATCACCAGTTGGATTAATGTATGTATATCTAATTTTGATATTGAGAAATATTACTGTTTTCATGATATTTAAGTTACAATTCTTGTTGCTACTTAAATAATGTTAACTCTAGCTTCTTGCAAGTAATAAATGATATATTTCCTTTGGGAAAAAAACTTGTTAGCATTGAAAATACATGGTGATAATGTTTATAGAAGATAAAAACAGCATACAAGGTGCCATATAAATAAAAGGTGGAGGCCATGAAAAAAGAAACATAAAGGCTATCTGGCTGAATACATATATATATATACCTTTATTTCTAACGGCAATAATGTTGCTGTGAGCTTTGGCTCTAGAAAAATAGCAGTGGTAATTGGTATATCACCGCAGATTATGAACGAAATGTTGTAAACATGGTGTAAAGGCATCCTTCATCCAAGGATATTGACACTGCTAAACTACATATAGATATTAACGAAGTAAAAAAATATCCAGGGTCCAAAAAGCAAGATAACTAGAACGCAAGGGTCGAATAATCTACGAAGTAATACACTATAGGCATGACGACAGGGATAAGGAAGCACTATAACAAGTTTTGTAGGTGTTCTGAAGTCTGAACAATGATTTGAATTCTGGAAGGACAACTCAGAAAAAAGTATCGAAAACTCGAAAAAAAAGTAAGGACAATGATCTTGCAATGATTATTATCATGAGCTAAAGGTGACAAACGAAATAAATGTTGGACAACAATCAATAACGATCGCAAAGAACTGTCCAAGGAGAAGCTGGATATGGGACCAGTAGCTAACGTACTGAGAAGACACTCTGACACAAGAATAACGTTTTGAAAAGTTATATATGGTGTGACTCTAGCTGCATGATACATCCTTGGTGAAGTCATAATTTAGAGGAGATAAATATATACTGTAGCATACACATATTGTGGACCAAGGTTATTAAGACTAGATAATAGATATCTCCTATCTTAACAAAAATGTCATCTGAGATTTACTGCTATCTATTTTTTTCCTTCCGTTAAGACTAGATATGCCCAAATGATATTCACTCCGATCGGTTCCTCCTAATTATCTGGCATCATTTGAAGATTTCAAAACCACGATGTTTTGTTCTCAAACGTTTTAGGACAGACAAGAAAAGTTCAAATACTTACTTTTATTTTGGTGCTTACTAAATGACAAATTTTCACAACAATCTAGTTTGATCTAATGGTGAAGATTTAAAATTTAAAAAATAAACCTATCAATGTTTTTTTCTTGTCTTTTTGTCTTTCTTTTTTATTCACATTTCTTTTGTCTTTTTATTTTTTATTTTTAATTCATGTCTTTTTTTATTTATTTTATTTTATTTTATTATTTTTTTTAATTCACGTATTTTTTTCTTCGCTTTCATACGTTTTCGTCTGTTTTCATACGTTTTCGTCCATTTTCATACGTTTTCATCTGTTTTCGTCCGTTCTCATACGTTTTCGCCCGTTTTCATACGTTTCCCCCCATTTTCATACGTTTTCGTTCGTTTTCTTACGTCTCTGTCCATTATTCATATGTTTTCGTCCATTTTCGTTCGTTTTCATCCGTTTTCATATGGGTTTTTACGCTTTAAGATGTTTTCATACGCTTTCGTCCGTATTCTTTCATTTTCGTCCGTATTCTTTCATTTTCGTCCGTTTTTATACGTTTCTGAATATCACAAGTGATATTTAGAATATCACAAGTGATATTCTGTAATATTCAGAATATCACAAGTGATATTCTCTGATATTTCAGAATATCACAAGTGATATTATTCAGAATATCACAAGTGATTTTCTAAATATCACAAGTGATTTTAATGTTTTGTAACATGAAAATCACAAGTGATATTCAGAATATCACAAAGTGATATTCAGAATATCACAAAGTGATATCAAGAAAATCACAAGTGATATTCATTATATCACAAAGTGATATTCAAAAAATTATAAAGTGATATTCATAAAATCACAAAGTGATATCAGAAAATTAAAAATAATATTCAGAAAATCACAAAGTGATATTCTGAATATCACATAATATAACTTGTGATAGTCAGAAACATATGAAAACGTACAAAAATGGACGAAAACGGACGAATACATACGAAAACGGACGAAAACATATGAAAACGTAAAAACACGTCTGAAAACGAACGAAAACATTTGAAAAATGAACGAAAACGAAAGAAAACTGATGAAAACATATGAAAAGGAACGAAAACGGACGAAAACGTATGAAAACGGACAAAAACGTATGAAAACGGCCAAAATGTATAAAAATGGACAAAAACAGATGAAAACGGACGAAAATGTATGAAAACAGATGAAAACGTATAAAAGCAAAGAAAAAAAAGGGGAATTAAAAAAACGTGAAATAAAAAAAAAGAAAAAAAGAAAACGTGAATAAAATAAAAAACGAGAATTTAAAAAAAAATCAAAAAAATATGTGAATAAAAACAAAGACAAAAAGACATGAAAATAAAGTGCCTCTAGGTTAATATGGACTTAAGTTTACTTTTAAATTTTAAGTTAATCCCCACTATTAAATCAAATTAAATGAATATTAGGGGAATTATCCTTTGATATGCATAAATTTATGGGTAAATAAGACACTCTCAGTGAAGAAGTCAAGCCTCTTTCCTACTCTTTGATTCGCAATAGGAATAAAAAATTCAATTCCAATTGAATTGGAATCAATGATTCAATTATTGCTTGTAACAAGATTATGTAATTTTTTTGTCTAGCATCTTGCTAGGTGTTGTAATAACAATATCCCGCCTTTCAGAAGGGAAAAAAAAGAAAAAAAAAAATGAAAAAGGACTAACGATTTAGGGCAAATGACACAAAAAGGTACTAAAGTTAGGGTTCATATTCAATCAAGGCATTCTTCTTTTTTTTCTTGCACAAAAAGGTTGCCAACAAATTTTTTTGGCGGATTTGGGTTTTTTACTAACTTCCGTTAACCCACTTCGTTAGTAAATTACATATTTGGCCCTTGATTTTGTAGAGTCATTTTATGCACCATCCCTCCTCCTCCACCAACACCAACCGCCACCATCACCTGCCAACACCACCCGCCACCACTAACACCGTCCACCACTACCACCGTTCACCACCACCACCACTCACCACCACCACCACCGTCCTCCTCCAACATTGTCCGCCACCACCACCACTACCATCAAGTGTAAATGAGACTGATTAAAAAGATGTTTGGCCTCATTTGACATTTTTATAATTGGGTTTCTTTTTCAAATATTTGCGAAACTTTGGGGTCTCTAGTATCATTTTCCATTTCATTTGTCTAAAAGAATCAAGATACGCATAGACCCTGCTAGTAGCGAGTATATTTTTTTATTGATGTTGATGCTGTGAAACCTCTATTTGCAGTGGATACATGCAACACTGCACTTGTTTCCCCTATATATTATGTGATGTTCACTTCTTTAACAATCATTGCAAGTGTAATTATGTTCAAGGTATCTCATAATTCACAAGTTCCCAAGCTTTTTAGATCTCTTAACAACAAATAAACGAGCAAGTGATTGTATGCAGGATTGGAAAGATCAGAGCGTTAGCGACATAGCATCTGAAATATGTGGATTCATCAATGTTCTTTCCGAAACAATTGTTCTTCATTCCACAAAAGAACAAGAACCAGCTGCAGCACCAGGTATGATCAGGACCGCATAAAAATATTGATTTAATAGGTCTATATTATTTATTAATTTGTTGTTAATTGAGGGTACTTTGGACATTGTTACGAGAAGTCCAACATTTTCTTTTAAAATACAAAGGAAGAAAAGGTTATTTTTATTAAACTTTTGACAAACAAACACTCGCTCTTATATACATATTGAGAAATGCCCCAAGCTTATAGTCTGTGGTAGTGGTGGCGGAAGGTGTTGGTGGAGGAGGAGGGTGGTGGTGGACGGTGGAGGAGGAGGGATGGTGCATAGAATGACTCTACAAATTTAAGGACCAAATATGTAATTTACTAACGAAGTGGGTTAATGGAAGTTAGTAAAAAACCCAAATCCGCCAAAAAATTTGTTGGCAACCTTTTTGTGCAAGAATAAAAGAATAATGCCTTGATTGAATATAGACCCTAACTTTAGAACCTTTTTGTGCCATTTGCCCAAAGATTTATTAGGGGACGTAAAAACGTTATTCTCTTGCAATTGGAACAGTTGCATTTGTGTTGTTCCTTTTTAGTTGATTACAACATTTTAACTAAGTTAAACTAACCAACTTCCATATTTTAATAATGTAAGTTTATACTTCAACAAGATAGATAAACGTATAAGTAAACACAAATATATTTTCAACATTAAAATTCTTATTAGAAGTGAATTAAAGAATTTACTTAAGATTATTTGCTGAATAACAATCTAAGTTTAATGATAATATTTGATGATCTCCTCACTAAAATTAAACATAAATCAAAGTTAATGTTTAAGTAAGAACTATGTTATAATTCTATTTGAAGGGGTAAATGCTCTCTTGAAAGTGTATCACTTTAATTGCAAGAAATAAAACATTTACTCACTTTAATAGGCAAGGAAAGAGATGGATACCAGTAGGGTAATAGCAACGTGTCGAGCATCCAACTGTGTTGTACACTTACATTAAATGCTTACATTCTTGGAGCATGTCCAACCATGGTTTAAGGAACATTATTGACAACTGTTTTGTCTTTTTTTCTTTCCAACTTTAGTATTATTTTGACTTTTGATAAGTGTTTTGCACTTATCTTCTCAACAAAGTTAACACCTTTATATTTCAGTGACTTAGATATTCTTCTAGAATATCTAAGCTCATAATGTTTTTTTATTGTTGAGGAGATCTTTAGGGAGTCAGTGAGTTATTGTCATCACTCATTTACTCAATCATCTTCTTGTTTTAGATACTTCACTCACTGAGTTTCGCCTAAGGAAGTGTCGAGTCTTCTTTTAAACTTTGAAGAACTCTGAAGATGACTCCCTGAATACTTCTTTCCATTCAGGAACTTTGTTTAAATTAAGATATTTTCTATTCAAATCCTAATCAAATATCATTGGACACTAAATTGTCCCAACAATTTCAGTAACATTAGAAAGACAAAAGGTGTATCACAGAGAAAACATATATATGTTTGTTAATTGCAGATAAGTTTAAGCATTGTTGTAAAAAGCCCGCATAGCAGGCGCTAGGCGCTACCAGCTGCCTCTATTTTACCCTAAGCGGCAAAAAGCAGTCAACGGGATGGTCAATGGTGGTCAACGCTGATCAGCGGCGGTCAACACAGATTTTAAATTTTAAATTAAGTTTTTTCTTTCAATTGATCAAATCTTGTTTTTAAATGATGTGTAAAAATGAACTTTGTGATGTAATTGTTGTAAACGAGAAAAATTACAAGAAGATAAGATGAGAGATATGAGATGATGGCTAGAAAAGAAGAAGAAAATGAGGCTTAACTTAAAAAACCCTAATTTAACTAAGTCCTAATTTACATTTAAAGCCCGCCAACATCCAATCTATTTTTAGACTTAGTTATTTATGCCAAAATTTATCAATATACATATAATTTTAAGATTTATATATAGAAAAGTTCAATCCGTTTAGGCGACGCCTAGGCCCCACCTAGACAGACTAAGCGCTAGGCGGTGGTCGACCGCCTGACGAGCGCCTAGCGCTTTTTGCAACAATGACTTTAAGGCTACACAATTGCTTAATTGATAGGTCTCATACTTCTGAATGTTTGTTTTTCCCACAGGCAAGATCAAATCCCGGAGAAAATGAAGAATGGGAGTAGTCTTAGAAGACAATTTAATCTGGGAGAATCTGAAATGAGTATATATTGGTGAGAGGCTAGGATAGAGATGCCAAGCATTGTGACTTGATAGACGTTTAATGTAAAATGATCCTCGGTTGACATAAAATTTTGCTATGATCCGCTACTCTATTTGGGGGAAGTGTAACGCCTTTAGATAGTTGGTTTTTAGTTCTAAGCGATATAATTATCATGTAGTGTCTTAGTATTTACTAATCGATATCGTTTAGTGTAATACATTTTTAACTATGTAATAAAATGTTTTAGGACACAAGTTAAGGCTGAGAGAGGATAAGACGAAATAGAATTTGTATGTTGTAGTACTAGCTATAAGACTTGGCGAAGAGTATACTTCATTGATCTTATTTTGGTAGGTCGAAAACCCTTCATTGATCTTCATATGCAGTGAAGATATCTTATATATATAGATATTAATTATTTCGGTTACTTTTGCAGTTTCTAAGTTCATGATTGGTACTGGTAGAAATTATATTTAGGCCATCGGGATAACCATCATTAAAATTACTTTTTCTTTTATTCACTTTGACTTGCCAGTTAGGATTGGCTGTACATATGATATGGGTATAATATGATGGTGGACTAATTTGTACTGAATATATATCAGTAGTCAGCTTTGCGAATAAACTCGCTGGAACTTTGACGCCTATCTCATGTCACTGGTCATCTGAGGCATGCAAGCTCCAATGATAGTCGATTATAATTCAGAGAAATAGTAGGACTTATTCTTAAGGACCCAATGAAACCATCAAGTTAGTTGGAGAGAAGCCGAAACTCATATATCCAATAACAGATCTTTCTTTTTGAAAGACGGATTTCATTAAAGCTAATGAGAAGCTAGGAAAAGATTACAGTTGCTTTGAAATCCAATAACATCACCAAGTTGCATCCCCAGATCGCCGCTTAGTAATGTCTGAAATCAAAATAAAATCTAGCAAATAGCGCAGTTCCATAATCTTTTTGAACAATTTAACTTCATGTAAGAAAATTTTAATAACTTTTGTTGTAACAATTAAATTGATTTTAGAATAATATCATTAACCTCCAAGTACTCTTGTTTTAGCTACAAAATTGTTTTAACACAAGCAAAGAGAGTTTATATTCAGCCAAAATATGGCCTAAAAACTACACTTCCAAGTACACAGATTCTCTATATTTTATAGTCTTTATAAAGTATACAGTCTTGTAAAACATGACTTTAATTTTACACAACGGATTTAATAACAAAAGCATAACATTTTATAAAAGTAGCTCTTCTTCGTTTATTAAAAAAATTACAAAACAAACATGAAATATCATTCACATGTCAATTTTATATAGAAGATCTGGTGAAAACTAGAAGGAATGGAGGATATATTATTTAGAAACAAGAAACATTATATATGGTTAATTTCATAATTAGAAGTTCATAATAAGATACTTAGAGCTAATAGCTGGATAATATTTTACGAAATAAATGTTACCATGATTTAGTAAGTTATTAAACACAAACAAATGAAACATAGAGAGTATGGTTTAGTAACCCATGGATCAATCTATTATCCTCTATGTAATTTGTTTTTTTGTAGCGACTTGCCAGCTTTTAATTCAATCTTCTTTTTAAAAAAAAATATGTACGTATATACATGTATCTAACTTACATCTGTTAACACAAACACACCAAATCATAAATAACTCTTAACATCAGAACCCACCTACTCATTTGTGATAAGTTAGGACGGACTGTTTCTAAATCTTTCAAGGAGAAGAAGGTACGTACATAATAAGCTATAACTATATACTTATATACAAAAGGAAATAAAAATAATAACAAGAAAACCAAGAAAAAAAAACTCAAAACAGCCTTGAAGTATGCTTGATCTTCCAGAAAAAGATCAGATCTTTAACTTCTAGTCAGAGTATGTATTTTTAAGAAAGTACGTACTGTTGGATTAAAAATCTGAGATATATATAGAAGCTAATACTTATATAGTTAAAAACATACTATATAAGCCTAGATCTGAACTCATTAGTCCATCTGATACTTGTTATAATCTAAGAAAAGAATAATTGTATATATGTGTTTTTATCTTTCTGAAATACATGCCACCAAGAAAAGAAAAAAAATGATTGTTTTTAGTAGAACAAAGAAAGTTTTGCAGATGTAGAAACTTGTATGAAATAAGAATTTATATGAAGAGATAGAATGGATATAAGAGGAAAAGAAAAGGGTACCATGAGTCAGTAGAAAACTCAAATAGTTTTCCTTTGTTGGAGAAGACAATTAAAGCAACTTCAGCATCACAAAGAACAGAAATTTCATGGGCTTTCTTCAATAAACCACCTCTCCTCTTTGAGAAAGTTACTTGTCTGTTTATCTTGTTCTCTATCCTCCTTAACTGTACCTTACCTCTTCCCATCTTTCTTTCTTTCTTCAGAAAACCAAACAAACCAAATCTAGTCTCTCTAGATACTCTTGCCTAGAAAAGGAAATATTTAACCTCTGTGTGTATGTTTGTTGATGTTTTTGTCCTTTCTAGAAACTCTGTGTGTGTGAGTTTAACCTTGCTTTTTTCACTAATGAACATCCAACACCCTTGTCTTTAATGTTTCAACAAAAGGGGTAACAAGTTATTAAATAAATATAAAATGTTTATGTCCCAACAATGTGTTTGTTCCTTACACCAATAATGATAATTGTACTGTAAGAACAAGGTCTGAAACAAGACGTATTTACCTGTTGGTAATTCAAAGATGAAACCAACAAACAAATCCAAACAAACGAAACGGAAGCTTTATTCAAATAACAAACCAAATTACAAAACCAAGTTCAAAGGTACCAACACAAAAACTAATTCAAAAGTTACCAAACTATTATTCAAAAGGTACAAAGAAAACTAATGCTAATAATCCCTATTTATAGGCAAAACTAACCGTCATAGATTAGTTACCAAATTACAAACAAACTTGTAGCACAAGTCGAACAAATTACCAAATAGCCCCTAAAGTTTAAGTCACTTTTCTAACAATCTCCACCGTGACTTAAACTCCATTCGAAATTTCAAACCAAACGAATCTTTCGTCTTCAAATTCAAATTTTCAAATTCCAAATTCCAAATGCTAGAGATACTAGCCTAATTCAAAGCGAACGATCAATTGCCAAAACGATCCAAAACAAACCGAACAAATACAAATGCCGATAATCTTCAAAACGAACAATCAAACGTTAACCGACAAATTCAAACTCGGTTAACCAAAAAAATCAGCTCAAACGATCTCCAACAAAGATTATCAAATTCAGGCAACCATCTTCAAAAGCCCGACAAACAAAGATCCAAATTTTCCAAAGTAACAAATTTCCAGTGATCGAACAAAAATCAAACGACTTGAACCAAGTCTTCAAACACCAAATATTCAAATTTCAAATAACAAATTCAAATTCTAATGACCCACTTATTTTATAAGTATTACGGTCCAACTTCAAATTTATTATCCAAGTATCAAACAAATTCAAGTTAATAATAACTTGACAAACGGGCACTAATAATTCAAACACCCCAAATATGATACGGATAGTAATTCTAATGACCCACTTACATAATAAGGATTACGGTCCAAATTCTAAACAAACAAATTCCTAAATTGCCAAACAACAAATACTTTTTTCTTTGTTGACAAACAAATTCTGAATACAAATACCAAAAACAAATTACGTGTACCATGCAGCATTCAATTCTTGGCCCATCTTTTAATTCGAAGTACAATTCCAATACAGAAGCCCATTAAACAAATATGGTAAATATTTATCCCAAATCAATCGACGAACAAAAATCCGCAAAGACGAATCGACGATCAACCACAAAATACGATTCATTCGAACAAGACAATCTTCAATTCCAAAACAAACGAACTTAGATCAAACGAATCGAAACACTTTTTTTTTTTCTTTTTTTTCTTTTTCTTCTTCATGGCTAAACAAACCTAGCTCTGATACCACTTGTTGGTAATTCAAAGATGAAACCAACAAACAAATCCAAACAAACGAAACGGAAGCTTTATTCAAATAACAAACCAAATTACAAAACCAAGTTCAAAGGTACCAACACAAAAACTAATTCAAAAGTTACCAAACTATTATTCAAAAGGTACAAAGAAAACTAATGCTAATAATCCCTATTTATAGGCAAAACTAACCGTCATAGATTAGTTACCAAATTACAAACAAACTTGTAGCACAAGTCGAACAAATTACCAAATAGCCCCTAAAGTTTAAGTCACTTTTCTAACATTACCCTTAACAAAAGTGGTTATATTATAAGAGTAGCTAGGAGGTTTGATATTGTTACCATGTTTCACTTGGAGTGTATTTATTTTGGTACAACATGTTGCTTTTGTATGTACATATTCTCTTTTATTTGTGTAGTAAGTTTGTTCATTTTTTTCCTTTTGTATTCAATTCCTTTAAGGGAAGCTTGCTTTAATAATGTATGGTACATGTCCAATGTTCTTATATCCAAAGTAGAGGTGGCAAAATGTGCCCAGAAGCAAAAAGATGGGCTAAATGGGCACATTTTTAGAAGATTTGGGCACATTTAGCCCCCTTCTTTTTTTGAAATGGGCACATATAGCCCATTGAAAACTTAAATGGGCACAAACGGGCACTTTTTTTTCTCTCAATTGTTGAACATTAACGATCGTTTTAAAGATTTTTTTTATATAATATATTTATTTTTGTTAATATAAATAAGATATTACGTTTAAGGAATTTATTTAGTCGTTGTAGGTCTTTTATTAAGCAATTCGTATAACATGTGCCCGTTTGGCCCGTGCCCATTTAGCCCGTGCCCGTTTAAGCCCGTGCCCATTCTAGCCCGTGCCCGTTTTAGCCCGTGCCCGTGCCCGCCCGGCCCGCCCGTTTTGCCACCTCTAATCCAAAGTATGTAAGCTTTATATGTTGGGTATATAATTTCAAAGGGGTGACTAGGATAGTAGTGATATTAAACAATTTGTTGGGATTTTTATTCGGTTATCTACAATGTAAAATTGATCAAAAGCTTCTTTTGTTCAAAAAATTTGTTTTGATAGCATTTTGAAATTGTAGTGAAAGAGTGTGGTCAATTTAGCGACCAATTGTCTCTGTTGGATTCAAACATAAATTATTGTAGGTGTAATTAATATCAGTGATAAAGAAATCAACTAGTGTCTTCATCAAGGTATTCTATGAGCGTCACTTAAACGACCAAGATAACTTGAAGATATGTTTCCTCTCTAACCCGGTGCCAGCAAGTGGAACACTTGAACTAGGAGTTGAAGACTCAAATAAACAAGTCTTGACGATAACTTGATGATTCAAATATCTCTCTCTGAACAAAGATGAAACGATATTTTGACATTCAAAATATCTTATATATTGACATTCAAAATATCTTATATATTTAGGCGGGACTATTCCAAAAGTAAAAAAGTGGGATTAAGTGAAAAGAAGCTTAATACAAGCACGAGTTTGATAAAGTTGGAGTCAAGTGCTCTCAACACTTTTCGTAAAAGAGAGTCTTTGTTCTCTCAAATAATTGTTCGAACCACTAAATGGAAGGTGTACTTCTCACTAGATGTTTGACATGTCAACAAACCCTCACATGAAGACCTCATACTTGTGTCTATATAAGAGAATGTTTGCCAAGAGTAAATACCATGAGGAGTAATAGGAAAAGCAATGAATTTCGCCAGTTTAGTGCTTTTGGATGAGAAAATACCATGAAGAGTGTTCTGTTAGTTCTGCAACATGAGGAGCACTTGATTGAGTTGGTTTTGTACCTGATCCATCCTTGTTGAGACATGAGCATCTAAAGGTGTGGAAGGTTGTTTGGAGGTTGTGAAGTGCTTGCTTTGTTAGCTTCATCTTGTCTCGTGACCATCTTTACCGACCTTGATGTCCTATAGTCCAGAACTAGTTTAAATTTTTTTGAAGGTTGAACCTGACCAAGGAGTGGATGACCAATTGGATACCCCACAATCTTATAACATTCCTCTTGAATATGACCATCTTTACCACAGTTTCCACAGTAAACGCCTTTCTGAAGTTGCTCCTTCTTTCTGAACCACTTTGTGCAGACCTTGGTGTGTTGTACCTTGAATTGGGGATCTTTGGAGCAGTGTATATGTGACTGTTAAGGGTGTTTAATGTAGTGTGTATGTGAATATTAGAGAAGCTGTTTAGGATGGTTGATGTTACAGTTTTAGGAACAAGACCTTCTCTTTATTTTTCTTCTTGCGTAACCATGATATAAGCTTTTACAACAGTGGAAAGTGGTTGCATGAGAATAATTTGACTCCTTAGGTTTGAGTAACTCTCAACCAGACCCATTAAGAACTTCACTAGCCTTTTCCTCTAATCTCTTTCTCCATTAATCCCCCCATTTACACAATTACACAAACAGAAACACAAGTGTGGAGCTTCTAAAGCATCAAACTCGTCACAAAGACCTTTCAGTTTATGATAGTAAACCTCTATAGTCCAGTTGTCCTGTTTCAACTAAACTTTATTGTTGCTTAATTGTATATTCTATTGATATCAATTTGAGTATAATGTTCTTGCAATTCTAACCATGATTTTGATGCAGAATTGATGAAGTTTAGATTGTTACCAATTTATTCACTGACTATGTTTAGAATCCAAGAAATTAACATATCATTGTTTCGATCCCAAACTGCTCTCAAATCAGAGTTTATACTTAGTTCAACAAATTCACTAGTGATGATTTTCATTTTGTTCTTTGCATTCAATGCAAACATTATAGATCTCTTCTATGAGATGTGGTTTTGTGACCCAATAACCTTATTTGAAATCAAGATGAAGCATAGTGATCAGTTCCATGAAGGAATAGTAGGTGATTTAATGTGATTTCATCATTGGTTGAAGAAGTTGGTGCATTTACTACCATTAAATAGTTTGAAGCATTTCCCGCCATTTTCAGTTTTGAAATTTTATGATGAATTGAGCTAATTACTATAAGATTTTGTTGAACTTGTCATGAAACTGATGTGCCACTCTGTTGAGTGATGAGCCACTTTGATTATGTCTTGGTTTTGTTTGGCTTTACACTTGTGGCGCATGGATTTGGTTGTGTACACTTGGCGCATGAACTTTCAAACTCAGCTTGGTCTTCTTTTACTCTTGGTGCATGAACTTTTAAACTTGACTTGGTTGTGTGCACTTGGCGCGTGAACTTTTTTGTGTCTTCACTTTTGGCGCATGAATTTTTGGTCTTCACATGATCTTCTGGCGCATGAAATCTTTTGTTGTCATTATTGGCGCAAGAATCCTTAAATCTTTTGGTCTTGGTCTTTTGTCTTTTGGCGCATGAATCTTCAAAATTTGATTAATGATCTGGATTCATAGAGTTAATCACGATTTGATGTGATCAAACTCTGATACCATATTGAGAAACAAAGTGAGTGGAAGGAAATAATCTAGGTGGGTAAGTTTGTTATTTTCCACTAAAATGAAAATGAGTACAATACATGGTATTTATACAAGTGAAAGTGAAAGTCAAACTCAAAGCTATATAAACATAAGCTATTAACATGCTAACTATTGTAAAATAAATAATCTACATCTCTTTATAATTCCTTCGTATCTTGATGTGAAGTTGAAACCTGTTGGGAGGATACAACTTGGTTATGGACTTGACTTGATTGACTTAATGAGCTGTGGAGACTTGTTTTTCTTGAGTGGCAGCTTTAGTTTCTTTACATGCAATCATAATCATGTTTTACGTACAGGAATTCAATGATAATTATATGCGATCATACATGGAAATGGAATAGTACTGACAATGTTTTGCAAGATCACAACTACAAATTTAGCTTGAAGACTTTCAAATGGTCATACGTAAATGGTGTTTAATCAGCTTAATCATGAGAACTATCTTAGAAGAGGTGACACAAGGTGTGTTTGGGGTGTTAGGGGAGAATTGTTTAATACGAACCTATATACAAATATTAGAAACTACTATCTCTGTCTCATATTAAGCGTTCACTTTGACTTTTTGTAGTCTTTCTTATTCAACTTTGATCTTAAATTCTATTATTTGTGTTATATAATACTTGATGCAAAATATATGAATGGATTAGATTTTAAATGTATTTTTATTGGTATAATTTTCATCAAATATTATATAACACAAATAAAAATATTTACGGTCAAAGTTAAACAAGAAAGACTAAAAAAAAGTCAAATTGGACACTTAATATGGAACGAGACGATTATGTTTCCTAAGCAAAAAATGAGATATTAGCTACCAAAAAGAATCATTTCAATGTCATTTTGATTTGAACGCTCAAATTAATTGAGTGTACCTTTGCTAGCATATTAAATTTGATGTTTACTAATTCTTTTCTCCAAAGAAACTTTGAATTGTGGATAGAAAACGACATATATTACAAAATCTTACGTATAGGATGTTTGGTAAAGCTTTCGATATATATTAAAGAGGCTTTCGACATACGGAAAAAATCCTTTTCAAAGGAATTTTAACAAGATTGTAATTTTCTCCTAATGTGCCTACTTTTAGATATTTAACATTCGACTATGTTAGTAGACAATATCATTGTGAGTAAACTACACAATCTTGCACATGCTTATCTCAAAGACATGCATCAAACCCAAATAATGAATGTTGATGCAGTGCAATAAACCATTCTATGTTTGGTATAGAAGCACATCCATTACAAATAAAAAAAAAATAAAAAAATCTAATATTCCCCACAGTAGTATCACTCTCTGTATTTAGACATTTCCAACCCTTCCATGTATTAGTATCATATCATTTTACTCAATCCAAAAATACTAATTTTGTCATAGCATTGGAGGAACATATGTAAACCAACGTTTTGGCTCATATGTTGGTTAAGCCATTTATACATTTTTCATAGTTTACTATGTTTAGTATGATGGATTCTAAAAATGATATATTGTGATCTTATGCTAATGACATAAAATTCGAGCTTTTCTATGGTCCCAGACCCAGAGTACAAGAAAGATTTATATCAAAATGTAAATAAAAAAGAAATTGAACATCATAGTATTTTTCATATTTGCTTAAAACTTTATAAAGCTGTACATATAAAGAGATAACATATTTGCTAAAAAGCTTACAAAATGAATAATATTATTTAACAAAATACTCTTGATTATAAAAGTTAACAAAATACTCTTAAAATACTCTTGATTACAATTTAATACACAAACTTTTCAATTATCACTTACTTCATACCCATATATACAAAAAAATATTAAAAAAAAATAAAAACATACACACAAATTGACTCTACTATCACCGTCGCTGTTATGCATAGTTAATTGTCTGGTTGTATGTTAAGAAAATTGAAGGAGAAATGTTTTATAAAGGTATCATACTTACCACCATTTTTTTTATGGGTATCAATCAAATTTTTTTCCTTATACGACTACTTAGCTTTCATATTCGGCCTCTTTGTGACATTTTTGCCCCTCTCAACTTATAGGAGTTTTAACAATTTGAAGGGCAAAAATGTTATAAAATATCTCAAAGAGGCTGAATATGAAAGATAAGTACCTGTATAAGAAAAAATTTATGTTCGATACCCATAAAAAGAAATTGTGGCAAGTATGATACTTTTATAAAACATTTACCCAAAATTAAATGATAATCTTTTGCAAGGGTTTTAAGATCGGAATCATGTTGGGTTTTATGAATTATAAAAATTATATAAAACAAGTAAACATCAACAAAGCATACAACGGAAGTAAGGATCAAATACTTGTAAAGTAATTAACCGAATGTAAAGAATATGCGTACCTTTTGCGATTCCTAGCAAAACAAAGAATCCATTAAACAAGAACCAATAAAAACCTAAACCATAATTGATAAGTGTTTACGTGTGTCGACCAAACACCCAATCGACCCAAATAAATTCACAAACACAAGTGTATTTGTTCTTCATTCTTGTACACACGTATTACTAACAATTCGATGTGAAAAGCTAGGTTCTAGAATCACAAAACAACTAAAACACTTTTGTTTTATCACAAGCAAATCGAAAACCCTTATAAAGAGGGTGTTCGATTGGTTATGACAAAAGGAGAGGGAGAGAAGAGAAGTTAGAGTTCCTTGGTGATCCAAGATTAAAAAAGAATGAATACAATGTGTTTGTATTTATACTAATTGAAACCTTGGAGTCCAAGTTAGGGTAGGAAACCCCTAACCCTTCCATTTGGCCGATCAATGAAGTCCAAGAGGGTTTTAGAACCTTCCTGGCTTCTAATTTCATCTCTAGTCCCTTAACTTTACATTTAACAATCGTTAGTCAATTACCATTAAGTACTAACATCCGTTAGTCGTTATTTGTGACTTAATAATTAAATATAACATTTTATATTAATTATTTGAACATCTACTCTCATACGTAATGTGTGCAACTGATGAGTGGCCTTTTACTCTTCCTAAGTATGAGTCGTTCACATCTGAATTACTTCCTCTTTCCGAAATGAGTAGACCTATTTATGAGGAGTTCGCCGGTGAACTCGCTCACATCACTCCTCTTCCTCCGGGAATCCAGGACGAGCTTTTTGAGCAAAATACTCCACATCCTCTTATATCCATGAGTAACTCATCTACCCTTGAGGATTTTACCGTGGTTTATACTTGTGTTTCATTCCTCTCCGAGGACAAAGTGTTCAAACCCGGTATCTTACCTTTCAAGGGAGTTCACTCTTGGATATTTCTTAAGTTCAACACGGATGTTGTGACTTCTAGAGTGGTGGATAAGATTTCTGAACATTCGGTTAATGTTCATCAATCTACTCTTTTGCCTACCCAACCCACCCGTTGTCATGTTATTGACACTATGCTCTCTTATCCCATTTCTTCTCCATATCTTAACTCCTACGGGAGTGAAGATACCATTTTCGACCCCGACATTTCTCATTCTTTTGAGCCGGTCGTATCTCATCGGAGTGGAACTTTCAACACATTCAATATTTATCCAAACCAATTGAATGAAAGTCTGATGGAGATTTTCTCTTCCACTTGCTTCTCCATGAACCAATGAATTCGGGGTCGAGTCAAGCTAGCGACTCGGTTAACAAAAACCGTAGCACTTCATGGGTAACAACCCATGTTTCTGACTTCTTTCTCTTTTCTAACACTAAGTGTGGGGGAATTCCCCACTGTTGTTTGCTTGTTGTGTGTTTGCTCTCTGTTTTCAGGATTCCCGTAGATCGTGATGATTGATGCGCCTGTTTTCAATCCAGCCGCCCAATATCCGATCTTTTTGCTAACGATTATCTAGGGATATCTTTATTAATCCTTTTTGTGAAAAAAGATTTCGTTTCCGCACTTGGCTAGTAGTATTACCTTTTTCCGTTCTATAGTTTCGGCTACAGCCGGTACTTTGAATATTGAGGGCAATATTCAATTCTAAGTGTGGGGGGGAATTCTAGCGAATTTTGATCACATTGTACCTTCTAGTACCCTAGCACCCCCGTTTTGACCAAAATTTTAAAATTTTTATCGATTAAGTCAAGTATTTACATTTAAAAGAAGTGCTTTGCACAAAAATAATGCGTTAATACTTCGGTATTAATGGTAGTTTAGTCTTGATTAGGCTAGAACAAGGGGAATCCCGACTCTGCTAGAGTGTTGATCTAGCTGCTCTCTTAACATTTAGGCTAAGGTTTTACGATTTGTGCAAATGAAAATGCTAAGCGTGGAGTAGTTGGTTCTCTTTAGAGCTTATATAAGTAATCTATGGCTTTTTCTCCTAGAAGATAACTAAACGGAAATACGTGCTCGTTTTCAAACTTTTGAACATTCAAATTGTCTTGTTACAATAAAAAAGTTTTTAAGCAAAATTGATTTAGAGTCCGAGTTCAACTTTTTATTTAAATTTTCGGGAAAGCATACTATCTTAAAATCGGAATAAAGTTGCAAAATGAAAGTATCTTAATGTTGCTTGAATGATGCAAAAGTTATATTGCAAGTTTAAAGTTAAAGTGAGGAAAAAAAAAAAAAAAAAAAAAAAAGTGAAAAAAAAAAAAAAAAAAGTTGAAAAAAAGTGAAAAAAAAATGAAAAAAAAAAGTTGAAAAAAAAAATGAGTTGCGAGAATAAAAGCATTATGTTGCTTATGAATAAATGTGCGAAACTTGCTTTTTCTTAAATTTAAAACGGAAATTGAACTCGTATTCGTCAAAGTTGTCTAAAAGTTTGACGGTAATTTGGAAATCCTTAATTTCAAAGATCCCGAAAGCTCCGATACTATTCTCAAGGGTGAAAACCTAGCCTCCTTAAAAGGACAAGCTGAGAAGAAAGTCGCTACATGGAGTGATCTCACCTTTGAATCTTGAATTTCTAAATCATCGTCGGTTTTGATCCATTTAGGTTTAGTTTTAACTTAACGGTAGCCTCGTAAATCTTTGGAATCGAATTCCCGCTAATTCCGGTACTATTCTCTGTGAGGTGTCAAAAGCCCGGTGACTTAAAACTGATGTTTTGGGATGTACCGAGAAGAAAGCCGCTACATGAAAAATGCCCTTTCGATCCTTAGACTTTCGTCGTTTCCGGTGAGTTAGTATTTTAGTTAAGTGGATAACAACCATAACAAATGTCGATTTTATTGATCAAACTTTTGAAAATAAGCACACGCACTTAAATTCTTTAAATTGTGGGAGTGAAAAGTTAAGTCTCGACTTACATAGATTATTGATATAAGTAGTGTTAGCATTTTACAAAAACGTTTGCACAATAAGTTTAAGCTTGGTTTGAGAGTATCAAAAAGAGGATGATGATTACAATTCCCCGGAGACACCCATTTTGTGTGAATCACGTTCCGTGATGCCATGTTTTGATAATCAAGCATTTTATTTATTATCGTCTTGTTTAAATTTCTAGTATTGAATAAAAATTCGAGACGTGGTATTCTTGGTAATCTTGATTCTTTCATTACTTTACATGATCGGATTGCTAGGGACTAGCAATTGATAGTGTGAGGGGGGATGATGAGTGGCCTTTTACTCATCATTTTAACCCCGGAAAACCCACAAAAACGTCTAAAAACACTGAAATATAACTAATTATACTGAAGATATCCTTGGAATGTGTTTTTATGTGTTTCAGGTACAAAGGATCGAAAACAGGGCAAAAACGGACAGAAATGAGCTTGAAATGGAAAACTTGCTTTGCGGACGGAGCCGGGAGTGGATTTTTTTACATTTTTTGGAGCCCGGGACGCGTTTTTAGAGTGAGAGTGAGAAAACAGACTCAAAACCGAACCCTAAACCCAAAATTACCTTTCTATCATTTTTCCGAACCAAATTTACCATTTTACCCTTGAAACAAAATCCCAAATTACTATTTTATCCCTAAAACTAATTTTTATTTAAAACCAATTTTTTTATTTGTTTTTAAAACCAATTATTTTTCAAAACCTTTCCTAAAATATATATATATATATATATATATATATATATATATATATATATATATATATATATATATATATATATATATATATATATATATTAGTTTTTAACTAAACCTTTTAAATACTTTTTCAAAAACAAAACACAAAGTATAAATAAACCCTTTACCTTATTTTTAATAAACTTAACCATGAACCATTCCCTTTAACCCCGTTTTTGAACCTCCCTTTAAACCCATTTGACCCCTTGATTAACCCCTTTTCAACCCACTCCCCTTAAACGTTTTTACCCAAACTCATTTTTACCCATAAGATAATCAAACCCAGGAAACTCATTTGGCGCCTAAATGTTTCCCCCCTCCTGTCACTCTCCTCTACCCCACCTCTCATCCTCACAAGCAAACAAGATAGCTTCACATGACTCCCCTCCATGTCATCCATCCAAGGTGCAAAAGAAGGATTAATGGATGTGATGAATCCTTGGTGACCAAGCATAAATCTAATGGCTGTGATGGATTTGCAACAAGCACAGGCTCAAGTTTCTCTTGTCTCTCTCACACAACAAACACAGTTACAACAGGACAACAAGGAGAGGACAAAAGATTTTTTTAGGAATATTAGCATAAATAGGAGTTTAGTGAAAATGTAAAAACTGTCTAGAAATTCTTCTCTAGTACCATTTAATTTTATTGTCATTTAATTTTAATGTAATGTTTAAATTCAAGTTAATGCAATTTTATGTTTTCAATTCAGTTTGTTTATGCAGTGTTTAAATTTTTTATGTTATTATTATCTATCTCATTTCATTCCTGATATAAAGTTGTTTCAACTTTATTTAAGCTCACATGAGCCTATGTTAAAGTTTTCTAAGTGTCAAACAATAGTTTTTTAACAGTTTCATAGTTCACTTCCCCCAAAAGGGGTGTTGGGATTTGCAATTTAAATGTGATAAAAATCTGTTGTAGCACGTTCTAGCCACCTAGCTAAGTTTGATTTGCTCCAATTTGGTCTATTGAGTAGTTATAAAGTAAGTTAAAGCATTTTCACCTAGTTTTATAGATTTTTAGTTAAGTTTTCAAATTTCAAGTTTTAAAGTTTATTATGACAGTTTATTTTTCAAACCTTTTAAAAGTGTTTAAAGAGTTGTTCTTTTTGGTCCATTCTCAGTTGAAATTACATGTCACTAGTTGTTGTTAAATGTCATAAGCCTTTGAGTCATAAAATTCAGTTTGCTAGTTTTTTTTTTAGTAGTCATTAGGATTAAAAATCTTTCTAATTGCCCTTGTTCATGCCTTTCTTTTTAGCTTAGTTTGATTTCTAAATTAGATGTAAGTTAGATTTTTAGATAGGTTGTAGTATAGAAATTAACTGATTTTGCTTTTATTTCACTTTGGGAGCCATATTGTGGCTTATTTATAAGCTGCAAGTAGCCCATTCGAGCCCCCAGGCTGCTGAAGCACCAACAGCATCCCACAACAGCCTTTATTCCCTTTTTTTAGTGCTTATTAGGATTTCCATTTAGCTTATTTAGAATTTTTAGTGCCAATTAGTATAATTAGTTTAGGACTAGTTACCCCTTAGCTTATGTAAGTGCTTATTTAGAGCTTTTGATTGCTTTTTATTCCAATTTCTTAGTTTAGGACTTCTCTAGTTCAAATGTTGCCTAACTGCTTATCCCTTGTTCATTTAGTTTTATTCTTTTATAGTTAGCTTATTTTTAAGTCTTTATTGCTTATCATTCATTTATATTGCTTAATGCTTTTCATGCTTATTATTTTGCTGAAGGACTGGTATTGGGGTGTTTGGTTGTGTTTTGTTCACTGTTGAAATAAGCTGTTTCAAACAACTTATTTCAAGCTTTTCAAAAAGTTTGTTTTTACAACAAAACCTTTATTTTGATCTTATAAATTAGTTTCAAAAAGAAAATTTGAGAAAAAAAAAATTGCAAAAAAAGTGTAGGAGCCAGGATTCGAACCTAGGTCTCCTCACTGAGAACACTAACACATCACCTCATACTAGTTGCCCTTGGGTCTTGTCTTGGTTATTTCTTGCAACCTTATTTATTTAAGGTCGTTTGTTAGTTGTAGCTTATTAGGCTTAGCTTATTTTTAACAGTTTATCCGTATCAGCTGTTGACCCCGTTTTATTTTTCTTAGGTCCCCCATAATGTAAAGTAATTTTCGTAATTTTTTCATATTTTTATAAATTAGTTTAGTATTTTTAATTAATTAATTAGTTTAATTTAGTTTTTAATTCGTAGAAAATAAAATAAAAGTCGAAAAAATACCCGGCTTTTTTCTAAAATCATTTTTTGTCATGTAGAATGTAGGAAAATTGTTTTTACACCCGTAGCCCTTAAATTTCAAAATGTTTACGTTTATGGCTCGGGTCGTTCCCGATTTTTTGCGTTTTTTGTGTTTTAGCATCGTAGCACATAGTTTAGCATCGTTTAATTGTTCCTTAGGCTTAGTAGTAGTTTATTTGTGTTTACTTTTTTTTACGTGCTTAATTTTCATTCCCGTGCATTAATTTGTAGAATAACGTAATCAAAAATCTCAAAATCTTAAAATCCAATTCAAGTTCTAATCACAAAGCTCAATGAATCCGTCAATTCACACCTCGTTGGGACACGACCCGGGTAATCACTTGCCCGGTATCACATATATCACATTCGTAAGTTTTGGCACGTTAACCCTTTTCCTAAAAGGTTGATTTGTCGATTCTCGTGTTCACTTGATATTTTGATATTTGTTATATATACCTTTCACAACGAATCAATTTTTGGCGCCGCTGCCGGGGATGTGTGTTGCAACAATATCGTTACCGTTTGACGATTAGTGACTTGAAGAACCTTTCTCGTGAAGTTATTCGCTTTCCAAAAACCTTAAAACACAAAAATAGTTTCCTTTTCTTTTTATATATATATAAAAGTTAAAAAACCCAAAAAGATTTTGTTTTCATTGTTTAATAAAGATAAAACACACCAATCATATAACACTTCTCAACTTGAGTGTTATCATAATAAGTTCCCAAACAAAAGATTCAAAACTTGCCTTTGTGTCACTTGCGTGAAATAACAAGTTTCACCACAAATCAAGCTCAAAGTCGTGTAGTATTAGCTTAAATATTCGAACCAAATAAAAACAACAATAACCAATCTAAAAATCCGAACACACATGAACTAGATGATCAAACTATGACTCTTAAAACCAATTGTAAGTGACTGGTTATCATAAACACACATATAAACTATTCTATGGATCGAATGTCAGAAGAACTAGAGAGAGAGAAAGTAGAGGTTGAGAACTTTGTAGAGAGAGAAAGAAAAGTCATGAGATTAGAATGCTCTAACCCTCTACCTTGGAGGGTAGAGGGTATTTATAGTGTCTTACATAATACGCCCTCTGTCGGGCTGTGAATCAGGTATACAGTGGGTAAAGACCCGTCCGTCCTCCACGAGGTTACTTAACTAACTACTTACTAATAACTAAACGTCTAAGACTACGAACTTTCTAATGCTAACAAATACTCGCGGTGATCGAGTCTTTTACTTCTGGATTTACTAAATCCTAACCGAGAAACATGCAAAACCTTTATGGACCCAACTGATACTTATGCTTTATTAAAACTACTACGTGTATTAGCCTAAGACCTTGAATCCCACTATGCCCAAACTCATGAACTGTCAATTCCTGCTAGGAAGCGCGAATGTTATAAATAGATCTATTGGGGGTGACTCCCCCGTTCTGGTTGACCGGATAGGCAAATAAAGGTATATCATGTCGAAACTCAAGTGTATGGGATAAACACTTGTCGGGCCTCTATATATATTTTACATGCTTCTAGAGCATGCACATTGTTATAGCTTCGGTTGCATGAACTTAGTGCTAGCTTAATAGACTTTACTTTTGAATGACATTACGTTTGATGTAATGTACTCATAATTGATTATGGTTCAACTTACTGCTTTATACTTAAACCTATGAACTCACCAGCCTTTTGCTGACTTTTAAGCATGTTTTCTCAGGTGTTTTATCTCTGGCTGTTGTATGACTTTATGGAGGCAATTGGCATGGCATGTCATGGTCATAGACTACTTTTACATTTGGGACCACTTTATTAAATGGGCCATGTATTTCCGCATTACACATTTATATAAAACTTATTTGTTGAAGCAATGTAAGCTTTCTAAACGGATTAATAATCCGTTCTCGATTACTTGTATTTTGATCCGATATGTAGCACCCCATGACCCGAATGCTTTCGATGTACAAATTTTCGGGGTGTTACAGGTACGGCTTTTAATGACTCACTTACTATTAATGATGTGGTACATGTGGATAATTTAGCTTTTAATTTGCTTAGCATAGAAAAAATATGTGCTACTAAGTGTAAGGTTATATTCTTGGAGCATGATAGTGAAATCACTAAGGATGGTAAAACCAAATGTAAAGGTATTAGGAAACATGGGTTATATGTAATGAATTTAGGAAATAACCCTAAAGATCAAATTTGCATATCTTCTATAGATGGTAGCTTAACCTTATGGCATATGAGACTAGGACATGCGGACATGCGTTTGATCCGATCGTTCTCTTCCAAGGAATTAGTTTGTAACCTTCCTAAGCTTAAGTATGACCGACACTTTTGTGATGCTTGTAAAATTGGCAAACAAACTCATGGTAGCCATAAGGATAAAAACATATTTTTAACAAGTAGATGTCTAGAACTTTTACATATGGATTTATTTAGTCCATCTGTTATCCGAAGTTATGGAGAAAACTTCTATACTTAGGTAATAGTGGATGATTACTCAAGATATACTTGGACAAGATTTTTAAAAACTAAAAATTAAGCTTTTGAAAAGTTTATAATCTTGAGTAAGAAAATTCAAAACCAATAAGGTTGCTCAATTATTTCTATAAAAACGGACCACGATCGGGAATTTGATAATGAGGCGCAATTTGGAGCTTATTATGATGCACATGAGATAAGTCACAATTTCTCAGATCCAAGAACTCCTCAATCAAATGGCGTAGTAGAAAGGAAAAACCGCACTTTACAAGAAATGAGTCGTACTTTATTAAACGAGCAATCTATACCACAAAAGTTTTGGTGCAATGCATAGACACTTCAACATATATTTTAAATAGGATATTGATTAGACTATTCCTAGGAAAAATTCCATATGAACTCTACAGAGGAAAGAAGACTACATTAGAATACTTCAAAGTATTTAGAAGAAAGTGTTTTATCCTTAACACCAAAGACTACCTTACCAAGTTTGACCCAAAGTCTTACGGAGGTATCTTCTAGGTTATTCTCAAAATAGTAAAGCTTACATAGTCCTAAATAAGGATACTATGAAAGTTGAAGAGTCATTGAACGTTACGTTTGATGAAAGTCCTCCACCACCTAAAACATCACCTTTGGTGGATGCTGATTTAGATGAAGAAACCACTATTAATAAGAAAACCGACCTAGACTTAGAAAATCAAGTCAACCAGGATAAAGATATTGAGAATGAACCCTTAGAAAAGGAGAAGGTAGTAAATGTTACAGAGTCTAAGAATCATCCCTTAGATCATGTGGTAGGTAGATTTAACGAATGAACCCTTATGTCTCAAGACCAAAGAAAAAGCAACTTCTTTTGTTTCATTTCGACAATAGAACCTAAGAATGTTAATGAAGCGATAAAGGATGAAAGTTGGATAGTTGAAATGCAAAAAGCATTGAATCAATTCATTGCAAAGGATGTTTGGGAGTTAGTACCTCAACCTAAGAATGTAACTATCATCGGAATAAGTGGGTGTTTAGACATAAGCTTGATGAGAACGGTATAGTGTCTAGAAATAAGGCTAGACTAGTAGCACAAGGATACAACTAACAAGAGGAAATAGATTATGATGAAACTTATGCTCCTGTAGCTAGATTAGAATCTATTCGTATACTATTTGCTTATACGTGTGCTAATGACTTTAAATTATATCAAATGCATGTGAAGAGTGCGTTCTTGAACGATTTTATCAATGAGGATGTGTACGTTGCACAACCTCCGAGATTCATTGATTTCAAAAAACCAAATCATGTTTACAAGCTCAAGAAGACTCTATATGGTCTTAAGAAAGCTCCCAAAGCTTGGTATGATAGACTCAAGGATTTCTTGATCAAACATGAATAAACCATGGGGATGGTAGACAACATACTCATCACCAAGAAAAGGGATTCACACCTTATCATCGTTCAAATATATGTCAACGACATCATATTTGGTTCAACTTGTCAAGAACTATGCGATGAATTCTCCAAAGTTATGCATGAAGAGTTTGAAATGAGTATGATGGGTGAGTTGAACTTCTTCTTAAGATTGATGGAAGATGGGATCTTCTTTAACCAATCCAAATACATTAAGGAGATGCTTAAGAAATTTGGCTTAAAAGATTGTAAGCCAATCAAAACTCCTATGTCCACTTAAACTAAGCTTGTCAAAGACGAGGAGAGTGAATCCATGGATAGGACTAAATATGGGGGTATAATCGGTATTTTACTTTAGCTAACGACAAGTAGACCCGACATTATGTTTAGTGTTTGTCTTTGCGCTCGATTTCAAGAGGAACCTAAAACATCTTACCTCGAAGCTGTCAAACGTATATTTAGATATATTAAAGGAACAATGCATTTAGGATTATGGTACCCGAGGATACGAGTGTTGAAACAATCATCTACGCTGACTCTGATCATGCGTGAGACTATGTGGATAGAAAAAGCACTAGTTGAGTTTCTACGTTCCTTAGGTGTTGTTTAACATCTTGGTTCCTCTAAGAAACAAACGTCCCTTGCTATCTCCACAATCGAGCCGAATACGTGTCCGCAGGCAAGGTGTGCCAACAAGCACTATGGATGAAACAAGCTCTAGTCGACTACGACATCAAACTAAAAGACATCACCATAATGTGCGACAACAAAGGCGCCATCGACATAAGTAAAAACCCCGTACAACATTCTCGTATGAAACACATTGAAATTCGTCATCGTTTCCTTTGCGACAATGTTTAAAAAGGAAATATTTCTATTGAGAAAGTTTCCTCGGAAAACAACATCGTCGACGTCCCAATGAAACACCTCAAACGTGAACCCTTCAACTCTCTCCGTCTAGGTTTAGGAATGATGGAACATATTCCATAAATCCAAATTATTAGGATTGACATATTGTGTTTTTTTGTCCAAAATTGTAAATAATTCATCGTTAAAGACTAACGACAACGTCATAACCTAAAAATTCATCACAAGACTCATTAAAACATAAGTAAGATTCTTATGAGTAGTCTTAGTCAAAACCTCAGACCCAAGGTGCCTAAATTTGTTTTTGTTCAAAATATGCACTATCACGGATCTGCGAATCCACAAAATACGGATCCGCCCGTATTAAATATGGATATATGGGTTTGAAAATATTCACATATACTTTTATTTAAAACACAAGTCCCATATAACTAAATGGTGGGTCAGTGAATTCCCAAACTCCCTTAAACTAGGATTTGAAGATAAAATAACCTAAGTGTTTAATAACCTTAGACATACGCAAGTCACTGAATGAACAGTCATTAAGTGAGTCATCTTTAAGAAGCTCAGGACGAGCCTAAAAACAAAGGTTCTCCATTCAGTAAGGCGGGAATCAGTGAATGATACATGAGCCAAAGAAGAAGATGATGGGTTCAATGAGTGATAACAATAACTCACTGAACCCCAAGTCTCCTTAATAACTATGAAGACTGAAGACTTAAAGACTGAAGAGACTGAAGGCTAAAAGACTGAAGTAAAAGCGGGACAAGGTGGGATAAGTTTGAAGTGATTAAGGGGGAGTCCTTATCAAGCAAAGGTCTAACTTTCTCTAAAAGTCTAAAGAACAAGAGAAGTGTCATCATTGCTACTCAGAAAGCACCATTGTCTCATTCTTAAAGTAGACATTGTAACAGAGACAAAATAGGCATGTATTTTGTCCAAACTAGCTTAGGTCATCTTTGTCTTTTTCAATAACAGTTGTAAATCATTGTGTATAAATAGGATCATAAGTAAGAGTAGAAAGGTTGACAAGTTTGCGCACTTAATGCGTTGACATTCACAAACACCTTTCTCTCCTCCAAATACAACTAATTCCCTGAGAATATCTCAATTGGTTATCATAGTTGTACTTAAGGTTAGCTTAAGTTTAGTGAGGAGAATTACCATACTTGTCATTCAATCCCAAGTGTTGTTCCGCAAACACTTGGGTATAATTCTTTGTTAATTGCAAATAGAATTAAACGTTGAAAAACTGTGTCTTTTACTTTACGTTTATAATTTAATAAAGTATTTCTCATAACATTGATAAGTCATGGAGCTTAGATAGATTAACTTTGTAGTTAATTGTAACCAAGTTAACGGGAACAACAATTGGTATCAGAGCATCTGGTGTATAAAACGTTTTAGTTACAGAGTCTCAAAGTTATAGCGTAAGGGCACACTTACACCTATGTCGTTAGGGCACACTTACACCTACATTTTAGTTGAAAAGACACAACAAAACACTATAAATATAAGCCCTAACTCAGCCATAAAGTGGGTGTGGACCCTAGGTTCGATGTAAGGTTCATTGGAGGACGAAAATTACCATCTTCAAGCTTAAATCCAGGGAGAAGACCCCATAATCCATCTACATCATTAGCCTAAGATGGTTTGATTATCAAAACACTATATCTTTCATTCTTATGGATTTATACATTATAATTGATTCTAAAATTATGATTTTTGGCTAAACACTTCATGTGTTAGCTTAGTTACGAATTATATGTTTCCTTTGATCTAATTCCTTTAGTTTATTTATTGATCTTAGTGGATAGTTTGTGATGTGTACCTTAGAACCGTATTAGCTATAAATCTTAGGTTGATTACATACTTGAAAGTAGGATACAAGTTGAATCCTAGTGTGTATGATTGGCTAACGGATGACCATTCCTTATTAGTTGTCGACTCATCACCATAGAGAAACCCTTAGTAGGAGTAGATAGCTAAGAAATGGAAGCCATACTGGTGAATTGGCAACTTATTAGTATTGGGTGTTAGTGGGAGACACATATGTATTTCTCACATACTAGTTGGAGAGCTTAGTGACTGTGAACTAAATAGGTTAATTCCTCATGCAGGGTTAGGTATTCATGAATCATATGTTAGATTACGACTACAAAATCGGATCTAATAACCTTAGATGCCTTTATTAAGATTGGCGTTAGATATTACACGTAGGAATGAATCATTTGAAAGTATAATGGAATAGCTAGGTTAACACAATTTTCTCCCCTTAATTGTATTTCCACCATTTCATTTTAGTTTCCATTTCCATTTAGTTTAATTAGTTATTAGATCATACGATCGTGTGGATCTAAAACACAAACGTGACAATTTAATTTGCTTTCTAGATTTAGTTAGCCTCGAATTAGACCACAAGATAGCTCTTGAGACGACCTCGGACTTAGTTTAGGTACACTACGTACGACCGGTAACACTTCATGTTAGTATGTGTAGATCTTAGGTAGTAAGCAGTTTATAAATTTAAGACCTGCTATCACGTATCACGTACTCTTTTGATCATAATTTTCAAAAATTTGGAATTAATTATCGCTGTTAGCTTCATTCTCTTCATTTTTCAATTATGCATGCCAAAAAAAATAACCAACTTCGAATGATCGACACGCCGACACGCGCCGCCATAACCTGCTGCGATTTTATTTTAATGTTACTTTCCTTTTGCTATGTTGCCTTGGATATGAGGAATTCTAAAAAAAACAAAAAAGGAAAAGTCCGTTATTTTACGAAGATCTTTCTATCAATAGATAGGAATGAGTGTTCGATATAGGGGATAGAATCCATCTGCTCTTTCTCTCTCCATTTTTCTTCCCCTCTCCTCGTTCCGCCCGTTGGCCTATTGGGATAGCAGCCTTCGGGCTTTGCCTGCCCTTTCTAATAAAGAATTATGGCTCGGCCCGGGAAAGCGCTGGCAACAACAGAAAGGAAGGGGTCCATGTAGCTGCTGCGCCCGCCCCCCCCCCCCCTCTTAGTCAATGGGGCAGCAGGTTCGGCATCTACTACAAAAGAGAGAGTTCTAACATTTGAATTTCTCTTACATTCTACGTTCCCGAAACGGATCCTATCAAATATTTCACATTTTCTATGATCATCTCTATTTCAGGTATTCGGGGAATCCTCCTTAATAGACGAAATATTCCTATTATGTCAATGCCAATTGAATCAATGTTATTAGCTGTGAATTCGAACTTTTTGGTATTTTCCGTTTCTTCGGATTACTTTGTTTGGCTTTTGGTGATGTTGTTTGTAGATTTGCTACCAGTTGCTATCAGATTTTCACAACAAATTAATATTACTTTAATGTTATTGTCGTTTTTTTTAAGTTTTTGTTTTTACATGAAGATTTTCTCTGCTTGATATCGGATGTCTTCACCTTTAATACTTATTTAGTTTTTTAATCTAATCCAAGCTTTCGCGACTTTGTCGCTTAGATTGCGGGAGAGTATTAAATGATAAATCAGAGTGACTCAAGCTCGGTTGTAGATTTATGATCCATCAGGTTTTTAAGGTTCTTCATGTACTTTGCATTAGAAATATTCAATTAAATAAAACTAGAGATGGCAAAATGTGCCCAAAATAAAAAAGGATAAGCTAAATGGGCAAATTTTTAAAAGATTTGAGCACATTTAGCCATCTTTTTTTTTTGAAATGGCACATATAACCCATTGAATACTTAAATGGGCACTAACGGACAATTTTTTTCTCAATTGTAGAACATTATAATCGTTTTAAAGAATTTTTTTATATAATTTATTTAATTTTTTTAATATAAATAAGTTATTACGTTTAAGGAATTTATTTCGGCGTTTTAGGTCTTTTATTAAGCGATTTGTATAATATGTGCTTGTTTGACATGTGCCCGTTTAGCTCGTGCCCACTCTAGCCTGTGCCCATTTTACGCCGTGCCCGTGCCCGCCCGACCTGCCCATTTTGCCACCTCTAAATAAAACATATCACCAATGAAAGATTTCATTGTCTAACATGTACATAGTCGTAAGAAATAAGTAGTCAAGAAAAAAAATGAAAATGACCTACAATACATCGAAAGTGCCAAACGACTTGTCTCAAACCCGTGACCACTTTTACTAGTAGCACAAATTGTACAAGTCTGCCCACACGAGCATTTACTTCTCCATAATTCCAATTGAGCAAAAGAATCTAACCTTCACACTCTAAAACTGAACAATGGATCAGACTGGATATCCACAAGTAAGCTTGACTGTTTTCTCATTCTCGGTTTCCAAAATAAAAGTGTAAAAAACAAAGTGTTCTTTTTCTCTTTATCAATGACCCATCAAATTATGCCAAACTTGTCAAGTAGACAAACAAAATTATTAGAGCACTGGTGCAGTGGTGCCATAGGGCTCGTGCCATAGCCAAAAAGTTCTGTCACATCAGTAAAACCCTCTATGACACCAGAAATTCTATGGCACCACATTCTTGCCATTACCGTTGACACAAAAAAATGTAGTACCGTAAGACATTTTTTTTCTTTTCATTTTCATAAAATAAAACATTCCAAATATATATAAGCAACATTTAATTTCATTATTAAAAAAAAGACTTACATAAATTAAAAAAACATTACGTAAAAATGCTAGTAAAATTGCAGCCCATTTTTTTTGTACATTTGCAGCCTATTTTTGTATATTTAGGATATGTAAAATTGCAACCTATTTTTAGTAAAATTGCAGCCCAACTCAAATTCTCACAACCCTACTTTTCTTCCTCCCTGCGCTGCCCACCTCAAAAAAAAAAAAAAAAATGCTATGATGTGGTGTGGTGGGCACGGCACGAGCCTTTATGGCGCGAGGCACGATGACGTGCGTCGTCGGTCTTTTTAGGCTGATAGGTTGGCGCTAACCTATGACACCACCGTACCGATCGCTCTAATATATAATAGTGACCCAGTGATTAATACTTGAGACTAAATTCTTACTAGTTCTGAAACAATGACTCAATAGCTAGTTATGTATACCTACAAACTACAAAGAGTAGTAAGACATTGGTACAATTAACCTTAACTTTATTAGTATATACATAATGATCAAGCTAATGAAGAATCTTATAATAATATATAGAGTGCATCATTTAGGTTTTTTTATGAACAACAAATTGAATTAGAAGCCTGACAAGGAGATAGTCAAACAATTACATAAGAAAGCGTTGCAAGGGTTGTAAAGCACTTCTCCAATTTATGGATGTTTTACGAAGCCTATAGAAGATCCAGTTAAAAGTGAAAAACTTTCCCTTATTAAGAAGGAGGCTTCTATTTGGTCTTGCAAAAGCGAAGGTTAGTATCATTCCTAAACCACCATAGGTAGGATCCAAAGTGTTATTTGAGCCACAACATTGACCACGTTGGAGATTTTTGTAGGCATGTTTGAACGACTTGCAAGGGCACACACATCATGGACACTGTCGATAGAGACACTATTGATATTCCACCAATTTAGAATTTCTAACCGGCCATGTGGTCTTGGCGATGGTACAATTTACCAAGACATGATATTCGTCTCTAATCATTATCATAAACCGGGTAATGAACCAAATGGATTTCGAACCCTCTAATGTCTAGGTTAGATCTTGTAGGGATTCTTTATTTGCGGTTCTCCAAGGGGAAATGTTGACTTTAACTGGCACTAAGCTATATCATCTTGTAGTTCCAGTGATCGAATTAGATTACGAGACAATAAGCCATCTCATGCTCTTAACCATAAAATTTAAAGGTTGGATGAACCAATTCAGTCCAATCCAATGAAATTTTAGATTTTAGATTGTTGATTCAAAATTATGTAAACAACTTCACGAACCAATCAAATCCACCAAAACTGCAACTATGTTAGATTACTCAAGATCAAATCCACAATAAGCCATCTCATGCTCTTAACCATATCTTTTTATGCACACACCACACTTATGCATATATCATGTTGTAAAATGTGCATTAATAATGTAATATTGTGGTGAAAGAAACAAAAAATATGATGTAAGTATCACATCTTTTTTCTAAATAACTAGTCGTATCTTGAAAAGCATTTTCGGACAAATGCTTGTTACTAAAAAATCCATCTCCTTTGAACTAACTCTTTACATATTATTGTCCTATTAGAAAGAGAAATGATTTGCACACTTTTCAAATTGATTAAGACACTTTAATTTAGAGTGTCTTGACATTTATCTCTTTATAGATTTAGAATGAGTAAAAAATCATGTGAAAGTATAAGTGTTAATACACTCTAAATTAAAATATCCCAATTAATCAAGAAAGTGTGCAAATCACCACCTAATTAGAAAGGGATGTGATACTCACATCATATTTTTTGATTAATACAACACAAATTGTGTATTGCAGCATTGTACAGTACAAACTGCAATGCACAGATTGTGATGCATTAATAAAAAAAGAGTAAATTACACAGTTCGTCCTTGTGGTTTGCGTTGACCGCAGGGTTTAGTCCTTTGACCAAAAAAATTGCACCGGACGTCCTTAAGTGTGAAACGTTATGCACCGTTCGTCCTTTGACCAAAAAACGTTAAGTTTGACCGTTAAAAACCCATCATGTGACTTGCACATGAGGGTAAATTCGTCATTTCAACACCATAAGGACGAACGGTGCAAGGACGAACGGTGTAGTTTATGTCGATAAGACCCTAGCCAAAGAAAAAACTACCACAAACCCTAGCCTCACACAAAAATGTGCGCCCCCATCTATTTTACTCACCCTCGTTTTGCAGATCAGTTCATATGAACACAAACCAACTCATATCTAAAAAACTTTTTGAATCTCCTGAATACAAAGGACTTTACAACTAAGACAGAAAAAGGAGATGAAGATGAAGACTAAGACCAGACCAAAACCAAATACCAGACTCACAAGTAACTTCAGTTTTATTACATCACTAGTCATAAATCCTTAACAAAAATTCAAGGCGCGAATGTTGTAAATGAAGTTACCACAACCACATAACCAAACACAACCAACTCCGAAAGAATCAATATCCCATCCTCCTCATCTAATGTCCGACACAATCAACTCCTCATCACTCGTACTAAATGAAAAATAAAATTTTCTCATAATTTTTTTTCGTGTTAATTATTGAAACATCAAGACCATCGAGGGTCTAACACACGTAAATCATTCATCACTGATTCTTTTTAAGACTATCCTTCATCTAATGTCTGAATATAAAAGATAAAGCAATTAACAAGGCTGTTAATCCTTTTTCTTGAGTCGTTCAAACTGAAACACATAACAACTTACACCTACCCGAGACCCACTAATGGATCTTGAAGCACTTGTGACGTGTTCTTGATCCGGATTAAACAGCAAATGAAGAAGAGATTTAGATCGGGTTATGATGAAGGAGATTTGATGATTGAGTTGAGTTCACCCGAATCCAACTAGTTAGCACATGATCCATGTTTTTAGTTCAAAGATGTCGAGTGAGGTGGGATGAACCGAACAATGAGAAATCCAAATTGGACTCGAATCTCTTGAAATTGATGAGATTGAAACTCGAATTACACTTCTAATACTTCAATTTACAAAACCCCTCTATCAATTTCAAGAACCCCTAAATTATGAAACCCTAACTTTTATAAAACTCAGATTTGTGTGATATGTGGGTGAGTCCTGTGAGATTTTCGTGACTCAAATAAGAACATAAGTGGAAGCTTTGACCATAGCTCTCTTGACCTCGAGTTGGATGATGTCCATTCTTGACTATCGTCGCTTTCATCCTTCTTTTTCAACACAAGCACATGACTTTGTCTAGGGAAAATAGGGGCGCATAGACTGAGTATGAATGTGATGGCTCAAGGTTAAAGATTGAAGAAGAAGGAGGTGAAACTCCTTTTTGTTTTCCTGGTTTTGGATAGAAGCGAGAAGACAGAGAAGCATAAGTAAAGTACACCGTGTCCTTGTGGTATTTTTATTTTGTATTTAATAAATGGTATGTACTTGGGAAATGACCGAAATACCCCTTTAAAAACCTCAGTTAACTGACGTTAGTGGCAATTGGTGGGCCCAAATGGACGGAGGGACGAACGGTGCATAACGTTTCACACTTAAGGACGTCCGATGCAATTTTTTTGGTCAAAGGACTAAACCCTGCGGTCAACGCAAATCACAAGGACGAACGGTGTAATTTACTCATAAAAAAATGTGATGCGAGTACAATTCTCAATTAGAAAGCATGCGGATAGAAATATAACAAAAGGGATAGGTTACCACAAAACCAGGTGATATTGTAAAACCAGGTGGTATACAATTGTTGTGTTGTCGAGTTGTCATTGGATATGAGTTTACTGTTGCTTTAGTCATGGCTACAAAACCCTACAAATGTGGTTTTTATTATTAAAATATTTAATATTTGTGGTTGCTTTGAGCTTTCTTGTCAGTGATTGGTTGGAGATGTGTCAACATAGGTTGACATGCAGCCAGGCGAAAGGGTGATTTAGTTATTGTCTACATCATTTTTAGTGTCTCAAAACAATAATTATTGTACTTTGACTGTTAAAAATGGATCACTTGAGTTACGTGTTTGTTTTCTATTGGTGATCATTATAAGCTAGCGAACCAAACATGAGTATGCCGTTTTTCTATACAAAAACATTTATGGATCTTCAACATATGCAAAATGCAAAGGGTCCTGCTATGCAGTCATCCTATGTAGGGGGTGTTTGCATTTTTTATGGTTCCCAATCATTGGGTTTCTCAATTTTTATGTCAAAATATTATAAAATGAGGTGCTGCTTGGGGTGCTGTGCTGTCACTTAGTTTTTTTTTTTTTAAGTTTTACAACCTTTTTGTTTTACAACTTTTCTTTTTACAAGTTTTTTTACAAAGTTTTATAACTTTTTTTACAAGTTTTTTTTTTTTGTTTTACAGCTATTAGTTTCAGTTTTATAACTTTAAAAAAAAACATAGTCGGAAAATTTTTGAGGCTCAGATTCGAAGGTTGCAAAGTGAGATATAATCTCACTTTACCGTCCATTCGGTTTCGGTTATCATCATCGCCTCGGAAAATTTTAAGGCTCAAAAATCATCATCGCATCGGAAAATTTTAAGGCTCAAACTCGAAGGCTGCAAAGTGAGATTTGATCTCACTTTACCGTCCATTCGGTTTCGGTTATCATCATCGCCTCGGAAAATTTTAAGTCACAACTGCACAAACTCACAAGTTCACAGGATTGTCAAACTGCACGAGTCTCACAAGTCCAAAACTGCACAAGTCTCAAACTGCACAAGTCACTTGACTAACTGCACAAGTCACAAGTTCTCAGGACACAAGCCTCACAAGTTCAACAAATTTCACAAGTTACACGTTTTCAATGTGAATGTGGTAAGTAGGATTCCAAAACTGCAAAAGTTCACAAGAAAGTAACTAAGATTCTCAAAGGGGAGCTGCTATGCAGGCACTTCAGGCTTATAATGCCACAAGAAAGCAACAACACCACAACACCAACAGCACCAACAAGAAAGCAACAACACAAACTAAAAACTAAAAAACTAAGCACCAACAAGAAAGCAACAACCAACAACACCAACATCACCAACAAGAAAGCAGACAACACAAGTGATCCACCACAACAAGCAACAACACCACAAGCAACAACACCAACAAGCAACAACAACAACAAGCAACAACACCACAAACAACCATGTCTAGTTCACCATTTGACACACAAGAGGTAAGGCTCAGATTATTAGCTCTTTATGAGATATAAACAATCATATTGGCTGCAAATATGAATTTTGCAAAGTGAGATATAAACTCACTTTACCGTCCATTCATATTTGCCATGCCAAAACTGTTAAGATTTTTTTTTTATTTATTTATTTATTTTTTTTTTTTTTAATAAAAATCATCATTGCCTTTTTTTTTAAAACCTATTTATTCATTTAAAGTTGCAAAGTGAGATAGAGTATCACCTGCAAAACATCACCACAAAGTCTAATAAGCAACGAAACCAAACTGGTTTTTAGATGTAACAAGTTTTTAGATCTAACAAGTTTTTAGATATAACAAGTTTTTAGATATAACAAGTTTTTAAACCAACCTCATATTTTTTTCAAGATCTAAATAATATTCAAGATCTAAAAACTTGTTAGATCTAAAAACTTAAGCAACGAAAACCAAACAGGTTTTTAAACCAAAACAGATACCACCACAGAAATATTTTAGATCTAACAAGTTTTTAGATCTTACAAGTTTTTAGATCTAACAAGTTTTAGATCTTATAAAGTCTAATAATCAACGAAAACCAAACTTGTTTTTAAACCATCCTCATCTTTTTTTAACCAGCAACATATCATCTTTTTTTCAAGAGCTATAAAATATTCAAGATCTAAAACTTGTTAGATCTAAAAACTTAAGCAACGAAAACCAAACAGGTTTTTAAACCAAAACAGATACCACCACAGAAATATTTTAGATCTAACAAGTTTTTAGATCTTACAATTTTTTAGATATAACAAGTTTTTAGATCTAACAAGTTTTTGATCTTATAAATTCTAATAATCAACGAAAACCAAACTTGTTTTTAAACCAACCTCATCTTTTTTTTAACCAGCAACACATCATCTTTTTTTCAAGAGCTTAAAAATATTCAAGATCTAAAACTTGTTAGATCTAAAAACTTAAGCAACAAAACCCAAACAGGTTTTTAAACCAAAACAGATACCACCACAGAAATATTTTAGATCTAACAAGTTTTTAGATATAACAAGTTTTAGATCTTATAAAGTCTAATAATCAACGAAAACCAAACATGTTTTTAAACCAACCTCATATTTTTTTCAAGATCTAAAAATTATTCAAGATCTAAAAACTTGTTAGATCTAAAAACTTAAACAACGAAACAGATACCACCACAACGTCACCACATCTCTCTAAAATTTTTAGATGCAACCAACGATCTAACAAGTTTTATACTTGTTAGATCTAAAATTTTTAGATCTAAAATGTTTAGATCTAAAATCTTTAGAGAGAGAGAGAGAGAGAGAGAGAGAGAGAGAGAGAGAGAGAGAGAGAGAGAGAAACAGGTGAGAGAAACGGTTTACGTGTGTGAGGATTGAGAGAGAGAGAAACACAGATATTAACTCAGACAGAAAACGCGTACACCTATCCACCACAAGAATGGAACGCTTAACACACACCTCAACCACACACGTATAACTATATAAATAAAAGTTAACTCTTTTATTTTATAAAAGAGTATTATAATTTGTATTAGTTTTAAAAGTAATAAAAGTATTATAATTTGTATTAAGTTGTATTAGTTTTAAAATAAAGTATTAGTTTTAAAATAAAAGTATTATAATTTTTATTAAGTTGTATTAGTTTTAAAATAAAAGTATTATAAGTTTTTTAAAATAAAAGTTGTATTAGTTTTAAAGTATTATAAGTTTTTTAAAAGTATTATAACAAGTTTTTTAAAAGTTGTATTAAAAGTTATATTTTTTAAGTTTTATAAAAGTTTTACAAAAGTTGTATTAAAAGTTGTATTTTTAAGTTTTATAAAATTTTTACAAAAGTTTTATCAAAAGTTGTATTTTTTTAATGTTTTTATTAAAAGTTGTATTTACTATTTTTTAGGTGTTCCGTGATGAAGTTGTTTTAACTGATTGGGTGCAATCTACTGCTCAATCGAATGGTTTTCTTATTATTAAAGGAAGAAATAAAACATATAGGGGCTATAAGTACTCAATCGAATTTAAGTGTTCTAGACATAGGACGTCTGCACGTGAAGGTTTAGAAGATGAACTTCAACGGCAGATTGGTACCGCTAAAATTAATTGCCCATTCAGATTACTGGCGAAATATATAAAAGGTCGAACTGGTACCGCTAAAACTAGTGGTTGGATCTTGAGGGTCAAGTGTATGAGGCATAATCATGATTTTGTAGACTCGTTCCATGGTTTTTCACAGGCCATGCGATTAAAAGAAAATGAGTTTGTGGAAAACTAGAAGGGGGGGGGGTTGAATAGTTTTACCAATTAAAACTTCCTTTTAAACTATTTAGATCGACTTATGTCAATCTATTTGGTTGTGTGTGTTGGATGTTGATAAACAAGCATATAAAGATATGTAATGAAAAGATAAGAGTAAGAAGCACAAAACCACAACGCGAGTATTTATAGTGGTTCGGCTACAAGGACACCTTCCTTGCCCTACTCCACTCCCCGAGTCACCTACTCGAGAGTTTGTAAACACTACACCAATCTCCTTATGGCGGAGAAGCCTTCACAACGTCGCTTAACCTTTTTCCGGTACAAAGCTAAATACCGAGTTCTTTCACACCAAGGCGAACCACACCTAACACAACGTCGCCTACCCTTTATACGGTGCTAGGCTAACCACCGAGTTCTTTCACACCTTAGGTGAACTACACCTTCAAAACGTCGCCTACCCTTTATTAGGTACTAGGCTAAGCACCTAGTTCCATTGCAATGGAGGAACTACTACCATACTACACCAACGACTAATCCCAAAGGAGATCTACTCCTTTACAACATCATCAAGGACATCAATATCCTTGGATCTAATGCTAGTCTATCTAGTACATCGAAACACACCATATCGAATGTACATCTAAGGCACCTTTCACTAATGCCTTTGACTAGATCTACAAGACACCTTTCACTAATGTCTCGTGTCTTCACTCCTAAGCACTTTTCACTAATGCTTCTTGTCTTGACTTCTAAGCACCTACCACAAGTGCTTATCCCATAGACGATAGATACCCTTCACTAATATCTTCGTCTTGACACTTGAGACATCTTTCACTAATGTCTTCAACACTACACTTCTTTGAAGAAAGAAAGGGATCATCAACAAGAGGACTTGAATAGCCTTGATGATGAGGAAGCATGGCAACTCATGGACTTGAGCTTGCTTGACTTCAAAGGTGGTGATCTTGCCTTTAAGAGGAACCTAAAAGATCACACAAAGACAAAACTACAAACATAGATCTCTTGGATCTAAGGTTAGTGAGATTTAACTCAGGGGAGAAAGTATGTTAGAGAGGGGTGAGAAATAATGAAGAAATGGCTCACTATTTATAGAGGAAAAATCATACTGTTTCCCCGGATCCTACGAATCCCTACCACAAGGGATCCGGCTAGCACAAAGCTAGGGATCCGTGGTCCGCTCCTCTTTGCCCATGGGTATTTTTGGTTATGGGTCATGGGTCATGGGTTATGGGTTGATCCATGGTTTTCTTTCTAGATACAATGTATCTTAAGGATACAATGAACTTGGTTAAGTGGTATATATAAAACCATGGGTCAAAAACCATTTGCTAGTATTTACCCATTTAGTATATACTTGTATTTACCCAATTTAGCATACACTTAGTTTTTACCCATTTTAGTATACTTAGTTTAAGTATATGTTTAACCCAATATGTAAACACTAGTTGTTGTACATATGTATCTAAATCATAAAATCACTTATACTTGTTTTAGTGTTTTATGTGAAAGCGTAAGTGTGTTAGAAAACTATTAGTTCAAACCATTTACGTATTTTATTTGTTTCCTTAAAATGATCTTACTTTTGTTATCGACAAAACATTAGAAGATCGTAAAATATAAATAAACGTTTTTACGGCTTATTTGTATTAACAATCTCCCCCTTTTTGTTGATGACAAAACATAAGATTATTTTAAGGAAAAGCTAAAATTCGTAAAAGTTTGAATTTGTAGTTTTTACTTTCTTCTCCCCTTTTTGTTGAAACAAAAAGTGTTTGAAAGAAAGCAACACTTCGTTTTTAAGAAAAACATGTGAAAGGAAAGAAAAAAAATAGAGAGCAAGTAACGGGAAAGGATCTCGTCGTTACTCCCCCTTGACGAGTCCATCCCTAAGTAAGGGCGTCAAGAAACTAATTCTAATCTAGTTCATTTGCAACTAACTTATGCAAAAGATTACGTCAATGTGACGGGTGTGCTCCCCCTAGATTATTGCAATATTTGCAACGGGAAGTCATGAAATTTAAATCAAAGGTTGCAAGTAATTTTGCAACGTGTCGTTTTGACACCAAGCTCCCCCTAGCTTTAGGATGTTAAATTCTTTATGTGTTAATTGAATAACTGCAAAACAAGGGTTAGAAAACAAGTATAATTCACAATTTCCTGCAAATGTGATTTAAGTAAAAAAAAACTTTCTGACTTCACGGATCCCACGGTTCCCTCCTAGTAGGGATCCGTCTAGGCAATACTGAGGGATCCGTCTGGCTGATGACTAAAATCAGCAAAGGTGATATAACAAGTAATGTTATCACATAAATGAGATATGAATACATATTCTCAGAAAAATAACAAGTAGCATGTAATTCCGTTTAATAAAACAAGAGTTATGATATACATGACTCTAAAAATAAGAAAATAGACAATACATGACTAGGAATTTCTAGACTATCTAACGCTTGATGCTAGGACACCACTAAAATCTTCTAGCTCAAGTTTTGTTTAGGTTTGATCTCGTCGAAACGTTCGAGGAGATGATAGAACATGAAACGTTGGTCTTCTCGTACTTCATGTATCAAACTTTCAACATGTTGACAATGATAGCAATCTTTGTCATGGCTAGGTAGTGGTGGAGGAGGAAATAAAATGGCTTGATGCGAATGATCAAGTGAAGCGGCTTGCGGGGCTTCAAACGATGGAGGGATTGGTGGAGGTGCATTTGAGAATGCCTCGACCAAGAATGATGGTGGTGGTAAGGAAGTGTCAACTTCCATATGGTCGGGTGGTTGACTTTGATGATTTCTCATAATCCATATAGGATTATATGATGGAGACGGCGAAAGGGAAGCCGGAGCAAGTGTTGACTCAACACCTTGATTTTGAACCATTATTCCTCCTAATGAGGATAATGTTGTCGGCGGAAGCGGATGAGACGGCCTAGGAGGCAAGTCCTCTAAATTATAGAGGTGTGGTGATGATAGTGGTGAAGTAAATGAAATATTTCTAGGAACCAATGGTGATGGTTTAGTGGAGATGATATTGTTTGGCCTAGGAGGTATGGTGGTGTTAGGCATAGGTAGTTTTGTGGGTACTATCCTTTTAGGAATTGGTTTGATTGGATGATGAAGGATTCTCTCATTTGTTGGTTTGACGGGAGATGATTTGGTTGAGGAGATTTCGTGTATAACACGAGCCTTTTTCATGGGTGGTTCTTTGTTGGATAAGTTACTACTTGGGGTTTTTCTCATGATGAAATGATTTCAAGAGCTGAAAGTTAGAGTGAGAGTGATGACTATGGAGGTCCTAACAAGGTGGTTTATAAACTAAGAGATTTGGCAAGTGCATTTAAGCTTTAAGCCACTAGGATTCATTGGAGTGTGATGATTGACATGCACAAGAGTCAACTTCAGAGGTTGGACTGATCTAGGAACTCATTTAAGATGAGATGGAGTGTTTGAGTTAGGAAGATAAGTTGAAATGATTGTTTTAGCAATATATGACCTATACTGTCATCCGGATCCCACGGTTCCTTTATCAGAGGGATCCGTCTAGGCTAATCCTAGGGATCCGGCTATCAGTAGCTATGAAAGAGTGGAAATGATGTTTCTAAAATCTAAAACCTATAACATCTTGAGTGTTTCAGTCTTCCTAAGTGTGACAACTCGCAATTTCAAGTCATTTCTCAAGTTTCACAATTTCAACATTTATCGTAAACTAAGTTTACGTGTTTCAAATTCGAGTAACCTTAAAGGTTTAGCGGCGAATTCATGATCATATCATCACGAACATTTCGTATGGACTAAGTTTAGTCTACATTTCATTGACATCATTTGCATCATGATAGTTCATTCATGACATTTCATTTCACATTTAACGCGTAATTTTTATATTAAATAAACGTTATCGCGTGAGTTATTATTTTAAATATTTAATCCGTTACTTTAAAAAATGATCCCGACACATTTTTATACTTACATTTAGTTATATAAACTATATTTTGAGTTTTACTAGTGTTTTGAATTTATTTTGTACCTAAATCGTTAAAGTTATATTATTACGACGTTTTTCTTAAAAACTATACGATAATTATTTTATCACTCAAATTTCACAAGGAATGTATTTTTACAATTTTTATTATCTCATTACATTCTATTTTGATCTATTAAAAACTTGCTTGTACCAAAAATCTACCATTTACCCTTACTTATACATTTTCTTACACAATTACTTATACTTTTTTACAACTTGTACAAGTAAATATTTACACAACATTTTATAAAAAAAAAATATATATATATAATTGGGAACAAAGATCCCCCAAAACCGGCCCAAGGGGGGGGGGGGGGTGATTGCATTTATTGCTTGGTGACTTATTTCTACAAAACTAGATCTTTACTCCACACTTTTCATTCATTCATTGAACTCAATCATTCAAGGGTTAGTAAAAATTATTTTTCTCTCCTTGTTCTTCACTCCAAGAACCGGTTCTACCTAGGGTAAGAAGAGATCACCAAAAATTTTCAAGTCCAAGTTTTAAACAATCTAGATAATACTCTTTATAAGGTTTTGAAATAAAAACCAAGAGTGTTTAGGTTTAACCTTGGTTCTTATCACCTCATCATTAACTAGTAAGCATGTTTCTTTCATTTTTCATGTTTCCTTATCATCTCATATTTATCTTTTCATTTTTTGAGCAAACATGCAAGACATATGTTGTTTATACCATTTTTTACATGATTTTTAGCAATATATATATATATGGTCATCCTATAATTATCCCCTTGGTATACTTTGGTCTTGATGATGATTAGGAACCCATGACACCCTAAGAAGGTGTATGGTAGGATTAGATTAGCTTTGGAGTTGATTTGAAGGGATTAGAATAGGTTTTGTCCGAGAAAAACTATTTTCGATACGTATAATATATGTTCTGTCCTTGTTTTGATTTTCTGGAAAATCCGACAGTAGGCACGACATTTTGGCCTTGATATTTAGAAAATATACTTTAAAACGAATCCGTGGCCGCTTGAACGGATAAAAACGGACTTATAACGAAGAAGTTATGGATTTTACAAGATTGACGACGAAAAATATAGTTTTCTGAAATTTCAGCATGCTGTTTTTGGTTTGTTCGAGTCAAAAACGAGCCTTAAGCTTCACAAATTATTTCGACTTATCAAAAATATATTAGTATACTTTGATACGAAGCTAAGGACGTATTATACGTAGAAAACGGATTTGAAACGACAAAGATATGCACTTTTTCGTGAAATTGCCGTAACTATTATTTTCTGAAAAACTATATTATTTTTACGATACAAGTGTTACGGTAGCTGTAACGTCCATGTTGGAGGCTGTTTTTAACCATGATGCAAAACTTTTTGGAACGAATTGTCTTTTAATAAAATCAAGTTCACCGACCATATTTTTCAAAACGACAAGCCGTTTGTATAGCGGAGTTGTAATAAATTATTTACGGATGTTTAAACTTGGCCGAAACTCATTTTTTTCACAACAATTAGCAAAAATCACTATCTTTAACCCTTAATATCTTTATGTTCGAGACCTTTTGGACGAAAACTCCTGAACTGAAACTTTTAGATTTCGATACAAACTTTCCAAAACCGTCGAGTTCGTTCTCTAACGATCGACGTACACCATTTTACGACTAGTTTTCCAAAGCCATTTTTGTTACTTTTATAAAAATTCCGACGACATTGTTTTACGACGAAAAGTGAAAATTTCACCATAAATCATTATAAAACCATTGTAGGATGACATTTTGACGTAAATACTTGAAAAGTGATTTTTGATTGGTCAAGACGTCAAACGAGTATTTTTCGACGACGAGTAATATTTTCAAAACTCGCAAATGGTATAAATAACATACGAAATGCATGCATAACATTACATTGCAACTCATTACATATCACATCATTCGTAATAGTTCCAGATTAACGTATCACGCTATACCTCAGTGTACTCACTCTTGTCATCATACCAGTTTATCAAGTGAGTTTTCATAGCCCCACTCTCAATTGTTTTGTACTGTTTTGGGGGAGATACATGCTTAACTATTTTTTTTTAAGTACTTTAGATTTTTAAGGCTAAATGCTACCATGATTATCATTGTTTCTAAATCAAAGGTTATTCTATATCAATTGTTCTTGTTTGCGTGCTACGGTTCCACATCGTATAACGTTCTAAATCAGTTGACTACTGATACATTGAGTTAGGTGCTATTGATTATGTGCTATGGTTCTACGTCGTATAACGTTCTAAATCAGTTGACTACTGATACATTAGGTCTAGTTTTATTGATTAAGTGCTATCGTTCTACGTCGAGTTAGGTACTATTGTGAATTCATTTGAAATCATATGTTTGAACATAAACTATACACATTTTGGCAGTGGGTTGTGAATACACAGGTTGCAAGTTTTGTATGGGCGGAACTTGGAACTGGGTGGATTTACAATGCCTTTGCTGCATAAACGATTTTTGGAAGGCTTTACATTTCAAAACAAACTCTATGAACTCACTCAACCTTTGTGTTGACACTTTTTAGCATGTTTTATCTTAGGTATCTAAGGTATTCACTTCATGGCATGCATTTGGACACATCATGGAGTCGCGATGACGACGTGTCTCACTTGGCTTTTTACGTACTTTAAAACATCGTTTGAATTGTAACAAACTTATTTCCGCACAAATTGATTTTCATTTGGGACCTACTTTGTAAACTCTGATTGTTTTATTAAATCAAACGATGTTCTTTTCAAACGACACTTTAGGTCGTTCAATATAACTGTGATTGTGATGCTATGACAGTCAATCCCCAGGAATTTCATTCCGCTGCAAAACAGGTAATTTGGGGGTGTGACAGATTGGCATCAGAGCTTCAGTTATAGAGAACTAGGTTGCATCATTGACCCTAGACTATAACTACATTATCATAGCATCTCATCATTTCATCATAAGTGCATGTTCACTTTACATGCGGTTTATACGTACATTTTTCGAGTTATTTACTTTTATTTCATATCGATTGTCACATGGATGCCTTTAAATGCCCATTCCATTATTCCTTCTTCATACTCTAATGTGGAGAATTCCTTGTCAGTCCCTATCACAATTTTCACATCAATCGACTCATCACCGATAACGTCGAATGCAGAGATGAACCCTTAAGTACGACAAAGCCACTCTTACTCCTTTGTTTCACCACTAACATGTCGAGTTACACTTTATTCACACACTAAGTCACTAAACCATTATACATTTGAAGCACTTACAACACCTTATAACCCATCTTTTCGGAAACCGTTGATCATTTTGAAAAATAACCTCAAACTTATCATTTCTTATCACATCTCTTTGGAGCGTTTATTATTGACATAGGACTTTGCTACATCTCACCTTTCCTTTTATTTTGAAGAAGATATGGCGCCGAAGAAAGCTGCACCAGAATTGACACTAGCGGCTATTCAAAAGTTGATAAGGGATAACATAGCCGATGCTCTAAGAATTGAAAGGGAAATGGTGGCTGCTGCTGCTGCCGAGGCCGCGGCTGCTGCTGAAGCCGCAAGGCTTGCTGCTGCTACTGGAAATGCAGGAGGATCCGGAGTTAAGAGCTGTTCTTACAAGGATTTCAAAAGTGGAGATCCCACCAAGTTTAAAGGGACTGAAGGAGCCACTGCCATGGTGCGATGGTTCGAGAAATTGGAGTCCGTGTTTTTGCTGTGTAATTGCCCGGATGATAGTAAGGTCAAGTATGCTACAAGTACACTACTCGATGGAGCATTGTCGTGGTGGAACTCATATGCTCAACCGATGGGAATAGAGAATGCTTTCAAGCTTACTTGGGAGCAATTCAAGGGTTTGGTAACTAAGAAGTTTTGTCCTCGTACGGAAGTCAAAAAGTTGGAGACCGAGTTCTATGAACTAGTAACTATTGGGTACGATATTGACACTTACATTCGGAGATTCCAAGAATTGGCCGCGTTATGCCCGTCCATGGTTTCTGATAATGAGAAGTTGCTAGAGGCTTTCATTGGGGGACTTCCCGAGGTGATTCAAGGAGATGTGACTTCGTTTGATCCACAAACAATCGAGGAAGCTATTAGGGTGACTCAAAAGCTCATGGCCCAGGTAGTGAAGAGAGGTAAGTACACCAACACCAACCAAAACAACAACAACCAAAACCGTAACACTAACCATCATCAACAACAGAATAGAAGACAAGAAGTCGCCAGAGTCTATGTTGCTGCACCAACAAAGGGAAGAGCTTATGCAGGAAACTTACCGCGATGCCACCAATGCACGCTACATCATAATGGTCCATGTGGTATATGCTTTAGCTGTCACAAAGTAGGACACCTTGCTAAGGACTGTAAGGGCAAGGCCATAGTCACGTGCTTCGGATGTGGGGAGCAAGGACACTATCGGAATCAATGTCCTCAAAACCAAGGTCAACCAATTGAAGGTGCTCATGGGAATGCATACATGTTAGGAGGAGGAGAAGCTCGTCATGGTCACAACAACGCGGAAGACTGAAGAAGTTTGGAACTAACAGCCTTATTTCTCCTTATGTACTATGTCATATTAAGTTTATGTCTTTCATCGTATCCGGATCTTTATAACTTAAGATGTACTACTTTTGCTAAACCACTCGTTGTAAAATATTCTCATCTATCGTACTTTATTTTCTTTCCGAATTGTTACTACTTACGAGAATTTTACTTCTTTTTACTTCATCGACCATTTTAACGACACGGTTTAAATCCTTGTAAACATTGAGAGTTATAACAACTAAACCGAACGTCACGTCATCGTTCCTTAATTATGCATAGCCTAGCTAACTATGTCTAATTCTGGAGGGATCACGTTATGTTGGGAGCGGTTATTTATAAATCTTAGTGCAAGCAAAATCTTCACATATTTCAAAGTCAAAGTGTTACTTATAAGAGATTCATCCGATATTTTTTTTGTACTATGATGTTTTATACACTCTCAATCATCGATAACCGTAACGACACTTCTCCATGTCTTCTCTCCTCGACATTCATCATAAACTCAAAAATTCGATAGACTAACACGAACTGAATTCAGGGACTGAATTCCTTTTTGGATGGGCGAATGTGACAACTCGCAATTTCAAGTCATTTCTCAAGTTTCACAATTTCAACATTTATCGTAAACTAAGTTTACGTGTTTCAAATTCGAGTAACCTTAAAGGTTTAGCGGCGAATTCATGATCATATCATCACGAACATTTCGTATGGACTAAGTTTAGTCTACATTTCATTGACATCATTTGCATCATGATAGTTCATTCATGACATTTCATTTCACATTTAACGCGTAATTTTTATATTAAATAAACGTTATCGCGTGAGTTATTATTTTAAATATTTAATCCGTTACTTTCAAAAATGATCCCGACACATTTTTATACTTACATTTAGTTATATAAACTATATTTTGAGTTTTACTAGTGTTTTGAATTTATTTTGTACCTAAATCGTTAAAGTTATATTATTACGACGTTTTTCTTAAAAACTATACGATAATTATTTTATCACTCAAATTTCACAAGGAATGTATTTTTACAATTTTTATTATCTCATTACATTCTATTTTGATCTATTAAAAACTTGCTTGTACCAAAAATCTACCATTTACCCTTACTTATACATTTTCTTACACAATTACTTATACTTTCTTACAACTTGTACAAGTAAATATTTACACAACATTTTATAAAAAAAAAATATATATATATATAATTGGGAACAAAGATCCCCCAAAACCGGCCCAAGGGGGGGGGGTGATTGCATTTATTGCTTGGTGACTTATTTCTACAAAACTAGATCTTTACTCCACACTTTTCATTCATTCATTGAACTCAATCATTCAAGGGTTAGTAAAAATTATTTTTCTCTCCTTGTTCTTCACTCCAAGAACCGGTTCTACCTAGGGTAAGAAGAGATCACCAAAAATTTTCAAGTCCAAGTTTTAAACAATCTAGATAATACTCTTTATAAGGTTTTGAAATAAAAACCAAGAGTGTTTAGGTTTAACCTTGGTTCTTATCACCTCATCATTAACTAGTAAGCATGTTTCTTTCATTTTTCATGTTTCCTTATCATCTCATATTTATCTTTTCATTTTTTGAGCAAACATGCAAGACATATGTTGTTTATACTATTTTTTACATGATTTTTAGCAATATATATATATATATATATATGGTCATCCTATAATTATCCCCTTGGTATACTTTGGTCTTGATGATGATTAGGAACCCATGACACCCTAAGAAGGTGTATGGTAGGATTAGATTAGCTTTGGAGTTGATTTGAAGGGATTAGAATAGGTTTTGTCCGAGAAAAACTATTTTCGATACGTATAATATATGTTCTGTCCTTGTTTTGATTTTCTGGAAAATCCGACAGTAGGCACGACATTTTGGCCTTGATATTTAGAAAATATACTTTAAAACGAATCCGTGGCCGCTTGAACGGATAAAAACGGACTTATAACGAAGAAGTTATGGATTTTACAAGATTGACGACGAAAAATATAGTTTTCTGAAATTTCAGCATGCTGTTTTTGGTTTGTTCGAGTCAAAAACGAGCCTTAAGCTTCACAAATTATTTTGACTTATCAAAAATATATTAGTATACTTTGATACGAAGCTAAGGACGTATTATACGTAGAAAACGGATTTGAAACGACAAAGATATGCACTTTTTCGTGAAATTGCCGTAACTATTATTTTCTGAAAAACTATATTATTTTTACGATACAAGTGTTACGGTAGCTGTAACGTCCATGTTGGAGGCTGTTTTTAACCATGATGCAAAACTTTTTGGAACGAATTGTCTTTTAATAAAATCAAGTTCACCGACCATATTTTTCAAAACGACAAGCCGTTTGTATAGCGGAGTTGTAATAAATTATTTACGGATGTTTAAACTTGGCCGAAACTCATTTTTTTCACAACAATTAGCAAAAATCACTATCTTTAACCCTTAATATCTTTATGTTCGAGACCTTTTGGACGAAAACTCCTGAACTGAAACTTTTAGATTTCGATACAAACTTTCCAAAACCGTCGAGTTCGTTCTCTAACGATCGACGTACACCATTTTACGACTAGTTTTCCAAAGCCATTTTTGTTACTTTTATAAAAATTCCGACGACATTGTTTTACGACGAAAAGTGAAAATTTCACCATAAATCATTATAAAACCATTGTAGGATGACATTTTGACGTAAATACTTGAAAAGTGATTTTTGATTGGTCAAGACGTCAAACGAGTATTTTTCGACGACGAGTAATATTTTCAAAACTCGCAAATGGTATAAATAACATACGAAATGCATGCATAACATTACATTGCAACTCATTACATATCACATCATTCGTAATAGGTCCAGATTAACGTATCACGCTATACCTCAGTGTACTCACTCTTGTCATCATACCAGTTTATCAAGTGAGTTTTCATAGCCCCACTCTCAATTGTTTTGTACTGTTTTGGGGGAGATACATGCTTAACTATTTTTTTTAAGTACTTTAGATTTTTAAGGCTAAATGCTACCATGATTATCATTGTTTCTAAATCAAAGGTTATTCTATATCAATTGTTCTTGTTTGCGTGCTACGGTTCCACGTCGTATAACGTTCTAAATCAGTTGACTACTGATACATTGAGTTAGGTGCTATTGATTATGTGCTATGGTTCTACGTCGTATAACGTTCTAAATCAGTTGACTACTGATACATTAGGTCTAGTTTTATTGATTAAGTGCTATCGTTCTACGTCGAGTTAGGTACTATTGTGAATTCATTTGAAATCATATGTTTGAACATAAACTATACACATTTTGGCAGTGGGTTGTGAATACACATGTTGCAAGTTTTGTATGGGCGGAACTTGGAACTGGGTGGATTTACAATGCCTTTGCTGCATAAACGATTTTTGGAAGGCTTTACATTTCAAAACAAACTCTATGAACTCACTCAACCTTTGTGTTGACACTTTTTAGCATGTTTTATCTCAGGTATCTAAGGTATTCACTTCATGGCATGCATTTGGACACATCATGGAGTCGCGATGACGACGTGTCTCACTTGGCTTTTTACGTACTTTAAAACATCGTTTGAATTGTAACAAACTTATTTCCGCACAAATTGATTTTCATTTGGGACCTACTTTGTAAACTCTGATTGTTTTATTAAATCAAACGATGTTCTTTTCAAACGACACTTTAGGTCGTTCAATATAACTGTGATTGTGATGCTATGACAGTCAATCCCCAGGAATTCCATTCCGCTGCAAAACAGGTAATTTGGGGGTGTGACACTAAGTGTCTTAAATGAAGAGGTGCTTAAGTACTTGAAGGTGGTGAGTGATGTAGCTAATGATTGTCTTTTGTCGAAGGATTTAGAACTTTCATGAGTACCAATGAATGAGCAAGGATGACACTAAAGAGGAGAGTGTCAATTGAAGCTAAATGATCCTAGAGATGAGGTTGTGACTTAGGATTGTGTTTTGGAAAATATCCTAATGGTTTTGAGATGGGAAAACTAGGATTTGATCAACTTTGATCAATTTTGAGGTGAGATTGATTTATGATCAATTTTGTTATAAAAGATTTTTAACCTAGATGTGAAGGGTAAAAATATGAAGTGTGAGTTTTGAGAGCGGAAGAGTGATGGATTAAAACAAAGTGATAGATCTATGAATATCTTAGAGTGTGTTCTATGTGAGCTGGAATGAGTAGGAAAGATCAACCTATCTTGATAAAGTCTTAATCTACTTTAAGACACTATGTTTAGTTTAGTGTGAGGTGTTCTAAGGATGTGTTTGACATACAATGCTTGCAATTGCATTTTCTGTTTTGCCGGATCCCACGGTTCCCTAGATGTAGGGATCCGTTTAGTACAACATTTAGGATCCGTCTATCTGCTAGACAGAACCTTTACTAAAGGTATGCAATGATCTTGACAATGCATTATATTCTAATTTTTGTTTAAAGGAGTTCTAAAACTAGGATATCAAATGTAAGATGTTTTATTTCATGAAAGAAATATGATTACATTGATAAATAATGAGTAGAGTAGAATTGATCCTATTTGACTATTCTAGGTTCCTTGAGTGTCTTCGCTAGGAGGATCATTATGTGATTGATGGGTATTGGTGGAATCAAGAATGAAGAAAGTCTTCATGAGAGATATGTTTAGCGGTTCCATCATCTTGTTCACAAGTACGTACAACGGACTTTGAAATTGAGGATGGAAGTGCATAACATTGTGATAGAGGCGTGTCAAGAACATTCCATAAGGGATGAGTTTATTCTTGGAGCCTTGAAGATTTGCAATTCGCCTTGCGAAGAAGTAGGCGAGATTGTATGGTTGTTGTGTTAGCAAACAGTACAACATGTGAGCACAACAAGCGGGAAGAATATCTCGATTTCCCCTAAGACTCCAAACATTTTCACGTAGAATGAGAGCAAGAGGCTTGTACTCTTCTCGGATATCCCGTGTATGGATAATGTTTGGATTGGAGTAATATGGTCGAGGTTTGCATATTATGCTATTTAAATCTTCCGGAGAGGGTATGTGTGAACAATATGGACTATTTTCTTCACGAAAGTTGAAGAGAGAATCAAGAGACCAATCTTCGGTGAAGGCACTTTGTCCATGATTTGGAATCCGGAGAATGTGAGCAAAATGCCCAAGGGTTAGAGTGAACTTTTGGTTTTTGATGTAAAACCAAAGAGATAGAGAGCGATCCTCGTTACGAACGAGTTCGACTTGACGGAAGAATTCCATTATGAACCTTGGACATATCTTCTCGTTGATTTCAAGAAGACATTCTAGTCCTATGGCTCAGAATGAGGTATTGATACCTTCTTCGAATTGTAGAGAGGTGTCTACAATACGTCCTTCATGGAAGTGACGGTTTTCGAGATTATTGAACCCACGGACATGATTGCCAGGTGTGTTGGGCTCAAGGGAGATGTTCGGGGTGTAGACGCTAGTGAGTGAAAAATCAAACTCGTATTCATGCGTCATAGTTGAACCTATAGAAGTGATGGGTTAATAGGAGGTGATGTTTATGGTCAACCTATAATACTCTAACGTTTTTACTAGATTTTATTAACAATGGTATTTAACACTTAACTAACTCATGGTTTTGAAATTCTAATGGATTATTACTTTTAGAAAGATAGTGGTTTTTAATCTTGCATGAAAATTGTTTTCCAGTAGGACGGATCCCACGGTTCCTTTACAAAAGGGATCCGGCTAGTATATCTTCCGGGATCCGTGGATCTGTAGTAACAGACACAGATTTGATAAAAGGTTTTACAGTTTTTATACCACGAGATATGTTTTATCCTACATTTTCTTTTAGCATGCATACATGACCTCTAATGTATCACAAAAATATAAAACATATAAATCAAAAGGAATGATAAACACATAATAGTAACCTAGATAAACTAGATTAATAATATTGCATTTCAATACTAAGGATGATACAAAGGATCGGGTATATGACCCCAATATAGATTAACAACACAAAGTAAATGTCTCCGTATGAGAACTTCATCATAGGGAACACAAGTGCGATGAGTGTTAGGGCGATGAGCACGAGTGCGATGTAAACCATGTTTATGACGGATCTTCTTGATTTCGATTGAGATGGAATGAGGAAGAAGATGAAGTTTTTGAATGAGAGGAAATTTTTGAAATTGGAAGATTTGAAAAAAATGAGGGTTTGATAAAGTGGTCGACGGTGGGAGTTTTTATGGGGAAGGAGGGATTTTTTGAAATTCGTATTTTTGTTTTATTGGATTAAAAGAAGCAAAACATAAGTTTTATATACCACGACTTTATACGAGAAATAAAACACGTATGTGAGAAAAAGGGCTTCATAATGAAGCTTTAAGTAAAACATGTAATTTGCACAAAAGATAATCATATAAATACCTAACTAGGTATACTTAATTATCAAGCAAAGTAAAAAGAAAATCATACCTTTAGCGCACTTAGGAATGTCTTTACAAATGACACAGCAAATGTCACTTAGACTATTCCCGCTCCTTTGCGTTTAAGATACCTTCTTAAGGAAGGTATTCTTGTTACCAAGCAACTCCTAATGCTTGGTGGGTATGAGCTTTGACTAATCAACATGACAAGGAAGATTAGTGCAATAATAAAAAAAATTAAATAAGAAAAATGTTGTTATCAAATCAACATCCAAACATATAGTTTTAAAAGACATGGTGTTTGTTTTTATGAAAAGCCTTCTTTGTAGTTTTCAATTAACCATGGATCGTATAAAGTTTTTAAAGTACAATATACTTAAAGAAACTTGGTAACGAAGCTCTGATGCCAATTGTGGAAAACTAGAAGGGTGGGTTGAATAGTTTTACCAATTAAAACTTCCTTTTAAACTATTTAGATCGACTTATGTCAATCTATTTGGTTGTGTGTGTTGGATGTTGATAAACAAGCATATAAAGATATGTAATGAAAAGATAAGAGTAAGAAGCACAAAACCACAACGCGAGTATTTATAGTGGTTCGGCTACAAGGACACCTTCCTTGCCCTACTCCACTTCCTGAGTCACCTACTCGAGATTTTGTAAACACTACACCAATCTCCTTATGGCGGAGAAGCCTTCACAACGTCGCTTAACCTTTTTCCGGCACAAAGCTAAATACCGAGTTCTTTCACACCAAGGCGAACCACACCTAACACAACGTCGCCTACCCTTTATACGGTGCTAGGCTAACCACCGAGTTCTTTCACACCTTAGGTGAACTACACCTTCACAACGTCGCCTACCCTTTATTAGGTACTAGGCTAAGCACCTAGTTCCATTGCAATGGAGGAACTACTACCACACTACACCAACGACTAATCCCAAAGGAGATCTACTCCTTTACAACATCATCAAGGACATCAATATCCTTGGATCTAATGCTAGTCTATCTAGTACATCGAAACACACCATATCGAATGTACATCTAAGGCACTTTTCACTAATGCCTTTGACTAGATCTACAAGACACCTTTCACTAATGTCTCGTGTCTTCACTCCTAAGCACCTTTCACTAATGCTTCTTGTCTTGACTTCTAAGCACCTACCACAAGTGCTTATCCCACAGACGATAGATACCCTTCACTAATATCTTCGTCTTGACACTTGAGACATCTTTCACTAATGTCTTCAACACTACACTTCTTTGAAGAAAGAAAGGGATCATCAACAAGAGGACTTCAATAGCCTTGATGATGAGGAAGCATGGCAACTCATGGACTTGAGCTTGCTTGACTTCAATGGTGGTGATCTTGCCTTTAAGAGGAACCTAAAAGATCACACAAAGACAAAACTACAAACATAGATCTCTTGGATCTAAGGTTAGTGAGATTTAACTCAGGGGAGAAAGTATGTTAGAGAGGGGTGAGAAATAATGAAGAAATGGCTCACTATTTATAGAGGAAAAATCCTACTGTTTCCCCGGATCCTACGGATCCCTACCACAAGGGATCCGGCTAGTACAAAGCTAGGGATCCGTGGTCCGCTCCTCTTTGCCCATGGGTATTTTTGGTTATGGGTCATGGGTCATGGGTTATGGGTTGATCCATGGTTTTCTTTCTAGATACAATGTATCTTAAGGATACAATGAACTTGGTTAAGTGGTATATATAAAACCATGGGTCTAAAACCATTTGCTAGTATTTACCCATTTAGTATATACTTGTATTTACCCAATTTAGCATACACTTAGTTTTTACCCATTTTAGTATACTTAGTTTAAGTATATGTTTAACCCAATATGTAAACACTAGTTGTTGTACATATGTATCTAAATCATAAAATCACTTATACTTGTTTTAGTGTTTTATGTGAAAGCGTAAGTGTGTTAGAAAACTATTAGTTCAAACCATTTATGTATTTTATTTGTTTCCTTAAAATGATCTTACTTTTGTTATCGACAAAACATTAGAATATCGTAAAATATAAATAAACGTTTTTAGGGCTTATTTGTATTAACAGAGTTAGTTTTGGTGGAGCAATTGACAAAACATCAAGTAGCACCACGAATTATACTTTCTTCAATAAATGAGAGCGATCCGAATAACGTGTCTAGCATTAAAACGATATATAATGCACAAAACAAGATACGCGGCGCCATTCGTGGTGATATGACTCTGATACAACTCCTTTTAGCACATTTGAGGCGTAAAGGTTATACATACTACCCCAGGGTAATTGACCACACTAATGAGCTTGAGGAAATATTTTTTGTTCACCCGACGTCATATGCCCTGTGGACAACATTCCCGGAAATCATGCTGATGGACTCCACTTACAACACCACGTTGTTTAAACTGCCATTCTTTACAATTGTTGGAGTTACTTCAACAAACAGAACATTCTCAATGGCGTTTAGCTTTTTGAACTGTGAAAAAGAGCCAAATTTCAAATGGGTGTTGGAATGTGTTAAGTTGGTGATAGAAGAACAATATTACCCGCGGGTTATCGTCACCGACAGAGATTTAGCGTTGCTATGGGCATGCAGAGCAGAATTCCCAAACGCTAACAGATTACTCTGTCGATGACATATCAATCAAAATTTGCTCAAGCATTGCAGACACAAATTCGCTACGGAAGAGGAGTATGAGTCCGTTAGATGGACATGGGATTTGATGGTTAAAGCTCCGACCGAAGATGTGTTCATGCACTATTATCATCACCTACAGGATTTATTGGTGAAAAAACAGGGTACTTACCCATTAATACATTTTTTTATTATTATTTAATAAATAACTACTCGAATTTTTTTCTCACTTTATTAATTCATTGTTTTCTCAGATGTTTTGCGGTATTTTAATAACTGGCTGCAACATTACGACCGCATGTTTGTGTCGTACATTACCGATCAATATCGCAGCTTCGGCCAGACAACAACATGTAGAGTTGAGGGTCAACACACGTTGTTGAAGTTATACTTGGGCTCCACACAATCCAGCTTAGACATGTTGTTGTGTTCGGTCGACAAGATTATAGCTGCGCAAGAAACTGCGATACGAGACTCTTTGAATACAGGAAAAATCAAGAAACTGCATTCGTGTAAGGGCACATTATTTAACGAATTGCGGTATAATATTTCAAAAGATGCTTTACTACTCATACTCGCAAAAAGTAAACGGGATGTGGACCCACATGAATGTGGTCATCAGTTTCGGTTAGTTTATGGTTTACCATGCTATCACGAACTGTATTACCTTCAGATTCATGGTATGTATATTAAATTTATGCCTATCAAGTTATTCTCCCCGTCAATACCGATAATTTTAACTAGTCACTTTTTTCGAACAGGATCGCCTATTCCGCTTAATGCTGTTGATAATTTTTGGAGAACACTAAGTGTTCCCTGGCCTAGAGTCCGACATACTCATACGCCAGAAGAGCCTCAAGAGCCTGAAGAGCCTCAAGGGCCTGAAGAGCCTCAATATTTTTCTTGTCAAGATGACGTAGAAAAATTCCAAAATGTTTTTAACAAGGCATCGTCATTTGTCAAGAAAAATATGTTAAACATGATTAGAGGTATATATGCTCCCGAAGCTGTGTCAACCCGTCAACATGCTGTTAAAGAAAGTACTCATGGATGTCCGAGTGCAAAGGACAAAAAGTCCAAGGCTAAACAAAATATCCCAGATTTAAATGAAGAACCCCCCACAGGGCACCGGAGAAGCTATACAAAACCTAAAAAAGTCCGAGACTTAAATGAAGAAACTGCGAGACATAGTTATTACGTGGGAGAGCCTTCTAATGTCCCAGACTTGAACGAAGAACCTAGCGAGGGCGATTTAAGACACGAGTTATACATTCCAGATGACAATAGCGAATATTTTATGACATTCAGTGGAGGGACATTCATTGTGTCAACAACACACCCGCTCGTGTTGAGAGTCCAGATTATGTGCCTTCTTCTCCATCTTATGTGCTTCCCTCTCCAGCTATATCTCCAACTGCAGATGAGGAGAATTTTATACACCGTCCTCCGGTTCTTCTTCATCTTTTGTTACAGCCGTCTCGCGTTGACGAGTACGAGCGAGAGATTGCTGGATTGAGGAGACGCATTTCAGAGTTAGAGTTTCGTGTGGGACAGATGGCAGCATCATTGGAGCGACTACGCCTCGGGCGTGATTGATCTTAGTTTCTAGTTATATTGTGATATTGTGAACCATGTATCAACTATTAATCTATAACAAGATTGGTTATTTATGTATTCGAAACTTCTATTTTGTGAACCATGATATTACTGATTTATGTTGTAAATAATTATACAAATTCTTTTGGCAAGATGCAACAAGAAAATCCTTTCTTGTGTCGTTGTCGACGGGGACTTATAATTGAAAGAACATCCTAAAAGCCCAAAAGTTGTGGTCAGAAGTATTATGCATGTCCTTTATCAAAGGTAAATAATTAAACGTTTGCTTTTTTATGTAAATATATGGATAACTTGTTTGTTAAGAATACATTTCTTATAATTGTTTCATCATGTAACAGCCAGGGACTGAAGACTATGGGTGTCGATACATTATGTGGAAGGATGTATTTCAACAAAAGTACTTTGGTCAAGGCTCTTCTTCAACGCAGTGCTCAAACTGCGAAACTAAAGATAACACGATCAACATGCTATTGGCTCAAAACAATTTGTTGAAGGCAAGAATAAAGACGTTTGAGGCATCACTGGAATTGGCAAGAAATCCAGTTGATCACGCATGTCAGTCGAGTGGAATACTCTATGAGCTTATATATGACATTAATGAGCTTATAGCATTTGTTGTTGTACTTGTTTAATGTTTTAATGTTTAATGTTTATTGTTATTGTCTAATTAAATTGAAACAAATACACAATTAAAAAAACATAACGTAAAAAACTACACAAATAAATTTACTCTACATATAAAAACACTATACAAATAAATACACTATACATATTAAAACACTACACAATTTAAACAAATAAATACACTACATAAATTAAATCTACACAATTAAAAAAAATAACAATAATAAATGATTGGGTCGTACGGATCAAGGGCCCCACCACCCTATGGGGTGCTTGTGTAGACTCTCCCAATGCAAAATATCTTGATCTAAACTAATACTATTAAAATAACATACTGGAAGTGTGGTCCAGTGTTTGGCCGCGGTCGTCCAGCATTCAACCCCTACTACTCGGTACTTTGCGCTTGACCGACGTCCGGCTTCCAAACCCTCGACCCAACTTTCACTAAAATAAAAAATAAAATTAGGGTGTCAATTATTTCAAGTTCAATGTCTTGCTACCATACGAGTGTATTTTACGGATTTGATATCATTGATCAATAGTGGAGAGTTGCCAAAAGAAAAAAGATATGAGTAAAAGTAAAAGTTTCAAGAATAGTGAAGGACTCACATTTTTTTAACACCATTTGTTCTGGTTTATATATTCCCCGTAAAGTTTTGAGCTATTAAACGAGCATTTTAGTTTTAACTCATGTGATATTCTGATTTACCATGTTACAATAATATATTACTTCTTCCGTCTCAAAATTATAGTTCATATTTTCTTTTTGGGATCTCTCAAAATAATCGTGCATTTTTCTTTTTAAGTAAAAACTAGAGAATATATTTAAGGAATATTCTCTTTGAGTGGTTAAGATTTATAGTGATCATATTTTTATTAAACTTTGTGATTTCTTTCTCATGACAATAATTTTGAAACGGAAAAGAGTAATTATATAAGTATTGTATTTATTTTATTCATTTAAGGTATTTATTAATTATTTTGAGTACACTTTTTTTTAATGTTTATCACATATAACTATAATTATTGTTTATAATCACATAATTTTATAGTGTGTTGGTTAAAAATCGCATAATATTACGACGTAAAGTATAATGTTAGTAATATTAGTAAACTTTAAAGTAGTTTTATGTAACTTTCCAATAGTTATAAGTTGGGTAGGATTAGCATTACTTTACTAAAAAGTAATCATATTAGAGATGGTTTACATAACTGACTAGGATTTGTTCTAGGATAGTTAGTCGACTTTCTTAAGTCTATAAATAAGATGTTATGTGATTAGTTTTTATCATTATATACTTCTTTGTAAACTCAACGTGGTAAGCTTTGTTAAATAAATAAAAAAAACATTTGAGGGTATATTGTTTCGTGTGTTATTTTATTGTAATTGACATCTTTGGCTATCTCGTGTGTCTCGTGTACATATAATTGTTGCTTGTACTCCATACAAATAAGTGATCTTGCGTTCCGCATAGCGAACTTCAGGTTTGTTGTCATAATTGTCCAACAAGTGATTTCAGAGCCACGGGTTTGTGGTCTCTCAGGTTTGTGTTCTAGTTTAAGGATCGAGCAAAGACGAAGTGCGTTCTTGGAGCAGCAAGTTTTGAACGAGAAGGTTTTATGGGTTTGCAAGCCGACGAGATTACTACAAAGGTTGTCTAAAACGAGGGTTTTGATGGCTTAGGGTGTCTATTATTTTTGGAAGAAGCTTGAGGTTAATCAAGGCGATTATTGTATAGATCGACAAGGTTTAAGCTTCAAAGGTTTTCCGACTAAGTTGATTTTTTTTAGATTTAGTTTGAAAACTTGGAGGAAAATCGATTCACTGGAAGGGTTTTTCAAGGGTTTGTAAAGTTTTTTAGTTCTTGAAATTTCTAGTTCCACGGGTTTTTTTTAAGATCAAGTCTTTGTGGTAACTTGGAAGACAAGCAAGGTTTAGCTATTCTTGAGGATTTAAGAAAAGTGATTGTTTAGAATACAATTTTTATAGGCTTGAGGTGAAAAGTTCAAAAAAAATAGGGTTTTCTAAAGGTTAGTAGATCAAAATGTTAATAAGCGGGGTTTATAGCACACGACTTGCGAGACTTGTTGGTAAAGTTGGTTAAGAAACAACTTGACAAGGTTTTTAGTAGGGTTAAGAAGAATGGCTAGTTCGAGTACTAGATTTAACATCAAAAAGCTTGATGGGTTTGGTGTACGAAAGTATGGAGGTTCTATATAAGTTCAGTTCAAGCAACTTGGTCTTGTTGTTAAAACAGGAGTAGTCCATGAAGTACATGTTTAAAAGAGTCTTTGGTTTGAGGTGGAACTACAGGAAACTCAGAAAAATCGTGAAGTTGGGATTATTCAGGATAGTAACGATGATGTTGCACTGAGACAAAGAAAGTTTAAGGTTAAGCAACTTGAGGGAAAGACAAATACGGACTGCTTGATAAATGAAAAATTACACCTTGATATAAAGGTGGGGGCAGGCCTTGGTATAATTATTGCTTGTGCACGATACAAATATGTGATCCAGCTTTCACATAGCGAACTTGGGGATTGTTGTCATAGTTGTCCAGCATATAAAATCCAAATGAGGTTCCGAGCTACATAGGATTTTATTATATATATGTTACCACTAACAAAAAAAAAAGAAAAAAAAGGGAAGTATATTGAATGACTACTCTACGAAAAAGAAACTAGTAACCGATCGTTTTGACGATGTAATTTATTCAATTCATACATTGCTAGATGGGTTGATGTAATCTAGTTAAACGACATCTTAGGATTTGAACCTACAACTTTTTCTTGCCACCCTAGTTAAGTTATTGGTCATAATTTAGTAATTTATATAATTATTGGGTGTTATTATACATACCATTGGGTGTTTAGTGATACCCTTTAACGTGATATTAATGATTTTTATATTTTGCTAACAACATAACTTAGGGTTGTTGTCGATAATTAGTTTTTTAAAAAAATTGATAAGACAATACACAATGTTCAAACAAAATCATTCAAAATTGCTAACCGGTTTTTAAAATTTCTCACACCTAAATTTAATTCACTCTTATTATAGGTCATTTTAACGAAAAATTCGAAACATGTTTCTCACTATGTCTTAACATATACGAATTTTATGAAAAGTTTGGTTTTATCAGCAACCATTAGGGCTGTTATCATTTCTCATAAGTTTTTATAAACTTTTTGTATTTTTATTATAATTTTTTCTAATAAACGAGTCAAATCAATATCAAATCTTGTTCTAGTTTTATCTCAACTCTTTCGGTTCTCACAAACAACAGAATGTTGATTGAGGAGGGTCTTTGGAGAAGGTTCAGTCGACACATGAATCAACGGAACTGGAGTTCTTTGTTGATATAAACCTTTTAGCTAAATCACTGTATAATCAACTATTTTTGTATTTTCTAAAATAATTTTTCCGCTGTGACAACCCAGAAAATAACTTTTCTCAAAAAATAGGGGGTGGGGGGTCGTTAAGGATATATTCTAGGGGCATTTACATACATCCCCACATACACACCATTATTTACATATTTCCCCAAACCTTGCTTTAATGGGCTTGTATATCATGCATTAAAAACTTGTATTTGGGGAAATATGTAAATATTGATGTGTATGTGGGGATGTATGTAATTCCCCCTATATTCTAAAGGGGAGTATAAATAACCAAACGAATAATTATTTAAGTTGAAAAGGTACTTCACTTCTGTCAACTAGACAAATACAAGAACAATGCAAAGTACATAATAAACTACACCATAGCGTAACTATCAGTTTTCGTTTTAGCACAAAACATGTAATTTAGCAGCATTAACTAGCCAGTAGCCACATTATTGAACCAGAACAAAGACAATATTCTATCCGTGATCTATAAATCTATATATAAGATTGTAAGGATTTTCTTTTGTTGATCATTAGTTAAAGCATCCACCCTGGTATACCTCCATTAGCATTTCATGATGTATTTCGAGCATCGATTTCATCATTTGGTGCTTCATTGTTGTAGCTGAAGAACAAAAGTAAATAGAAAATATAAATACATATCAGAAATACTTTTCAATGTTTCTTATAACTGACCCAAAAAAGACTCCGATCCTCAATGGCTTTTCTTGGTAGAAAAAACGTACCCATTTTGCATATTTTCATCGCAATCAAGACGTTGAATATAAGCCTCCTGGTGAGCAGGCGGCAGCTGTTGTCTGTTCTCAAAATTGCGCTCATGTGCTGCCCATGATAATTGATAAGCTGCAGTGCTTTCTTCCAACTACAAGAACATAGACATTATTATAAAATTTGAAACTCCTTAATATGTGAATAGGTAGCAGTCATGGCCCGTCAACAACCTTATTTGATAACTAATACGTTTTTTAAGCGCGCCAAACTTTTTAAAAGATTTCACTATATATATACCAACTTCATCTAAATTTGGATCTTAATGAGACCCCGTCCTATATGAAATGACTTACAAGTTCTACGAAAATATCATTCTTCTCATGATATCCAAAATTTTACCATGATATCCAGACGTATACTCTGTAATTACAATTAAGGATTATTTTCATACCTTAAGCCTTAGGGATTTGTTAACTTCCAACAGTGATTGTTCCTGTAAGAAAATTAGAAATTAGTTTGCTTTCTTCATTGAACTTAAACTGGATTATTAAATAAATTTTAATGAAATTTATGTGAGTACATGGTAATCAGGAGTTGTTATTTAGACTGACTAGCTACTACTGGGATAATACCTTGGGAATATGAGACTGCATTGGATCTAAAGAGAACAAAACTAATCTTCACAGTAAGTACCAATGCCTCACTTTTGTAAGACATGTACAAACAGGATAGAGTGTACAAATCCAAAGTTTGGTTGTGCAAATCACTTCCCTATAACAATGCAGGGGTAAAAATCACATGTAGACCCATAAAATGGGTTAGTCATGAAATGATAACATGGTATTTGGGTGGTGCATCTATCTGTGCAAATCACTTCCCTATTAGGTGAACAAACAAAAAATTTTTTAGGACTTTAAAGAGGTCTCTTGACTAGGAAGGAAAATTTATTCCAAGTTTAGTATATATCTAACTCAGCGTGTCCACATATCCACATAAAACCCGAAATAAGCTCCACATTGTAGCAAACTTCCTTAGCAGTTTGGTTATTAAGATCCTACTATACTTTGCCAAGCTCCCACCAATTCAACACATGAGTTTGCTAACTCATAAAAAATGATTACATCACTATATCCTGGAGTTAGTAATATGAGTTACTTATTCACCCCTGACTTTGTCCATTTGTTTTCAAGGGCAGTTTTGTCATTAATAAATTCAGTTTGAGTTTAAAGGTAGAACCATCATATATGTGATAATTACATTCCTTTCATTTTTCTAGCTCCTTGTATTTCCTAGTGTCTTGGTAGTTTCTAATACATTTTCACCATTTGTTATATATAATCCTTCATTTTCTTTAGTTGATATTCTTTTTATTTTAAAGGCTGAAATTGGATCTGAGTATGTTAGGTTTTATTCAACAATTATTCCAACGAAGATACGATATTTATGATAATGCATAACAAACAAAAAAATAGACATTAAATTGTTATAACTTTATCGCATGGTTGACATTCAAGATCGAATAAATACAACTAATAATGAACAAAGTGATTGCATACTCATCGGATTTTACCTTCTGTTGTAATCCTGAGAGTTGATCAAGCATATGTTTAGTCTGCATTCAACATTTGGACAACAATATTACTATGCCAAAGCGAAGAAAAGGAGTACTTAAGAAACTGTTTAGTTATAGTTGTGTCTCATGAAAAATCGCATGCAACATTCCATTTAGATTGATGTACCTTTGTCGACCGGACTTGCCTGAGAGATGAGTCGAGTTGACGCTCAAGCTGGTCAAGTTCCTTTGATCCCAACTGCTCTAATTCTTCCCCATTATAATGCCTGTATAGAAATATACACTCATTAGAAAGGAGATCCATATAAGCATAAATAAAGCTAAAATGCACCCTAGGTAGGACAGTTCATGCAAATAATTATCCAAATTCAGCATCATGGGTGTGACTCAATTTTACATTATTTGATTAATTAATATATTGACTAGTAGATTTTGGGTGATCAATATAAGGTTCCCCAATATGTGACCAAATATACCTCTGAGATTGTTGCAGGATATCAACTTTTGCTTTAAGCTTTAAATACTCCTGATAGCAGCTCTGCAAGGTTCATGGCAATAATGTCCTACTTATTCCATAGGAAGATATACTTAAGTGAAGTTAAACAAATGCGAACATCACCAAGGGTGTCCAAGGAGGTCAAATAACTATGATTCTTTAACCAAAGAAAACGATATATACCAAGCTAGGTTTCACGCCTCTTGGTACCATTGCCTCTTGTTATCTAAGATGTTAATTTTCATCAGGAAGAGCTTTGCCTTGTTTTGGGTAAAGGGTTTCCCCGAAGAGCTTTGCCTTGTTTGTGGATGTATATTTCAAAATATAAGCCCGAAACATATATGGACTTAGTCGGTTAATGGGCGGATACCTTAGTGACCAGAAAAGGTTACAGTATATATAAAATGGCCCGAATCTACATATAGAGCAAGGCTAAAACATTTTTTTTTAACAGATTCAATTTTATTTCACAACTAAAACCTCTATCAAGAAGTTAGAGGAAAAGAAGATTACCTGTGTATCTGGATCTTGATGGTTAGCTTCCATTGCACCATAGCTGCATCTATGGTACCTTTCAAGCGTCTTGGACATACTAGATAAAAAGTACAGTCAATAGAGATGATGAGTTTAATTGTAGTGCTATGTTATCTTGATAGAAAGTTAACTGAATAGAGGAACAAGAGAACTCGAATGTTTTTTTAAGGATGATAAATTTTGGACGCTTTAAAATCCAGTGATAAAGAAAGTTTAGGTGAGAGTTCTCAAATTTGTAAAAACCAATAAGATGATGGCCTCCTCTTCGTATTTTGTTTGGAAGTTGATATACGAGGCGTGCAAGAGAACTAGAGAAGTTTATGCGTGCATAGACTATTAAATATGAAACTTGTCCCATTGTGACCGTGAGACACAACTATCTAATAAAACGACTCAATATGTGGAAATAAACTTGCAATTGGTTGATGGGTACCAAAAGGTATTTCACAGGCATCAAACCTTTGTCGGGTAGGGTTGATGGGTACCAAAAGGTACACAGGGTTGAGGTGTCCCTGCCAAAACTACACATGCCAACTTGCAATTGGTGAAGAAAATCAGTTCAAGTTACACATCAAAGCTTCCTACTATACCCGTTCAAAATGGAAAAAATGGATGACCTTGATATATGATGATTTTAAATATAAACAAACAACTACATTTAATTTATCAATACTATATTCTTTCTTTCGTCATAACTTATTTTGCGTGCTGATCTCTTCATTTTCCTTGATATCATATGATCAACCGTAAGATCACACTAATCGCTATACTCAATTTTTTATGTTCCATTCACCATGCAAGCATAAGTTGCTATGACAGTATCCCTAGCGATACAGATATCATATCTGGGATATGGGATAATAATGTCCATGGCTAAAGTAAATAGGCTAAATCATTAAGTATGCATGCAATGAATCAGAAAAGCCAACTAAGGGAGCCAAAATTTGGCATCCCAAAAGAAAAAAAGAGATATCCACTAGACCACAAGTGCTATTTATCTCTATCACGGAGTAATTTATTTTTCACCACTACATCAGTAAAAAACACTCGGATTACCAGTGTCTGACCTCTGGTCTACCAGAAAGCATTTAATCAGGATTTAAATATCTTATCTATTTTGTTTAGACATGTTGGACTGTATCTCAATAACAGGTCATGTCTCTGTTAAAACAAGGCATTATTTGATTGAGTCTATCTATCACCAGTCACCACCATTATCTAGTACATGCATATTCAACATGTAGGCGAACTTTTGCCCACAAACTTTGTGCATATTGCCTGGACTTATGCTCCCTTGATTGTAAGGGATAAATCCAAACATTTTCCCTAGATATGATATGATCTGTTAATATCTCTAAATTCTTGCACTTCGCATAATTTTGCTTTTTCAGTTTCTCTCTGAAAACTGGAAAATCGGATCAAAAGTGACTAGCCAAGAAAGTCATAAATTGACACAGCTCATACATATTGATACTAAACTTATGGTTTTGTATAATCTAGTTTATCAATTATATATGAAGTTCAAATGAGAGTAAATGAAGGGTTTGGTTATCCATCCAACTCCCCCTCCTCTTTTTTTTTAATTAATTTTTATCTTTTGTTTGGACAAGCCTCAAGCATTTTCAGCAAACACCCGTAAATGAATATACTTTTGTGAACGTTAATGTATTAAAAACCAGTACTTAATACGATCTAAAGAAATACCAATAAAAAATAGTTTATAATAATTTTCATTTCTCTTGATATAAAGTTCAGGGATAATTCCCAGCTCAATTTTTTCAACAATTAGTGACAATTGCTCGAAACACAGAAGGGTGAAAATTAATCCATAACTTATATATTTATTGGTTAAATCGCAAATCTGGTAACTCAAAGTAATATAACTAGATATGTAACTTGACTCGTGAAAGTCGGTATGTGTATTGCTGTGTGTATATCACAACACATTTACTAAAACTAGATATGTGTTTTGACTCGTGACAATCGGTGTGTGTATAAGTATATTGCTGTGTGAATACCACTACAAATTCACAGAGACTAGATATGTACCCACGTTATACAGTAGAAAGGAAGAGAGAGTAATCGGTGTTAGTGTAGTCACATTATAACTACGGTGGATAAAATAGATTTGAAAAAAAGAGTGAAATTTTTTAAAAAGATTTGTAATTGGTACATATCTTGCGAGCCAAGAGATAATAGTAAAATCATCCCTCGTGGCGGAACCTTGAAGCCTGAAAAAACACCCCTCATCAAGTAAGTTTAGGACATATTACTTATTGGCAATTTACTATGCAGTTCGTGTGAGATTCAAACTTGATCACTAATAATTTTTCTTGCCTCGTAAGAAGTCGATCAGCAATGGTCGTTTCAATGGATTAATTAGTTTGCTTGTAGTGGCAGTCTTGCGAGTTAGTAAGCTCAAGCTCTAGTTGATCCTTTGTCATTCGCACGGGTTAGTGTAATAAACATCTTATTTGATATAACACAAGTAATGTTATATCCTATCAGTTTGATAATTAGTGCAATACGAGTAATAGAGTAGGCTAATTATAAACCCAACTTCTTAGTCAATGTGCTTAGAGTTAAAGCCAATTTCTAAACCCCTTGTGGGATTGGATAACTATTAGATCGACCAACACAGTGTTTTCGCTTTAGAAATTAGGAAAGATCCTACTAGCACATCATTGCAGGTAGAAACCAACATCCAAATTAATTATCGAAGTAAAATTCGTGAACAATTAGGATAAGGTCCAAACTTATACTTTTCAAAGATATGAATTCCCATAATAAAAACAACCCTATGGTCCTTTTGGATAGCTTCTAGAGCTTGAATTCCGTTTCTAAATTGGATACAGTGTTTTGATAGTCCTTGTAACACTCATTTTAATATCATTGCCGTTCCAAGGAAAACAATATTTTTCCATGACAAAAACCAAACATTAAAAAAATCTAGCTTGGTTCTAAATGATAAAACAGTGTTATTTCATGCTTGAAAATCAAAATTCACTATGTATCTATGAATATCTATCGTAAATCAGCCAAATACTCCGTAAGTTGTTAACCTGTATCTTCTCTTACTTCTCAGTTTCTCGCAAGATTTAGATAGATCGAGAGAGGGTACGTACCTAGAGCCGCTGCAGAACTCGTAAAGCTTGCCATCATTAGAAAAGATAATAATAGCAACTTCAGCATCACAAAGAACCGATAACTCGTAAGCTTTCTTTAGTAATCCATTTTTTCTCTTTGCAAATGTAACTTGGCGATTTATCTTGTTCTCTATCCTTCTTAGCTCCACCTTTCCTCTACCCATAACAAATTTCTCCCTATGTTTTTTTCAATTAAGTAAACATATGCAAAATAATTAGATAGAAACAAAATAGATGGATTCATAATATTAGAATTTTTTTGTATAAAAGCAACTATATTGATATATAATTACTAGCAAGACATTAAAATTACACGAAACAACATATCTGACCAATACGACCCTACAATGGTCATAGAAATTACACTTGTGAAAATCTAACAATCTAAGCACAACCCGCCATCAGTAAGTAAACAAAATCATACTAGTAGAATATATCTCTTGCAGATGATAGATTTCTTACCCTTTTCTATCTTCTTTCTGAATTATCTCTTTCAACTTGTTGGCAGCAGAAGATGTTCCTTTGTGGGTAGTTCTTAGGTTTTATGTACTTTTTCTTAATAGCAATTACTTCACTAGATTGCCAAAAAGATAATACTGCCATTTATTATTTTGTTTTCTAGATATGCGTGTGTTAATGTATGCACAAACATAATATCATTTTTACATATATATATATATATATATATATATATATATATATATATATATATATATATATATATATATATATATATATATATATATATATATATATATATATTAGACTAGTAGAAACTGACAGGTTTACTTTTTCACACATGGTTTTGGTTGTAAAATTGAATATAACTCTAATTTTGGGAATCTTGTCCGTTACTCTTTTTTATCTTGTGGTTTGGTTTCATAAAGTATTTAATTTCCATAAAAGGAAATATTTTTCATTGTGTTGGTAATTACCCGATGTTTAGTGTTTATTTATGGATTATTTGTTGGAATAATTTTCATTAATTATCAAATAAAATATATAATCATTTTAAAATTATCTAGAAACAACTAAACATGAGCTAAGCCCATAAAATATAACATTTAACTAATAATAATAGTCTAAGAGCCTCCGCAGTTAAAAAGTGAGAAGGACGACTACTTTACTACTTTTACGTTGACCGCTAGGTTAAATCGTGTAAACTGAAAAATTATAGTAAGCAAATATATGCAATTTTCATAATATTATCTATTTAGACAACAACAACAACAACATACCCAGGAAAAAATGTAGGCAGATCCTACCCCTGCTCCAGGAAAAAACCCGGGAGTAGGGAGACTGCTTCCAACGAGACCTCCGGCAAGTGCAGGTGTGCGGGTGAGACAGAGAAGAAAAAACGAGAAGTTATCTCGCTTATTATGAAAAACGAGCCCGAACGCATACCGACACCAAAATAGCTATGGTTCGCATTGAATAAATACATTACAGTGTCATTAAACTCATTTTTATATTATTCTCACAAAAACGCTTACAAAAATTTATTTTACGTACATGTGTTTAAAAACACCCAACCGACCTGTCACTTTTGCATTAAACCTCAAATACACACACAATACTACCAAATTTTCAAATTTCAAAAGTTTCCCTCCCCCTCTTTGGCTTGTAGCTGTCTGACCCCAAACACACACCAATTTCATTTTGTTGTTTTGTGTTAAGTGGAACATGATCTCATCATAGTTGTCTTATTAGTGGAAAAGTCTATGTGTTTTAGTTGAAAAACTAAACCCTAGTAACATAACACATTCACGCATTCATCACAACTTTCTTCCCCTTCTCTCTTCCTTTCAACGCCCAACAAACAAAACACAAACACACTTTTCCTTGATCTTTGGAGAAAATCGCTTGTACTTTCGGGTTTAGGGTGTGATTTAGTATAGTTCTTGGGTGATTCTGAGGTTATTGGGTTTATTAAGCACACTAGATCTACAAATGTTTCATTAAACTTGTATGTCTTCTTTTGCTAAAAACATTTGTACTTTTATGATGTTCATGGTATAGTGTAACATATTGGATTTCACAAACACACAAACAATCACAAATAAGGGGCGTACAATATGAGGTTTTAGAGAGAGAAAGTGGAAGATAGGAGCCTTTCTAGAGAGAGAAAGTAAACAAAAGAAAGAAGGTTAGATTGAATGAAAGGTCCAACCCTCTACCTTGGGAGGTAGAGGGTATTTATAGTTACATACTGTAACACCCCCAAATCTCGGTACAGCGGAATGCTTAATCAAGTTTTCGGGGCGTTACTTTTTGGATTGGTATCGCACACAAGTACAGAAAAAAGATAGTCATTTAACATTCAAAACCAATCCCAAATTTAAGTATTCAAAACATTTAATCCAAAGTATAATTATTAGGCCCAAAACATGGTTTAATCAAATAGGTCCCCAAAGTTTATCAGAGTCAGAAATGATCCTTGAACCCCGCCTTCTTGCCAAGCTTCCACAAACCAAGTCATCCAAACATCTTTCAAATACCTGAGAAATCATGCTAAAAGGTCAGCTTACGCTAGTGAGGTCATAGGTTTAAGATCAACAAAATCATAGTGGATCAGTAAGAGTTGATTTGCTATGCAAGACTTAAGATAGATAAATACCGATCCTACCCGGATCACCAACCAAAAACATGTCCCGCATCCAGGGACTACTCGGGCCCAGCGACTCTAGTCCAGCACTGTCGTGGCAAAATCTGGAATAATTGCCAAACCCAGACTAGGTCGAGGTAGAAGTCTATTCTTAGCTAGGCAACAGTTATAGCAATTAGGATTGCTACCCTAGTCTAAGGCAACAACTACCGCACATCTATCTAAACAGTCAAGCATATAAGCAAATCCAAATAGTTTTCATGGTCCGAAAATAGTAACATGATTCTCACCCCAATGTAGTTAAAACGTAGATAAAAGTGGGGCTATGAAACTCACCTCGAGCAATCAACGTACAAATAAACACTAGCAGAAGATAACAGAAATCACGACACAACAACTATCGACTCGGCATAACCTATTAATGTAGACCAAACTTAATATATATATTCCTCGAAATCAACTCTACCCCAATGTATTCCATTTCTTTATTTCCAAAAATGTCTCGTTTCACCAATTAATCCTAGTGTTTGGTATTCTCATGTGGGTGTATCGACTCAATATGATGCTATGAATGCACTCAATCAACCAATATATAACTCAATGCGACACAATGAGACCTCTAAACGATAAGCTCCATAGTTCAATAAGTTTCGGAATAAATAGTAGACCTTATCGAATTCGTCAACTCGATAAACTCCTTTATTTATTCGTGTCGCTTATTATCCCATAAATCAATCGTATCCTAAAGAGTCATAAGGATAATTCACCCATTAATAAGGTTACCCAACGTACCTAGCGGGCTCTTATTAGATTCGTCAACCTAATAAGTCCGCTACCCACGTAGATCAACACTATTAATGCTAGGTTATCCGTAACCCATGCACACAACGTAAGTAAATAAATACTTAAACTAGTATTAAATGTCCACAATCGACATTTATTGATAAACGTGTACTCGAAACATTAATTACTTATTTATTACAAAACATTTCCAATTTAGTCGTTAGTTTCCATTTAAAAATAGTAAATAACAAGATAAAACTTGTTATCAACATTTTTGGTACAAAAGCCCATTTATTATTTATATTTCATAGTTTATTAGCATTTTCATGTATATATATATATATATATATATATATATATTTCATCAAATTCCAATATTAATCTCATATCGTTATTCGTTTCGAGTCTACAAGCACGAGTCATAACTTCTCGGCTTTTAAATCAATCAATAGTCCAAATTATACTAAAGTCCATGTTACGGCTTTGTCGGAGTCAACTATTGACTAAAAAGTCAAAGTAACGCCGACGTAGCTCAAAGTCAACAATATATATATCAAGTCCAATTTAAAAGTCATAATAGCGCAATTCAATCCCAAACCAACACAAAACAATCTCGCCAACCAATCAATCAACCAAATGTACTCGAAACCAACGTTATGACCCTAATGGTGATGACACAGTCACGGTTAAGACCACGTGAACCAAACAAGCTCTAGAAGCTTTTCGGCTCCACGCGTCTCATCCAAACCTCAACTACATCAACCAACAAGCTACCAAAACGACCCGACCCGGACCCGTAACCCAAGTGGGTCACGTACACAAACCATGAGCCACGTACGTGGCCTTGGTGGCTCGTACGCCCCATATCTCACAACCAAACACAACCAAATCACTTCCACAACATCCCAATCCAATCATTCAAGCTCCAATCATTAACCAAACACAAAACCCATCATCTATTCTAACCAAAAAGATGAAACTAAATCTAAAATGCATAAACCCATCAAATTGATACACCACACACTTACCAAACACTAATTACTTGTTTATTTAGACACTAATTAGACTTAATTTCATGTTCCACCCAAAAGCCCCAAATTTCATCATAGGGTCGAAACCTTAGAATGCCATTCGTGGCTTATAATAGCTCAAACAAGCTCTAATCTTGTTCCATTTACCTTATTCAAGCACCAATTGCAAAACCCACTTGAAACCCTAAAAATCCGAATCTTAATCTTTAAATTTGAGGGTGTTAATGAAGGTTTTAGTATGAGTATTATATATGGATGGAAAGAGGATGAAAAGATCTTTGATTTGGTGGTAGAGGTGTAGCACCACTCGCCGGATTTTGGCCGGATTATGGCCGGAAGTGGGTGGCCAAGGTGGTGGTGGTGGCTAGGGTTTTTATTTCTTGAAGAGAGAGAGAAAGAGTGGTTTGTGTGTGTTTTTAGTGAGAGAAAGAGCTAGCACAAATGAGGGTGAGGGAGGCCTTTTATACTTGGACAAAAAGGACTCAAAAAATATTATTTTGGGTGGAGGGGGGCGCCGGCCATAGGGGAAAATGGGGGGTCGGAGTTGTAATTTTTCGTAACTATCCCGTTTACCCATTACGAGCTCACATATTGTCCCCCGAGTGTCCCACAACGTTCATTCAACTTTCCAACATCGTTATTTACGTTTTTCCATGAGTTTTGACTATTTATTTGTCAATTTTCGAGTTACGGTCTAAAAGTTACAATAATTCTCGTTTTAGGCTTTTCTAGTGCCGAATCGAATATTGCCTACCAAATAGAGTTAAAACTCATACGATAACTCATTTAATAATGAAATAATCCGTAAAAACCAATAGACGATATAAAATCAAGTCATGGTTTATAAAAATAGTGATAAAGGCAAAACTCGGTTTAGTTTCACGTAATGCGGTTACATAAAATAAACTCCCTAAATTGCCAGTTGTCACACATACTAAACGTCCTCCTTCGGACTGTGGATCAGGAATACAGTGGGTAAAGACCCGTCCGTCCTCCACGGTGTTACACTACGCTAAACTAAACTAATAACTAACTAATAAACATATAAATAACGATACGTCTACGAGCTAACTTGTGCTAGTCTATAGTTGGGGTGACCGACACTTCACAATGGAATTTCCAATTCCTAACAATCTCCCCCTAAGGGAGGTCACCCCATGTTTTACATTTCGAATCCTAGCATTCTATTTAATCTTCAGTCTTGAGCTCGTAGACTTTAATTCTTCAAGTTCAGCAATCTACTTGCTTTAGCGGTGACTCTTCATAGTCCATATTGATTTGTACTTTTAGAGGAGGCCTTTAACTGATCCACATCTTAGATGATCTTCAAGCTTTCTTTGAGATCATCAGCCACAGTAAATCTTTGGATCACCCTTTATTGTGTTGACACAATGTGATGTTGTGACTTTCGGACCGACATGCTCACACTTTCTGGATCATGACATCTTTTCATCAGAGTAGCGGAAGCTTTACTGGTTCATGATATTTGCAGCAGCGTAGCAGAAGCATAGTATAGAAATATCAGAGCCAGGTTACGTGGATAAGCACTTGTCATGATTTCTTTAATTAAGTGTGAATGATGTGAGCATGCGGCTATGAATTGACTTCTCAATTTCGATTAGCTGCAACCGTTCAAATGTACCTGCAAACAATAGTTAGCAATAATACACACGAAAGTGTCTTTGATCACTTTCGTTGAATTGAGGTACACGGCCCACGGTTCCCCGTTGATCAGTACAAGTACTGCCTGTGATCAGGTATAATTCTGAAGAATCTCTTTGACAGGGTTTCGCAGCTGTTCTAGCCGTTCTCAAACCGGAACGTCTCAAAGAAGACAACACGGAGTGAGTAAACCAGCGAATTGAGATTTACTGACTGATGAAAAATTGATTTGAAAATAATAGCGTATTGCTTGGAAGAAAGAGTTTTGCAATACGATGAAGGTTTTATGAGAAAGATCAACTTTCAATCAAAAATACCTTTTGTATTTGAAAGAGAATACACATTCGATGTGCTAGAGAAAAGAAGAGATTCGCACATCAAACGGTTTTTCCAAAAGTATTTTTTCAATCAGAGATACTTTTTGTGTTTGAAAATATGAATACACATTCGATGTGCTAGAGAAAAGAAGATTTGCACATCGAACAGTTTTTCCAAAAGTATTCGTCAATTCCTTTCCTGGACCAAGGTTGATTCAAGAGTAAATCGTCCCATCGTTTCTGTCCAGTTGTCACAAGCTTGATCTTTAGACAAGATCTCACATGTCACCCACCAAGAGCTTGTTTGATGTTGGCTCTAGAAGGATTTCCATCTTCATCGTGAATATTTACATATCACTCGAATGTTCTGGATATGCCACAAGGATAATGCATAGGACTCTTAATATATATTTACTTTCCACATTGTGTGAAACAACAAGTCTTCATTAAATTTGTGTCCTAAAGAGATATTGTGGATGATCTCTTGGCTCTAGACTAAATCGTGCACATTTGGTTCCTATGCCGGAGACTAGGGAGAGGGTCTCCTTCTTCAATATCAACAATTTCTAAGAGAAAGTCGATAGATTATGTAGGTTCCCCGTGAGAATGAAACAAGTACTTTTAAGAGGAACTTGAGTAGCTTGGGAAGTTTAGTGCAGTGCGTGATGGATCTGGACACACACCTTGTGTCAATGATATTTTGTATAATATTATTAAGCACGCGGAATTTACTTAGTAATACTTAGAAGACGGATTGTATGATGTATTGTAAGTAAACACAGATTAAACACAAAACTTAAGCTCTAATATTATTAATGAATAATACGAGTGATCTTGCTTATCACTAGGGTTACACCTTGAAGCCTTTGTGAGTAAAACGTAGGTAATTAGACAAGTACCTAAGACAATGACCTAGGTCCTCCTTTTATACAACAAGGAGTCCTTTACAAGATAAGTATAAAGCTAACAATATAGAATATACACAAGATCTATTCTATACTTATCTAAACATGTTTTCCTAATCATTATCTAATAGCAGTGGTAATAATGTACCAGCAGTGGTAATACGTTTCCACTGCTAGTGTAATCCAAGCAGTGTAAACCACAACTATCCGTGGTAACAGATTATTCCTAACAATCCTCCCCTAAACTTATGATTTCTCTGCAAATCAATAAGTTTCTTCAATCTGCATTATCTTCAAGGATTTAGGGAATTCAACCAAACACTTTACTTCTTCCTTAACTTCTGAATAGCTCTGGAACATTGATCTTGAAGCCTATGTAACAATGCTCAGACCTTCTCATTGTCTTCATGAACTCTTATTGTTGTACATAACATCACTGTGAGAGTTCCAGCTCTGAGTGGATATTCTTTTTTAGCAAGCATGAATGCATCTACTCCATTTGCTGTAGAAACATGATGAACTTCACATGAATCATAGTAAAACCATTTAGTACCAGGACATGTACATGAGAATTTCCAGAAATCATCATTAACATCTGGTTCATAGAGCCTTCTAGGATTAATCCATAACTGCATCTCTTTCATATCTTCGAGATCTTGAGCATCAAACCTTTCTCGAACTAACTTCCATAATTTGTCAAGGTCATCTCTGTCAAAAGTTTTAATGAGATCTTCAAATGTCATGAATGATGAAGTTTCACCACCTAGCCTTGTGATCTTCCATGTTGAAGCAAAATTGCTAGCAGTGTAAACCTCCCAATCAACGATAGGATGTCTTACTTGCAATGGTTCTGGATAAAAATCTTCTTCTATTATCACAATCATTCCAGTCAGTTGTTCTTCAGTGAATTTCTCAGTAGGAATTTCTTGTTCTTCAGCAACCTTAGTCTTCTTAACAGTCTGAGAATCACTTTCTTTAGCCTTTCTCTTCAATCCAGGAAACCTTCTTGCTTCTTCTTCAGAGCCCATTGAAATAAAATCTCTATCATGTTTTTGAACTCTGTAGTAGATGCCTTCAACTTGATTATCAGGCATTCCTTTGAATTGATGCTTTTTCCAACCACCAACATGACAACAATAAGTCTTCATGTATGAAATAATTTGTGCCTTGGTTGGTTGTCTTTGTTTCTTTTGACCCTTTCTGACTGTACTAATCACATCTTGAAGTGCGTGATTGTTCTTCATTAGAATGAAATCCTTCAACTGAGCAATTTTTTGATCTTCAGTTAAGGATGCATCAGCTACAAGGTCAATTGCCTTTTTCTTGATTATTGGATTATTAGCAATCAAGAACTCAATATCCTCTTCAGAAGGAACATAGCTAAACTCTGGAGTCTTCTCTCTAAGTATTGTAGGTTGAACATTTTAAAGTGGATCTTCTAGAGAATCTTCCATTCTATCCAACCTTTTAGCCTCCATAAAGCTTACAATCTCCATTTCTTCAACCTTTTTCTTTTCATCAACTTGTTCTTTAGTAATCTTTTCAGCAATTTCTCTATCAAGAGCAATCTGTGCTTGTTCTTTCTTTGAGATCTTTCTTCCAGGTTGCTCCTCACTTTCCATAACTACTTTACCTTTGTCTTTCTTCAGTTTATCAATTTCTTCACTTGCAGTGGCAACATTATGTTCATCAGTGGAAATATTTGGCTCTGCAGTGGAAATTGGATCAGTGGTAAAATCAGTTGCAGTACAGAAAATGTCTTGATCATCAAGTTGCTCTTCATGAGTATCAGCTTCCTTTGATCCTTTACTAGAAACCCGTTCATCTTCAAAATCAAGTTTCCTCCCCTAAGTGTCAGCACTTGTTTTCCTCCCCTGTTTGGGAGAATTACCCAAATCTTGATCAAAACCAGCTGAATCACCATCATTAGGTGAGGATGAAGATGAGATCACCAACTTTGCAGTTTTCTTGTGCTTTTTCAACCCCTGCAACTCTTTCTTCAAGGTCTGAATGTCTTCTTTTAAACGTGTAATATCCTTGGCATGCTGCTTCTTGACATGTGCCAAGTCCTTCTGTAGAGATTCAACCTTCTTGGCTAACTTTGTACACAAACCCATCAATTCCCATTGTTTCCCACTGCCCTCATCACTTCCAACCATGTTACGTGTTGGGAGAGGTGAATCATGGGCATTGGCTCAGATTCCTCCCTAGTTGGACTAGGTTGAAGTCTAAAACCACCACTGCTTGTTCCTAGACCAAAAGGTTCAGAAACATGCTATGTTGTCATGAAAGAAGGTGGCTGTTTGCTCCTCCTCGCATAGGTAAGAGAAACAAGTGGAGTATAATCAATGTTTGGAACAGAGATTATGGGTGTGTTTTGTTCAGTTGTAATCTTTGCAAGCATTTGAGGAAGGAGAGGTGTAAAAATCATATTGCCATCTTTGTTCATATTTTGAAAAACTTTAGGCTTAAGGCAACTGATTTTATAAACATTACTATGGGGTTGCATTTGAAACTCATTTAGCACTGCTTGCACAAACCTTGGATACATTAAAAATTTTGTTGAACTCTTTACATTGCCAGTCATACTTGTAAAAATATAATTTGACCAGTTAAAAATCTTATTAGTGGCTAGACAAACCAAAGGGTAAGCCATGGTTGAACTAAATTGCTCATAAGATGTTTTCTTTGGACTGAGACAATGTAAAAGAGTATGTATCAAAAATCTCCATTGGGGACAAAAACCAATCTTTTTGAAAGTAGCCTTTTTGTCAGTGGTATCATACCCCATGGATGATAAAGTATCATGAATTTCGGGCATAGGTAATGTGATGAGACCATTGAGATCACCCAATTGGAGAACTCTCCTCAAGGATGCCTCAGTAACATCAATATTTACCCCATCCACAGTGGCTCTTAGAGCATCCACTGTTTCATGTGTATCTCCATTCTCAAGTGTTATGGACTTAGCAGAAGTCCAAAACTGTTTGATTTGTGAGATATAGATTGTGGGTTTTAAAAGCAAAGCATACCTTATATGAGAAGTATTGAGAAAGTCCACAATCTGATGAAAAACAGGGCCACTCTTCTCGTTTGACTTTTGTAGGTAGGCCACTAGGTTGTGCTCATCTGCAAATTTTAATGGTGCCATAGAAACTTTTGATGAAAAACGATATTATGTCAGTAATAATTGAAGTAATAACTAGCCAATTGAGAGAGAAAGATATATAGGGTTAGGGTTTAAGATTATTGCGCAAGAAAAATTATCTTTAGAAAGTATTTATCTTAAGCGGATAAATAATAATATGGAAAGTAGATAATCTCCTTAAAATTTTAACCCTATATATATATATATGGAAATTAGTGGTTACTTTCAACGGCTAGTAAAAAATAAGTTACTGACATAATCAGTTGTAACGGCTAGAAAAACAGTGGTAGAATAACACTGTCAGTGGAAACTGTTAACTAGCAGTGGTAATTTTTCACAAAAATTTCAAAGAGCAGTGGTAAATAATTATATAAAAACAAGACTGCTCTTATCATAGTTTTTAGCAAACTACCAGCTATCAACGGATTTGATATGTCTTTACCATGAGCCGTTTGCTATGGACTAGCCAACTCTTAATCATAAAGAATATGGTGAGTTGATAACCATATAGTTTTTAGTAAACTATCAACCATAAACGGATTTGTCAAGTCTTTACCAGTAGCCGTTTGCTCTGGACTAGTTGATTCTTATGTGGATTAGACATGGTGAATCAATAACCATTTGTTGTGTATCTCAGTTATACACCTTTTAAGATCAACTCTCATCTAAGCTTGGTTATGTATCTGTATGAGATAGGAATAACCAACTTGTTATTAACCAAAATTACTTTGAACCAAACAATTACCCAAGAAAAATATCTTTCATCAGTTTCTCAAATTCTTTGCACATCTCTGTCTTTGTAGATCCAAAAATGATATCATCAACATACACTTGAACCAGCAATATATCATTCTTGTCTTTCTTGATGAACAAAGTTTGATCCACTCTGCCTCTATGAAACCCATTAGCAAGTAGATAAGTGGTTAAGGTTTCATACCATTTCCTTGGTGCCTGATGCAAGCCATACAAAGCTTTAACTACCCTGTATACTTTGTTAGGATATTCAGGGTCTTCAAAGCCTGGAGGTTGTGAGACATAAACCTCCTCATCAATCTACCCATATAGAAAAGCACTCTTTACATCCATTTGATAGACTTTAAAGCCCATAAAGGATGCATAGGCTAAGAACAGCCTGATTGTTTTAATTCGTGCAACTGGGGCAAACACTTCATCATAGTCAATACCCTCCTCTTGAGTGTATCCTTGAGCCACAAGCCTAGCTTTGTTTCTGATAACAATTCCTCTTTCATCCTTCTTGTTTCTGAACACCCATTTAGTACCTATTACCTTCTTGCCAGAAGGCAAATCACAAAGCACCTAAACCTTTTGAAGCTTAAATTGGAGCAACTCTTCTTGCATTGCTTCCACCCAACTTTCATCTTCAAGTGTCTTGTAAAAATTCTTTGGCTCCATTTGTGACAGAAAACACATAAAGAGACATCCATTCTTTCCTTCATGAGTCTTAGATTCATATATTTTACTAATGAATCCATGGACATCAGGCAGCTTTGTTTGTCTTTTAGTATTCACAGGTGAATAGACATCCCCAATCACATTTTCAAGAGGATGTGATTTATGAATAGAAGTGTGGGGAGTCTGAGGAACTGCAATCTCACTTGGCATATTTGAAATTTCAACATCATTGGCTTGAGCTTCCTTTGTAACTGGAGTTGTAATTTCCACATCTGGTGTTGCAGTGGAAACTTCTTGCCTAGCAGTGGAATCTGAATTTCCACTGCTTTCAGAATTTTTAGCATTCAAGTTGCTACTTCCCTCCTTTCTAAAATCATTAGAAGGGTGAGCATCTCCAGTTTTTGGTATATCATCATTATTTGCATAATCCCAAAGAGGTAGACTGAATTCATCTTGATCATCTGCATGATCCTTGCTTGGTTCATCATCATCAAGAAACTCTTTTGAACCTGCAAAATCAAAAGAAGATGTTCCTGTAGAAACAGGCACATAATTCATAGTATTGGAGAGAGTATCAAGATCAAACAGCCTTTCTGGACCAGTTCCTTTGTGATTAACTTTGTTTTCCAGGAACTCTACATGCAGATTCTCTTCAATCTTTTGGGTTCTTAAGTTGAATACTCTAAAAGCTTTGCAGACCATGGAATACCCAACAAAATACCCTTCATCAGATTTTTCATTAAACTTGCCCAGATAATCTATGGTATTGAGAATAGATACATGACATCCAAATGGTCTCATGAAGTCAAGGATAGGTGGTCTACCCCTAAATAATTCATAAGGTGTCTTGTTCTTTGTTTTTTTACTACTAAAACCCTGTTTTGCACATAACATGCAGTGTTAACTACTTCAGCCCAAAAAGTAATTGGCAATTTAGAATCTGCCAACATGGTTCTAGCAGCCTCTATCAGTGTCCTGTTCCTCCTCTCAGCAACACCATTTTGTTGAGGAGTTCTAGCAACACTAAATTCTCTTTTAATACCTTTATCTCTGCAAAAATCATCCATAACTCTATTCTTGAATTCTGTCCCATTGTCACACCTGATAATTTTAACTTTCATATCATATTGGTTTTCTACTTCTGTGATAAAGATCTTAAGGATGCCAGTTGTTTCATCCTTTGTATTAAGAAAGAAAACCCATGTAAACCTGCTAAAATCATCAGTCACTACAAGACAGTATTTCTTGAGATTCAAGTTGCTCATAGATGTAGGACCAAATAAGTCCATATGTAACATTTGAAGTGGGTGAGCAATAGACTTAACCAACTTTGACCTGCAAGAAGCTCTGTGTTGTTTGCCTTTAAGACAAGCCACACATGTTTGGTCATTTTCAAAATTTTCTGATGTAAACCTCTCACCAAACCATCTTTGACAATCTTGTTAATGGTTTTGAAGTTAACATGACCAAGTCTTCTATGCCATAACATGGATTCATCCACTGTGGCCTTTGCAAGCAAGCAAGCATAATCATCTTTAGCAACAATGTTGTTCATATCAAAGCTATATAGGTTGCATTTTCTAGGAATTTTAAGAAGAATCTGACTTTCATCAGGCATCTTAAAATCCTTAGAGAGAACAAAGCACATATCTTTGGTAAAAAGAACATTGTTCTTCTTGTCACATATTTGTGACACACTAAAAAGATTATACTTAAGCTCTTTTACATAGTACACAGGTTCAAAGTCCAAGTTACCAGTTTTGATTACTCCTTTACCAGCAACCTTTCCATTAACTCAACCTCCAAAACTGACATACTGTCCATCATAATGTTCAAAATCTGAAAGATAGGACTTGTTGCCAGTCATGTGCCTTGAACACCCACTATCTGTATATCCTTGATCTGATCTTTTTGTCCTTGGATGTTCCTGCACATAAAAGTAAAGAGTTAGTTTCTTTTGGGGACCCAAGCCATGATTGACTTAGATCTGCCTCGTATATCAATATAGTTAAACCTATCAAAGGTTATTGATACACCATTGGGATTGGTTGTAGAGGTAGTTCTTTTAGGTTTCCATTCCCAACGTGTTGAGGCCTTCACAACATTGTCCATTTCCTCCCTTTTCTTGTTTAAAGCCCTTGCAGTGGTAACTTTTGAATGAGCAGTGGAAACTGCTGGTTTGTTTTTAGGTACCCACTGTTGGTTATAATGAACCTTATTATTCTGAAAAGTTCTTTTCCCTGTTTGTGCAGATTTTGCAAAAATTGTTTTGGACTTTGCACTTTTAACAGGTGACTTAGGGTGAGCAGTGTTAACAGTTTTTGCAGTGGCAAAAGTTTTGAGACCACTTCTTAGTTGAACTGCTCTTGGGACCATTTTGCAATGTGAATTAGGGTGTACATTATTTTGAAACCTGTTAGACTCCACCCTTTTATTCCCATGGACTTCCCTTCTCCCATTATGATAGTCACAATAAGCATGTAAATGATCAAAACTACCACAGATATAGCATGCCTTATTGTACATCACAAAATCACTACCTAGTTGTTGAGATTTAACATGATTCCAACTCCTTTGGTTACCCCTAGGAGCTGTAGGCTTGTTCTTATACATCTCAGCATACCTTACAATTGATCTAGGTTTATTAACTGGTTTCCTAGGTTCCTCTGTAACAGCATTAACAACTTTTGGGATAGAAGCCTCTACATTCTTTTTAACATTCTCATCAACAACAGATGAGTCACTAGCACTCTCAAAAACATCATTATCATGCTTAATCTCTTCCTCACTTTTCACCATTGTGTCCTTTAAAGGACCATATTCACGTTCAAGGT